>JAWWNF010001161.1:0-104446 GCA_034641395.1 Darevskia armeniaca | reverse complement strand
GGAGGCATTTTTGTGCCTGACTTCGCCGCCGCCGCCTGGAAGGAGAGAGCGCCCCCCAACCCGCGGCTGGCGGCCCGGAGCCGTGCTTGGCCCCCCCCACCGCACCCCTCTCCCCCCCCTCCGGGGCGCTATGGCCATGGTGACCGGGGAATGGGGCGACCCTAACGGAGGCGAGGCCAACGGCTTGGAGAAGGGCTACCCCCGGCACTCGGAGGACGACTCGGCCTCCCCCCCAGGGGGGCACCAGCGACCAGGAGCCCCTCGACGACGACAAGCCGGGCATCCAAGTGGACTGCGTGGTGTGCGGGGACAAATCCAGCGGGAAGCACTACGGGGTCTTCACCTGCGAAGGCTGCAAGAGTTTCTTCAAACGCAGCATCCGCAGGAACCTCAGCTACACTTGCAGGTGGGCCTGGAATATATATATTTTAAAGGATCTTTTTTGGGGGGGCGGCGGCTGGGGGCGCACCTGGGCATCACCTCCATTCATCCATTTATTTAACACCGCATTTCTCTCTGAACCCCCTTTTCTGTCCGGCCTCGCCTTTCCTGAGAAGTCGAGAAGTAGGGGTGCTCCGCCGGACATGAGACTGGGAGAAGGGGTGCTGCTGCACCCATGAGTGGGAGAGGGTGCTCTGCCTGTTTGTGAGATGGGGGGGGTGCTCTGTCCTTTAGAGGGGGTGCTGTGCCCCATGGGTGAGAAGGGGTGCCCTTTCTGTTTGTGAGAAGGTGGTGCTGTGCCACTTTGTGAGAAGGGGGTTGCTCTATCCATGGGTGAGGAGGGGTGCTGTGTCTGTAAGAGGGGGTGCTCTGTGAGAGGGGGGTGCTCTGGGCCTCCTCTGGGGAGTCTGGGCCTTCTCTGCCCTCTGGCCTTCCAGCCTTGGAGTTGCCTCAAAATCCAGCCGCCTTCGGGGTCTGTCCCTCTGCCTGCTCCTTCTCGCTTTGAGATGGAGTCAGGGACATATTTATAGAACCTGCCTTTCGATTCCCTGGAGGTGGGTGCCAGGAAACGTGCCCCCCATCTCCTGTTCCCAGTGCAGGGCTAGACACCCCCTCACCGCCAACCCCCCCCAAATTATTTCCGATTCCCTTTCCCAAGTCCGTCTCTGTATCCTACTTCATTTCCTTCGCTTGTATCCACCCCTCTTCCGTCAAGGAGCTTGAGGCGGTGGCCACGATTCTCTCCCTCCCTATGCAATCCTCACGACAACCCTACGAGGTTGGAAGATGGTGGAATTTGAACCTTGGTCTCCGAGGCCCTAGCCTAGCCCGACACTCAAGGCTCTGGTGAACCTGTGTAGTCAGTCCCTGGTGAAAACCGGCCTTGAGAACGCAGCTTGGCTCGCTGACTTGAGATGTCTGGAGTTGTTAATGCGACTTGCTGTCTGGTTTTGCGGTGCCCTGAGATGTTTTGCTGTTCCAGGCGAGCTGTCCTGGGGGTGCCCCGCTCAAGTGCCACCCCTGCCTCCTTGACACGCCTAAATGCATCATTCCTTCTGGTCGCTGTGGCCTTTGCTGGAGCATATAAACACTTAAGCAGGTGTGTGGTTCAGAGTTGAGGCTGGGTGTCCCCTTTTGAGAGGAGAGGTGGGGGAAAGAACATTTTAACAATGCACGGCGCTTGTGTGTATGCAGGAGACCAAATACGGTTCCTTCTGATGCTATGTGGCAATCATATCATAGAATCGTAGAGTTGGGACCCAAGGGTCATCTAGTCCAACCCCTGCAGTCATTCCTGTGCTTGATGTTTCTGCAAGTGGATTGGGTTTCATGCAGCAGTCTTGCATTTTAAGGGTCACAGAATCGTAGAATTTTACAGTTGGAAGGGACCCTGAGGGTTATATAGTATCGTGTCCTGTTCATTCTTATTTTTAAAAAATTATTTTCCATGTGCTCTCACCCAGTGTTAGAAACTCAGATTCATAAGCTAGGGGCCAAATGGCTCCTTAAACCAAGGTTGCAGTGGCCAAAACACAATGCCTAATTGCACTTTTGGGGAAAGGCGGCTCTAAAGTCTTTATTTTCCAAATGATGGAATGACTGTGATGGATTCTCAGTTAAACATCTGGCTAGTTCAGAGGACAACCTTGAGCCTGGTTAAGAGCTTTGCGTTGGGTTCCTTGCTCTCAGACATCTTCACTTGGTCAAAAGTGGTCGAAAGCCAGGTGCAAAAATGCGCCTGGCTAATTGGCGCTGTGGGTTAAACCACAGAGCCTAGGGCTTGCCGATCGGAAGGTCGGCGGTTCGAATCCCCGCGACGGGGTGAGCTCCCGTTGCTCGGTCCCAGCTCCTGCCAACCTAGCAGTTTGAAAGCACGTCAGAGTGCAAGTAGATCAATAGGTACCGCTCCGGCGGGAAGAGTAAACGGCGTTTCCGTGCGCTGCTCTGGTTCGCCAGAAGCGGCTTAGTCCTGCTGGCCACATGACCCAGAAGCTGTACACCTGCTCCCTCGGCCAGTAAAGCGAGATGAGCGCTGCACAACCCCAGAGTCGTTCGCGACTGGACCTAATGGTCAGGGGTCCCTTTACCTTTACTTTAATTTTGAGCACTGGCTGGGGTGTGTCTCTTACCTGGAGAGAGAGGGGGGGTGTTGTGTAGAAATCAGCAACTTTTTCATGGCTTGAGTGTTGTCTCAACAAAGGTGAGAGCCCCTTCTGTTGCCCCGCCCCACTTTTTGCCTCTGGCCCTGCCCACCACGACACCCCCCCCCAGGATGTTCCCCCACACCTTCCCTCGGCCCCGGGGTGTCAGTGAAACCCGGCCAGCCGCAGATTCCCTCAGTCCTCCTTTAAGAGATTAACCAGATGTTTTGGCCTACAACTCCCATGATCCCTAGCTAACAGGACCAGTGGTCAGGGATGATGGGAATTGTAGTCCAAAACATCTGGAGGGCCAAAGTTTGGGGATGCCTGGATTAAGCTTTGAAATGGGCCTGGGAATGGGAGGCAGGAGTGGGGTAGTGGTTAGAGTGTTGGGACCAATACTTACATGGGAAACCAGGTTCAAATCTTGCTGCCCATCCCCTGGGTGACCTCGGGACAGTCACTGCCAAGGACTCTCCTTCGTAGCAGAGGCTGAATGGCCGTCTGTCAGGGATTCTTTACCTGCCGTTCCTGCATTGCAGGGGGTTGGACTAGATGACCCCCAGGGGTCTCTTCCAATGCTACAATGCTAGGATTCTGCAAGAATGCTAATGGCTGCAAAGATTTCAGCAGCCCTTGGAGTGCTGAGGAAGTGTTCGGAATCAACGGCATTTATTCTTTTCTCAGCTCTGCTTTCCAGGAATCCTTGGAACGAGATTTATTGCAAGAACTCTGGGACGAATCCTGAAGTGGCGGGGGGGGGGGGGGGGGAGGGGAGAAGGTGCCTCATCATTCCCTTTTGTGACATCCCTGAGAGCTAGTCAAGCCCGGGGCTTGTGGGAATCGCCCATGTTGGGGCCTGTGGCGCTGTTGCGTTAACCTTGGGTTTTGCTCCGTTAAAAACAAGCGCTCAAGTTACAGGCCCTCAAGGCGACTGAGAGTTGGCCGCCTCCACCGCGCTCAGTGCTCTGCCCTTCCCCGCGAGTGGGAAAAAAAGCAGCTGATTTCATTGCCAAATTCGCTGCAGCCCTCAGGGGAGAAGCGTTGGGTGTGAAATATTGGCTGCCTCCCTTAACACCTGGCCAGTTTTCTCCTTGGGAGTTGGGTTCTTATCCTGCGGCTTGGGGCTTTCGCGTGTATGTACAAATCCTCCTTTGGGTGTTTGTGGTGTGAACTTGCTGTGATCCGGAGTCCTTGCCTAGCAGGTGATTCGAATCCAGTACCAGTGATTGACAGGTGCTTTGCCTTAGTTCGTGGCAGCCCATGTGCCCTCATAATCATCATCATTCTTTTATTCGACCGTCAGTCAGAAGAATACATTTGTACAGAATTAAAAGCATCTGAGAGAACTTTGAAAAAAGGAATCATAATCCACAATAGAATGGAACTAAACAGATAGCCCCATATCGATACAATCAATTAAAATCTTGCGACGCTTAGAAGCTAAAAAAAGAAATTTAGCCACCAGGAAGGCTGTATTTCTAGTAATATTATTCAGTAAATATAAAATGTGTCTTTCTCTGGGTAGAAAGCTAGATTGACGTAAAAGTGGAGTTATAAGATTTTGCCTAAGTTCTGCATAGAGAGGACAAGACAGAAGGATATGTTGGGTAGACTCAACCACGCCCATAGTGCAATGACAGGTTCTCTGGGCGTATGGAATAGGGTGGGTCATAAAAAACCTTTTTTCGAAAATGTTTCCTCCCTTGATCTTATCTCAGGCGTATGGTATAAACACAGTTGAATTTCAAATTTGGGAGAAATCGGTTAATATTTAGACCCTGCTCCTACAAATTGAAATTTTGCCTCACCACGAGTGATAAAAACATAGGAATTTGACTCATTTAATTCTCAGTATGTTAAATTGTGAACTAATAAACATAAATTTTAGGTTTTATGTAGAGCAATAATAGTTGCATGCCTCCTTCATGCCAATGAACTGCCTCTATGAACTAGATGGACCCACATCTGGGGCTAACACCTTTTCAGGGCCTATTGGGAAATTACTGCCCAGTGTCACCGATTTGCCAGTTGTTGAATACAAATGCTTTGCACGATCAGATTCAATCCCTGAAATGCCAGAAGTAGTTTGGAAAAATCTATCTACTGACCAAAAGTATTTGGTCCCTAACATACTGAGAATTAAATGAGTCAAATTCCTATGTTTTTATCACTCGTGGTGAGGCAAAATTTCAATTTGTAGGAGCAGGGTCTAAATATTAACCGATTTGTCCCAAAATTGAAATTTAACTATGTTTATACCATACGCCTGAGATAAGATCAAGGGAGGAAACATTTTCGAAAAAAGGTTTTTTATGACCCACCCTAGTATGGAACTCCCTTGTACCTTCCCCACAATACCGCGGAGTCAAGGGCGTTTAGTCTAGCCACTGTAAGAAGTTTGCGGTATTCCACATAGTGGATTTCCGCGAGATAGGGGGCTGGTGTCATCTGATATATCTGGTACCCTAGGAACATCCCTGGTTTCACTTGAGCTATGTCCTCTTGTCTGGCAATATCGCTCAATCTCCGGGAGATTGCAGTTCTAGCTTGATTGTACGTCATGGACTCCAGGTAGAGGTGTGACAATCCACAGGACTGCCCTCACAATCTGAAGTTGGACTTAGATGTCGCTGGGGGGTTCCTTCCAACTCTGCACTCCTGTGATTTGGATCTAACATTTCTCTAACAGTTGCAAATATGCTGCCAGACAGCATATAATAAGCTAGGGGCTAAAAGGTAAAGGTAAAGGGACCCCTGACCATTAGGTCCAGTCGTGTCCGACTCTGGGGTTGCGGTGCTCATCTCGTTTTATTGGCCGAGGGAGCCGGCGTACAGCTTCCGGGTCATGTGGCCAGCATGACTAAGCCGCTTCTGGCGAACCAGAGCAGCACACGGAAACACCGTTTACCTTCCCGCCAGAGCGGTTCCTATTTATCTACTTGCACTTTGACGTGCTTTCGAACTGCTAGGTTGGCAGGAGCAGGGACCGAGCAACGGGAGCTCACCCTGTCGCAGGGATTCGAACCGCCGACCTTCTGATCAGCAAGCCCTGGGCTCTGTGGTTTAACCCACAGCGCCACCTGGGTCAACTGTTTAGCTAGGGGCTAAACAGCTCCTTAAACCAAGGTTACAGTCGCCAAAATGGAATGTCTAGTTGCCTTTTGAGAGCAAGACAGCTCTAAAGTCTTATTTTCCAAATGATGGACTGACTGATGGATTCTCAGTTACACATCTGGCTAGTTCAGAGGACAACCTTGAGCCAGGTTAAGAGCTTTGAGAATTTAAAAGAAGGAGAGTCCCTTGATCCAGGGACAGTCCACAAGTATTGGCTTATTCCAGCCTCTTTTTATCAATAGTGACACGGACCATTCATAACACAGGAATATCCTTCCCAACTCTGAGCAGGGCAGGGGGGGGGGGGGACTGAAGACAAGCGACAACAATTCACTATATCGTTGTTCACTGCTCCTGCTCAGGCTGCACTGAAAAAGCATTCTGTTTCCAGAAATTCATTCCGATAGTGCTGATAAAATATGGCAGGATGGGGCCTTAGTGTGTGAAAACAGTCCCAATCCAAGGATCCCCAGATGGTGGAGACGTCAGGCGTCATCCTGGCACCCAGGTATCTTCACTTGGTTGCAGGTGGCCGATATTTGCACCTGGCAAATTTCGAACACTGCTGCCATCCAGGTTTGAGTCATAGAGTCATAGAATTGTAGAGTTGGAAGGGACCCTGAAGGTCCTCTAGTCCAACCCCCTGCAATCCAAGGTTCTTGCATTAATCCACAAAGCAGGGTGGATTTGATTTAAATCAAATTTGTATAGCACCCTATACCTGCAGGTCTCGGGGCAGCTCACAGGTTAAAAATAACGATTTAAAAACAACAAAAGCATAGTCAAAATAAAAACAAATTACCGGTATAAACAAAAAGAAACCCAATAGCTCACGAAAAGGTTAAGATTAGCGACAAGCAGTTTTCAAACAGGTATTTGAAAAAACAACAACATTCAGGAGGTTTTTAAAAACAGACAGTGTATTTATTTAAAGAGCAAAATATCAACAAAAAGCAGTTAAAACCGGTATTTTTTATTCGATCAGATGATAATTACAATTGACCATGTATTTATTTAGCAAAATTCTAAGCCCTTCACTGATGTTTTTATTGATCAGATTGCGGTTTTATTTGCTGCGTGCTGGCATATACCACGCCACAGCCAATCATCACCTCATTTTTTGTTTTTTTTTTAAGCGCCCGGACTTTCCATTGTGATGACCGTAACCCAGGCTTAAGGTTGCCATTTGGCGATCAGCTTGTACACCTGAGTTTCTAACACTGCCTTGGAGAATCCCCTCAAGGTCTGACCTTCTGCACTCAAAGCAAATGTCCTAAAACCGTGGTTCCCTAGCTTTCTTTCGGGCCAAACCATCTTGCCTCCATAAACGTATCCCCGGTGTCCTCAAAAATCAAAAATGAAAGGCACAAATACAGGATGGGTGACACCTGGCTTGAGAGCAGTACAAGTGAAAAGGATCTAGGAGTCTTGGTAGACCACAAACTTGACATGAGTCCACAGTGTGATGCAGCAGCTAAAAAAGCCAATGCAATTCTGGGTTGCATCCATAGGAGTATAGCATCTAGATCAAGGGAAGTAATAGTCCCACTGTATTCCGTTCTGGTCAGACCTCACCTGGAATACTGTGTCCAGTTCTGGGCACCACAGTTCAAGAAGGATACTGACAAGCTGGAACGTGCCCAGAGGAGGGCAACCAAAATGGTCAAAGGCCTGGAAACGATGCCTTATGAGGAACGGCTTAGGGAGCTGGGTATGTTTAGCCTGGAGAAGAGAAGGTTAAGGGGTGATATGATAGCCATGTTCAAATATATAAAAGGATGTCATATAGAGGAGGGAGAAAGGTTGTTTTCTGCTGCTCCAGAGAAGCGGACACGGAGCAATGGATTCAAACTACAAGAAAGAAGATTCCACCTAAACATTAGGAAGAACTTCCTGACAGTAAGAGCTGTTAGGCAGTGGAATTTGCTGCCAAGGAGTGTGGTGGAGTCTCCTTCTTTGGAGGTCTTTAAGCAGAGGCTTGACAGCCACCTGTCAGGAATGTTTGGGTGGTGTTTCCTGCTTGGCAGGGGGTTGGACTGGATGGCCCTTGGGGTCTCTTCCAACTCTGTGATTCTATGATTCCTCCCCTACAAAAAGCAATTGTTCCGCTCAGGAAGAGAACAGTGCAAAGAAAGTGCCTAGCGCCAGCAATTATTTGCGCGCTTATTCCGAATCCAATTAAAACCCCTCCGTTCAATTAATGCAACAAGACGCAGGGACTCGCACCCGGTCCCCGGCAGCCAGGCCCTTTGTGTGACATTAGGAGGACTTGCGGCCGCCTCTCCGGCCTCTCGCTCTTTGTGGCCGCAGTAATTGAACCCGTAATTTATTTATTTCCCTTGTATAAAACGGGGTGTGTTTGTGTCTCTGTCGTCTCCACAAGGGAGCCTTTCATGCCCGTTGGACGGCGTCCAAAGCCGGCCTTATTTGCCTATTTAACACACGCTACACTTTGGTGGCAAATTATCTGGCCCCCTAATGACATAATTAGTGGGACCATCGGCCCTGGCGAAGCTTTGCATCCACCCTGCCCCATCAGAGTTCATTCACGTGGCTATTGGTATCCGTGCTCAGAAGCTGATTTCTCTGATTTGCAGATTTCTCTGTAACATTTGCTCAACGTTTGCTGAATGTTGGGAGATTCAGGGCAGGTTTTTTCTCTTTTAATTAAAAAACAACAACCCCCCCCTCTTCATTCGGCACATGGTTGAACTACGGAACTCCCTCCCACTGGAAGCAGCAGTGGCCTCCAACTGAGATGGCTTTAAGAGAGAATCGGACACATTCATAAAAGAGGAGGAGGAAGAGAGCAGGGTGGATAAAAATGAACGATTAAAAAAAATAATCAAAAAAATCGGATTTTTTTTTATTTAAATCAGATTTTTTTGATTTAAATTGGATTTTTAAAATAAAATGCTTTTGGAGGAAAAATCTTTCTAAATATACCGTCTTCTTTTTAAGTTACATTGTAGTCCAAAGGCTATTCATCAGGAAATAAGGATTTGTTTTAAGTTTATCAAGTGTGCTAAAACTCATTCTAAGTTTTTTTTTTTAATGTTTAACCACATCAGTTAACAAACATGGATACACATGCTATCATGTTATTGTTTTAGTTAAATAAATTCTTTAAGTGGTTATTAAGGAAATGATTATTTTTCTCCTTCCAATAAAGTACAGCAGAAAAGTTGTCCAAATATAAGCAGTTAACTTATTAAACCTCACCATAATTTCATAATTATCTGTCTATGTATTTCTAGTAGTATAACCAAATCAGTAATTTTGATATAACTGTAAAAACTACTCTGAAAATTTATTATTCCAAAAATGAAATGTAAATATTAAGATTATACCAGCAAGAATGAGTCTTTCTGTAAAAAAAATATTTAAATCAAGTCTTACTGACTAGTGATTTAAATCAAGCCTTACTGACTAGTGATTTAAATCGTGATTTAAATCAATTTGATTTAAATCAAATCCACCCTGGAAGAGAGGGTTATCGACTCGCCCAAATCCCCAGTTCAATGGCTTCAAATGACAAGAAAGGAAAGTTCGATAGGGAAACGGACTTCCTTGGAAGGTGGCGGAGTCTCCTTCCTTGCAGTTTTTAAAGAAGAATTTGGACGGCCGTTCTTGTCAGGGATTCTTTAGCATTGGTTTAAGGTGCTGATTTTTACCTTTAAAGCCCTATGCGACCTAGGACCCTCGTACCTACGGGACTGCCTCTCCTGGTATGCCCCGTGTAGGACCTTAAGGTCCACATATAACAACATTTTGGAGGTCCCGAGCCACAAGGTTGTTAGACTGGTCTCAACTAGGGCCAGGGCCTTTTCAGTACTGGCCCCAACTTGGTGGAAAGCTCTGTCGCAAGAGACCAGGGCCCTGCAGGATTTGACATCTTCCCACAGGGCCTGCAAAACAGAGCTGTTCCGCTTGGCCTTTGGGTTGGACTCAGTCTGATGTTTCTTCCCCTTATTTTGTTTTGATTATGGGCGATAAATGAAGCGGCATTTTAAATTTTAAATTGTATTTTAACCTGTATTTTAATTAACGTTTTTTTCTTTCTTTTATACTTTATTGTCATTTTATTGATGTTAGCCGCCCTGAGCCGGGTTTCGGCTGGGAAGGGCGGGGTATAAATAAATTTTATTATTATTATTATTATTATTATTATTATTATTATTATTGCAAGGGGGGTTGGACTAGATGAGCCTCAGAGGACCCTTCCAGCTCCACATTTCTGTGAAAGAAAGGGAAAAGTGCAGAAGGAAGTGTGGAAGAGGCTATTGCTTAAGGCGCTTCTGCGTTGCCAAACTCGAATTTTCAGATTGTAGAGATCTTTTGCAGGGTTGAAGAGCGCAGCCCGATGTCTGCAAAGGGTCCGTGGGGCGGGGCGGTTTTGCGCCTTCACCTTTGCTCTGCCCCTTCCGCCGCGTAGACTTTGGACCCAGCTGCTTACATTCTGCAAACCCGGAGTTTGCAGAAGTTTTTTTGCTTTTAAGCAAATAAGTAAAAAACAAAGACATGGCATGTGAGGGAAAAGGGAGGGCAGAAGACGCTGGAGGTGTTGCTGCGGACCTTTAAAGCCCTAAATGGCCTCGGCCCAGTATACCCGAAGGAGCGTCTCCACCCCCATCGTCCAGCCCGGACACTGAGGGCCGTCAAGCCCGAGGGCCGTCTGGCGGTTACAGGGTTACAGTGAGGTTACAGGGAACCAGGCAGAGGGCCTTCTCGGTGGTGGCACCCGCTCTGTGGAACGCCCTCCCATCAGATGTCAAGGAAATAAACAACTCTCTGATTTTTAGAAGACATCTGAAGGCAGCCCTGTTTAGGGGAGTGTTTAATGTTTGGTGTTTTATTGTGCTTTTAATTGTGTTGGGAGCCAGCCAGAGTGGCTGGGGAAACCCAGCCAGATGGGTAGGGTATAAATAAGAAATTATTATTACTACTACAGTGGTACCTTGGTTTGCATACGTTTTGGATTGCAAACACGTCAAACCCGGAAGTGCATGTCCCGGTTTGCAACCTTTTAAATAATAATAATAATAATAATAATAATAATAATAATAATAATAATAATAATATTTTATTTATACCCCGCCCTTCCCAGCTAAGACTGGGCTCAGAGCGGCTAACACCAATAAAACCACAACAAAACATACAAAACACTCAATTAAAATGCAGGTTAAAATACGATTTAAAGTTTAAAATGCAGCCTCATTTTTAAGTAGCCCACCAATCAAACCATAAAGGAATGAAACATCCGGGTTAAACTGAAACCAACCCAAAGGCCAGGCGGAACAGCTCCGTCTTGCAGGCCCTGCGGAAAGATGCCAAATCCCGCAGGGCCCTGGTCTCTTGTGACAGACCATTCACCAAGTCGGGGCCAGTACTGAGAAGGCCCTGGCCCTAGTTGAGGCCAGCCTAGCATCCTTGTGGCTCGGGACCTCCAAAATGTTATTATTTGAGGACCTTAAGGTCCTACACGGGGCATACCAGGAGAGACGGTCCCTTAGGTACAAGGGTCCTAGGATTACAACCCCTAGGATTTTTGGATTACAACCCCCCCCCCTTTTTTTTGGATTACGAACAATTTTTTTTTTTTAGAGGCCCCATTGGCGAAAGCGCGCCTTGGCTTACAACCAGTTTTGGTTTACAAACGGACCCCCAGAACGGATTATGCTTGTAAACCAAGGTACCACTGTACTACTACTATGAAGGAACGGAATAACCCACATGTAAAATGTGGGGCCGAGGTTGCTCTCGTTGGGGCAAGGCAGCCTGTGGTGCGGGGCAGTGGCTGTCCCAATTTGTTACTGGTGCTCCAGAGCTGATAGCGCGACTGAGGTCTCCGTTGCCACCGGATCTGGCTTGGTGGACGATGAGGACTGGACTCTTAGCTTGCCTTTAGGAGAAAGGTTGTACAGCTCAGTGGCGGAGCCGCTGGCCAGCAGTGCAATTCCTGGCATCTTATAGGGCTGGGGAAGACTCCTTTTTGGCATAGCTGACAACCCTCCCTTTTTTTGTGGGAAACTCCCTTATTCCAATGCCGTTTCCCGCTGCTATCCCGGATTGTCGATATCCCTTAAATTTCCCAGATTTCAAAGGAAGCCGTTCCTCTCCCTCCCTGCCGGCCAGGGAGGCTCCTCAGCTGCGTTGCTCGGCTGCCAATCAGGAGCCTGAGACCGACTGGGGGCGGAGCTTGCATGCCTTGTGCAGCCAGACCCTCACGCCCAACCAGACAGACAGCCTGCCTGCCGTCTATGCGCTCGCTCTTTCGCTCACCCGTTCGCACGCAGCCTCTGGAGCGCAGGGTGGCGAGGCTACTTGGTGCCATTGCACCGCCCTGGCGGCATCCCTTATTTTCACATCTGAAAGTTTGGGGAAAATCCCTTATTATCACATCCGAAAGTTGACAGCTATGCTTTTTGGACCTTAGTCCCCGGGGAGACACTGCCGGTCAGAGAAGGAGGTGCTGAGGAAGATGGACTAGTGGTCTGACTCTGAAGGAGGCAGTTTCCTGCATTTGCTGTTTACACCAGTCCTTTATTCTCAGCCACGGAGACTGTGATCTTGCCGTATTTCTAAGCTCAGTGGCAGAGCATTTTCTTGGCACGCAGAAAGTCCCACATTCACACTCTGATGTCTCCTGGTACGGCTGGGGAAGGCTGAAACCCATCTGCTGCCACTCAGTGTAGAATCACAGAGTTGGAAGGGACTATAGAATAGTAGAGTCGGCAGGGGCCCCGGAAGGTCATCCAGTCCAACCCCCTGCAATGCAGGAATCTCAGCTAACGCACCCTTGACAGATGGCCCTCCAACCTCTGCTTAAAAGCCTCCAAGGAAGGAGACCGTTCCCCAGCTGAGCAGCTCTCAATCTCAGAAGTTGTTGCCCATGTTCATGTGTACCAGCTTTAAATCATGAGGACTAGATCCCTGCTTCATTTCTAAATGAAAGGACCATAGCTTAAGGGCTCTATCCCCAGTGGCATGTCCCCAGTGCTGGGCCCATCGCCCTGGTGAGAGCCAGTGTGGTGTAGTGGTTAAGAGTGCGAGACTTGTAATCTGGTGAACCGGGTTCACGTCTCCTCTCCTCCACATGCAGCTGCTGGGTGACCTTGGGCTAGTCCCACTTCTCTGAAGTCTCTCAGCCCCACTCACCTCACAGAGTGTTTGTTGTGAGGGAGGAAGGGAAAAGAGAATGTTAGCCACTTTGAGACTTCTTCGGGGAGTGATAAAGTGGGATATCAAATCCAAACTCTTCTTCTAAAACCTTGGAGAGTCACTGCCAGTCAGTGCAGCCAGTCTTGAGCTTCAATGGACCAGCGTTGTGATGCGGTATAAAGCATCTTTCCGGAGATAGGCCTCTTCCTCCGAGGCGAGGCAGTCCCGCCTGCCTGCCTGCCTGCTTTTTTATCCCTCCTGCCCTGCCAACCTCAGAGCCCCTTGTCCTGGGAGGAGGGAATTTTTGGGATTCCTGACTCCTTTGCCTGCTGATGGGCCCCGAAAGAGATAAAGTGGTCTGTGTGCATTTGGAGAAATGAGAAGGTTTCAGTTCTTTGCTAGTACAGAAGGCAAGTGAGCAGGGTGGATAAAAATCAACAATTTTTTAAAAAAAATAATCAGATTTTTTAAAATTTAAATTGGGGTTTTTTTATTTAAATCGGGTTTTTTTTTATTTAAATTGGATTTTTAAAATAAAATGCTTTTGGAGGAAAAATCTTTCTAAATATAGTCTTCTATTTAAGTTACATTGTAGTTCAAAGGCTATTCATCAGGAAATAAGGATTTGTTTTAAGTTTATCAAGTGTGCTAAAACTCAGTCTAAGTTTTTTTTAAAAAAAAATGTTTAACCACATCAGTTAACAAAGATGGATACATATGCTATCATGTTATTGTTTTAGTTAAATAAATTGTTTAAATGGTTATTAAGGAAATGATTATTTTTCTCCTTCCAGTAAAGTACAGCAGAAAAGTTGTCCAAATATAAACAGTTGACTTATTAAACCTCACCATAATTTCATAATTATCTGTCTGTGTATTTCTAGTAGTATAACCAAATCAGTAATTTTTGATATAACTGTAAAAACTACTCTGAAAATTTATTATTCCAAAAATGAAACCTTCATATGGTTGTAAATGTTAAGATTATACCAGCAAGAATGAGTCTTTCTGTAGAAAAAAATATCTAAATCAAGTCTTACTGACTAGTGATTTAAATCGTGATTTAAATCAATTTGATTTAAATCAAATCCACCCTGCAAGTGAGTCCAGAATTCTCTTCTCCCCGTGGTTAGAAACTCGGATATATAAGCCAATCGCCAAATGGCACCTTAAACCCAGGTTATAGTTGCCACAATAGAATGGCTAGGCACAATTCCCCCCCCCCCCGCCAAGTGGGACGACAACGACGGCTTCTATTGCACTTTATATTTTAAAGGGGGGGAAATCTCAAAGCCGTTTACAACACATTAAAATATCCAATCAAACAATCCAGAATAAAACAAATTCAGGCTTCCTTCTCTAAGTGACATTTTGCTTCCCCTTTATTTATTTATTTATTTATTTATTTATTTATTTACTTACTTACTTACTTACTTACTTACTTACTTACTTACTTACTTACTTACTTATTTACCTACCTACCTACCTACCTACCTACCTACCTACCTACCTACCTACCTAATATATAGAGTCTCCCCCTAGCAGAAGGCAGGGTGGTGTATTGGTGAGAATGGCAGACTGGGACCCGGGAGACCAGGGTTCAAATCCCCACTCAGTCATGGAGCTCACTGGGTAACCTTGGAGTCAGTCGCAGCCTACCTCACAGGGTCGTTGTAGGGATTAGCTGAGGAAGGGGGTGGACCATGGACTCCTGGGAGAAAAAGGTGGGAGATGAATGCAAAAAAATCAGCTCTTCTGCTTATCTGCTTAAGAAAGCTGGAGGGGGCAGCCAGAGGGAGATGCCAGTCGCCAGCCTGGCACCCAGAGATCTCCACGTGGTTGCAATGGGACCTGCGCCAGTTGCGAAACGCGCCTGGCACCTGGCTAATTTCTAACACTGTTCCAAAGTAGGAATAGGAGAGATTCCCCAAGTCCGAAACACTAGAGAACCACTTCCACTCAGTTTTATTTTTCCGTGGCTATTTGGCTAACGTTGCTAATGTTGTTTTATAGATGCTGTATTGATGTGTCAATCGTATAACACGACTTTTGCTTGAATGGTAGTGCTTAGCTTGTTTTTTTTTAGCTGCTGCTTTGTTAACGGTGGCAAAATGCGCCTGGGGAATTTCTAGCACTGGGTGGCTTACGGAGAGGTTTATCTTACTTTTATTTTTTATTTGTTAACAGTATGTGCATTTCCTTAAAGATACGGGACTGTGTGTGTAAATAGGAGGAAGGAGGCAGCTTACCTAATGATTTTTGTTTTAACCTAGGTCGAACCGTGACTGCCAGATCGACCAGCACCACCGCAATCAATGCCAGTATTGCCGTCTGAAAAAGTGTTTCCGCGTCGGGATGAGGAAAGAAGGTACTCTCCAGTTTTGGGGTGTGTGCGTGAGATATTTGGAGAAATGCAAACTCCTAAGAGGACGGCACATATGTCTGTTCACTGAGGTCCCTTGAAAGCTGCTGGATTTATTTTGCGCTGCACTACACAACTCATGTCATCAGATGTATCACTTATTTTGGGGTTTATTTTCATCTTCCTGCATCCCACCTTTCCTCCCAAGAGCTCTAAGTGGCACCTGTTGTTTTCCTTTCCCCTTCTCCTTGTGCCCTCCATCTTTCCCAACATCAGGGTCTTTTCCAGGGAGTCTTCTCTTCTCATGAGGTGGCCAAAGTCTTGGAGCCTCAGTTTCAGGATCTGACCTTCCAGTGAGCACTCAGGGCTGATTTCTTTAAGAATGGAGAGGTTTGATCTTCTTGCAGTCCATGGGACTCTCAAGAGTCTCCTCCAGCACCAGAATTCAAAAGCACCAATTCTTCGGCGATCAGCTTTCTTTATGGTCCAGCTCTCACTTCCATACATCACTATTGGGAAAACCATAGCTTGAACTATACAAACCTTTGTCGGCAAGGTGATGTCTTTGCTTTTTAAGATGCTGTCTAGGTTTGTCATCGCTTTTCTCCCAAGAAGCAGGCGTCTTTTAATTTCATGACTGCTGTCACCATCTGAAGTGATCATGGAACCCAAGAAAGTGAAATCTCTCACTGCCTCCATTTCTTCCCCTTCTATTTGCCAGGAGGTGATGGGACCAATGAAGAAGAAAGATAGAGTAGAGTAAAAGGATTCCTGGCTCTCTGCAGCTACATATGATGTTCGTCCTTTAAGTTCCAACCATTCTATCTTCTATAAACATGTATTTTTTTAAATATTTGTTCCGCTGAGCGTCTGGCGCAGCTGACACCCAGTACCCGCTGGATGGCAGAAGGGGACTCAACTGGCAGGACCCTATAGCAGACGGTCTGAACTTTGGTGAAATCGGCCAGCCGCACACAGACCCGAGCTGAAAGAGAGTTGTGTCAGGGAGTCAATGCTTAGGAGCTGCCTTACGCCAGCAAGGCAAATAGGTCAAAAGTCCAGCATTGGCATGGATAACCCTGGGTCAAAGTGCCTGGCACCGCAGGCGCCAGCTGGAACACAGCAGAACCAGGGTTCGAAATAAGCCAGGAGCCAGACGCATTTTGCACCTGACTATCAACCACTTGATGGGAGGCGGGTGGCACTGTGGGTTAAACCACAGATCCTAGGGCTTGCCGATCAGAAGGTCTGCGGTTCGAATCCCCGCGACGGGGTGAGCTCCCGTTGCTCGGTCCCTGCTCCTGCCCACCTAGCAGTTCGAAAGCACGAAGTGCAAGTAGATAAATAGGTATAGCTCCGGCGGGAAGGTAAACGGCGTTTCCGTGCGCTGCTGTGGTTCGCCAGAAGCGGCTTAGTTATGCTGCCCACATGACCTGGAAGCTGTACGTTGGCTCTCGGCCAATAAAGCGAGATGAGCACTCAACCCCAGAGTCGTCCGCGACTGGACCTAATGGTCAGGGGTCCCTTTACTTAAAGGAGAAGCTGAGGACTAGCAGCGTGAGATGGCTGGGGAGGCAGTTTAACGTGGGACCTGGTGTGGAGTCAAGAGGCCCTCTCTTTTGCAGAGTGAGCTGCTTGCCTTCAAGGCTGCCGGAGGGCCCAGCGGGTCGCTGTCAAACCAGTAAAACAGGTGGTGTTTGTTTGAAGAGCGCAGGATTTTACAGGCGGGTGAGGAGAGGAGCCTGCAGGCTGGCAGGTCATATGACTCAGTAGCAGTAAAGGTCACAGCTGGAGAGCCAAATACCATCTTGAGAGCGAGCGAACGAGCGAGCAAGCACCAAATTATTCCTTTGTTTGGATTTTTGGCCCCGACTCCACAGGTCTCATGACCGTGCCCCTCACTCGCCACCCCCTCGGCTTTCTAAGGTCTCCGGGGGAGATCTTGCCCTCAGATCCTGCTTACGAGCTCCTCCCTTCATTGGGAAGGGGATGGAGTCATAGAATTGCAGCGTTGGAGGGGGGCCCACGGGTCATCTAGTCCAACCCCCTGCGCCGATGCTGGATAAGACCCCAGAAAGTTCCTTTTGGCCTAGAGGATCATGCTGAGCCAAAGATTCTGGCATTTGCAGGGGGTTGGGCTAGATGACCCTCAGGGCCCCTTCCAACAATGCTGTGATTCTGCGATTCCTGGGAAAGGTAGCTACTGCTGCAGAAGACAGCTTGTCAACGCCCTCCTTAATTTGTGGCACCCAGAACTGGACACAGTATTCCAGGTGTGGTCTGATCAAGGCAGAAAAGAGTGGGGCTGTCATTTCCCTTGATCTAGGGACACTAGACTTCTGCTGATGTAGCCTATAATAATTTAATAATAATAATTTATTATTTGTACCTCGCCCATCTGGCCGGGTCTCCCCAGCCACTCTGGGCGGCTTCCAACAAATATCAAAATACATTAAAATATCACAGATTAGAAACTTCCCTAAACAGGGCTGCCTTCAGGTATTTTCTAAATGTCAGGTAGTTGTTGATCCCTTTGACCTCTGCTGGGAGGGCGTTCCACAGTGGCGGGTGCCACCACCGAGAAGGCCCTCTGTCTGGTTCCCTGTAGCTTTGCTTCTCGCAGGGAGGGAACCGCCAGAAGGCCCTCGGCGCTGGATCTCAGCGTCCGGGCTGAACGGTGGGGGTGGAGACGCTCCTTCAGGTATAGAAGAAGAAGAAGAAGAAGAAGAAGAAGAAGAAGAAGAAGAAGAAGAAGAGTTTGGATTTGATATCCCGCTTTATCACTCCCCGAAGGAGTCTCAAAGCGGCTCACATTCTCCTTTCCCTTCCTCCCCCATAACAAACACTCTGTGGGGTGAGTGGGGCTGAGAGACTTCAGAGAAGTGGGACTAGCCCAAGGTCACCCAGCAGCTGCATGTGGAGGAGTGGAGACGTGAACCCGGTTCACCAGATTACAAGACTACCACTCTTAACCACTACACCACACTGGCTCTCATACTGGGCCAAGGCCGTTTAGGGCTTTAAAGGTCAGCACCAACACTTTGAATTGTGCTCGGAAACGTACTGGTAGCCAGTGTAGATCTCTCAGGACCGGTGTTATGTGGTCCCGGCGGCCGCTCCCAGTCACCATCCTAGAATAGTGTTAACTTTTTTTGCTGCTGCATCACACTGATGGCTCATGTTCAGCTTGTGGCCTACCAAGACCCTGAGATCCTTTTCACAGGTACTGCTAGTAAGCCAGGTGTCCCCCCCCCCAATCCTATATTTGTGCATCTGGTTCTTCCTGACTCGTAATCTGGTGAACCGGGTTCGCGTCTCCGCTCCTCCACATGCAGCTGCTGGGTGACCTTGGGCTAGTCCCACTTCTCTGAAGTCTCTCAGCCCCACTCGCCTCACAGAGTGTTTGTTGTGGGGGAGGAAGGGAAAGGAGAATGTGAGCCGCTCGGAGACTCCTTCGGGGAGTGATAAAGCGGGATATCAAATCCAAACTCTTCTTCTTCTTCCTCTTCTTCTTCTTCTTCTTCTTTTTCTTCTTCTTCTTCTTCTTCTTCTTCTTCTTCTTCCTAATGCAGAACCTGGCATCTGTCCCTACTGAAATTCATTTTGTTAGCTTGCGCCCAGTTCTCCAACCCGTTAAGGTCATTCTGAATCCTGATTCTGTCTTCTGCGACATTAGTTCCCCCTCCCAGTTTGGTGCCATCTGCAATTTTCATGAGCACCCCCTCAATTCCTTCATCCAAGTTGTTTATAAAGACGTTGAACAGCAGCGGGCCCAGGACAGAATCCTGTGGCGCTCCATTGGTCACTTTCCCCCCGGATAGACTGGATAACCCTCAGAGTCCCTTCAAACTCTCTGGGTTCAGTCAGTCAACCTGCTACAATTACAGGTAGGTAGCCGTGTTGGTCTGCCATAGTCGAAACAAAATAAAAAAAATTCTTCCAGTAGCACCTTAAGAGACCAACTAAGTTTGTTCTTGGTATGAGCTTTCGTGTGCATGCACACTTCTTCAGATACACTGAAACAGAAGTCACCAGACCCTTATATATAGTGAGAGGGTGGGGAGGGGTATTACTCAGAAGGGTGGTGGGAATGGGTGGTAGGCTGATAGCTGTGGTAAACCTGTTGACGACTGTTAGCGACTGCAATTGGTCTTGCAGGAAAAAGCAAGGGGTGAGATGGCTAAAAATAGCTTTGTCATGTATAATGAGATAAGAAACCAATCTCTATTCAAACCAGGTCTCTCCATGGTTTTAAGTTTGGTAAAGGTAAAGGGACCCCTGACCATTCAGGGGCGACTCTGGGGATGCGGCGCTCATCTCGCTTTACTGGCCGAGGGAGCCGGCATACAGCTTCCGGGTCATGTGGCCAGCATGACTAAGCCGCTTCTGGAAAACCAGAGCAGCGCACGGAAACGCCGTTTACCTTCCCGCCGGAGCGGTTCCTATTTATCTACTTGCACTTTGACGTGCTTTCGAACTGCTAGGTTGGCAGGAGCAGGGACTGAGCAACGGGAGCTCACCCCGTCGCGGGGATTCGAACCGCCGACCTTCTGATCGGCATGCCCTAGGCTCTGTGGTTTAACCCACAGCGCCACCCGCGTCCCTTTAAGTTTGGTAATCAGTTGCAATTCAGCAACTTCTCTTTCCAGTCTATTTTTCCTGCTACAAATCCACCTCCCAGTTCCCTTGCTAACCCACATTTTACCACCTTCCTCACAAGAATATCATGGGGGACTTCATCAAAAGCCTTGCTGCAATCAGGATACACTATGTCTGCAGCATTCCCCCGATCCACCAAGCTTGCAACTCCATCAACAAAAGAAATGGGATTTGCCTGGCATGACTTTTTTTGATAGACCCATGCTGGGTCTTCGCAGCTTCTGTTCCTAAGTGCTCACAGACTGACCGTTGAACTACCTGTCCTTTCCTAGTACAGTGGCATGTGGCGTTGGGCCACCCTGTTGATGAGCAAACAAGACTCTGCCCGCCTTAACCAACTCTCTCTGCTTGCTTCCCGCAGCCGTCCAGAGGGGCCGGATCCCTCCCACCCACTCCAGCGCCAGCCCCAACGCCCTGCCCAGCGGCGAGTACTACAACGGCCAGCCTGTCTCGGAGCTGATTTCGCAGCTCCTCCGCGCCGAGCCCTACCCCACCGCGCGCTTCAGCTCCCAGTACGCCCAGCAAGGCAGCGTGATGGGCATCGATAACATCTGCGAGCTGGCGGCTCGGCTCCTCTTCAGCACGGTGGAGTGGGCGCGGAACATCCCCTTCTTCCCCGACCTGCCCGTCTCGGACCAGGTGGCGCTGCTGCGGCTCAGCTGGAGCGAGCTCTTCGTCCTCAACGCCGCGCAGTCCGCCCTGCCGCTGCACATGGCGCCGCTGCTGGCCGCCGCCGGCTTCCACGCGGCCCCCATGTCGGCCGACCGCGTGGTCTCCTTCATGGACCAGATCCGCATCTTCCAGGACCAGGTGGAGAAGCTCAACCGGTTGCAGGTGGACCTGGCGGAGTACAGCTGCCTCAAAGCCATCGCCCTCTTCACCCCAGGTGAGCCCACCGCCCAGAGCCATTCCCGGCTGTATTGAGGCGGCTCGAGCGAGTGAGCCAAGCCGCGTGTTTGGCTATTGCAGAATCGCCCCTGTTTCTCCCTGAATTTGGAGGTTTTGCTCTCTCTGAATGAAAATGCTTTGTTAAAGTAAATCAAAATGCCATCAAATCACAGAAGTACTAAGAAGCAGAGCAGTAACAACAACAGCAACAGTTTTATTGTATAGCATTATTATTATTATATAATAATAATTATTAACATATAATTATTTCCATAATTGCACAATTGATTATAATTATTAGGTAATAATTATATAATATAATAGTTGTTTAAGATATCATTTGATTATTTCGTAACATTTTTTAAATTAACTTTTCAGTTTTTCCAAATTCTTTTAAACAAACCTCAAAACAAATCTCTCATATCCTTTGACTTCCATTTCATGGAGTTCTTTCCTTTCCTCATTAAGCTGCTATATGACTTACATTTTGCCCATTAGATACATTAATTCTAAACGATTCTCTCATCTGCTGCTATACTTCAAATCCTACATATGTTTTCATATAACCATGATATTTCCCCCCCCCAAATACAGTGGTACCTTGGTGCTCAAACGGCTTAGTTTTCGAACAAATCGGCTCCCGAACGCCGCAAACCCGGAAGCGAGTGTTCCAGTTTGCGAATGTTTTTCGGAAGCCGAATGTCCAACGCGGCTCTTGCTTGAGTGCAGCCAATCGGAAGCCGCGCCTTGGCTTTCGAACGGTTTCGGGAGTCGAACGGATTCCCGGAACGGATTAAGTTTGAAAACCAAGGTACCACTGTATTCCACAAAATATTTCCAAAGACTCCTATTTCCTAAAAGGACCAGAGGAGGTGGTCTAATTATAATTATAATTTAATTAGTTATACCCCGCCCATCTGGCTGGGTTGCCCCAGCCACTCTGGGCAGCCCCCAGCACATCTGGAAACATAATAAAAGTCTAACATTGAAAACTTCCCGTTACAGCAGTGTTCCCCAACCGTGGGCCTCCAGCTGTTTTCGGACTACAATTCCCATCATCCCTGACCACTGGTCTTGCTAGCGAGGGATGATGGGAGTTGTAGTCCCAAAACATCTGGAGGCCCAAGGTTGGGGAACACTGCGTTACAGGGCTGCCTTCAGATGTCTTGTAAAAGTTGTGTAGTTCTTTTATCTCCTTGACATCTGATGGGAGGGCATTCCACAGGGAAGGTGCCACTGAAGGACAAAATAAAACAATGAGGCCGCTAATTAGTAATAAATTATCATTATTGGATAAAGGGACGCAGGTGGCGCTGTGGGTTAAACCACTGAGCCTAGGGCTTGCCGATCAGAAGGTTGGCGGTTCGAATCCCCACAACGGGGTGAGCTCCCGTTGCTCGGTCCCTGCTCCTGCCCACCTAGCAGTTCAAAAGCACGTCAAAGTGCAAGTAGATAAATAGGTACCACTCCGGCGGGAAGGTAAACAGCATTTCCGTGCACTGCTCTGGTTCGCCAGAAGCGGCTTAGTCATGCTGGTCACATGACCCGGAAGCTGTACGCCGGCTCCCTCCGCCAATAATGCGAGATGAGCACCGCAACCCCAGAGTCGGACACGACTGGACCTAATGGTCAGGGGTCCCTTTACCCTTTACCTTATTATTATTGGATGTAAATTATACGACTTTCTGTAGACCTCTGAAGGTATCATGAAGCTTTTAATGTGTGACCATAGAATCATAGAGTTGGAACGTGGGGCTCGAACCCACAACCCTGAGAATAACAGTCTCCTGCTCCAGCGACCGGTGTTTTGAGGTGTTCTTTATTGGCAGGCACCCAGAGCGGCGCATTGCGGCGGCAGAGGTCGTGGCGAGTTTGCTCCCTGCAGCTCAGCTTTTGCAAAGCTTTTCGCTTCGCCTGCTCCCTGGGTTTGGCAAAATCCCGGTGCTTAGATGACAGTTGCGGAAGCTGCAAGGATGCCTAGGAGCAATGGGACCCTCTGGCGGCCACAGAGCTTGTGATTCATGCTCCCTCTTCGCCATTTGGCGCGCATGGAGGCGGCGCCACCTTGTGGCGAGACAGAGTGCGAGCCTGCATGCCCAGTGGCAGTCTATCTGGGTTCCTAAGGGTACACTGTGCAAAAAGGATGCTGGATTAGATGGGCCGCTCTCTTCGGCTTGATCCAGCAGCCAGACTCTTCTGGTATCTCTGTCGAACCTCCACGTCCAGGGGGAGTCTATCTCGGGTCCTAGTTTCTCAGGGGTATTAAGCCACTGTGAGGACAGGATCATAGAATTGTAGTGTTGGAAGGGGTCCGAGGGTCATCTAGCTCAACCCCAGGCAATCTTTTGCCCAACGTAGGGCTCGAACCCACCCCCGTGAGAGAGTCTACTGTCGGAGCTTATCAGGAGTAGAGACGTGTCTCCACCCCCACCCCCCACCCTTTGGCTTGATCCAGCAGCCAGGCCCGTCCTTGTGGAGCCTCCAGGTCTAGAGGCAGTCTATCTGCGTCCCTAGGTTCTCAGGGTTATTTGGGTACTCTCACGAACGCTAACCGTCTCCTCTGTTTCAGACGCCTGCGGCCTCTCGGACCCTGCGCACGTGGAGAGCCTGCAGGAGAAAGCGCAGGTGGCGCTCACGGAGTACGTCCGCTCGCAGTACCCCTCGCAGCCGCAGCGCTTCGGCAGACTCTTGCTGCGCCTCCCTGCGCTGCGGGCCGTCCCCGCCTCGCTCATCTCGCAGCTCTTCTTCATGAGACTGGTGGGCAAGACGCCCATTGAGACGCTCATCCGGGACATGCTACTGTCGGGAAGCACCTTCAACTGGCCCTACGGGACGGGGCAGTGAGGAGACGACGAGCGCGCGGAGTTGCCGGGACCTGCCTTCCCGCCCCCCACCTGCCCTGCCGGTTCTTGTGGCCGCCGCACCGACAGTCTGGATGTCCCCTGGCACCCCCCGACCCCCCCGGATCGAGGCGGCGAACTCTGTGCAATTTTTTTTCCGTTTCAGGGGGCGGGGCGGGGGACCGCCTTCCCTGCTGTGACTGCCTCTACGCCACACCCCAGTGCCAAGAGAGGGGCGGGCGGGTGTCCGTTTGTAATTGCTCCATTTCCGTTCCATTGCGGGCGCGGGAAATGTAGCGTACTTGGTTCTGTTTTCCTGTTTTCATTTCGTTTATCCACTCCGGCTTCAAGCAGGCGGACGGTTCCCCCGGAGGCTGTGCTGGGGGGCTTCCTCCCCCCAACTTCCTTGGTTCTTGGGCCTCAAGAGGGGGGGAGCCTGACCCCTCACCCTATCTCCCCTCTCGCCCCCATTTCTCTCGATCTGCCTTCTGCCACCTGATGCCCCTCCCCAGATGTTGTGGGACACCCCCACCCCTCCGCCAGTGTGGCCAAGAGGTCTGGGGTGACGGGGAGCCCCAAAGCAGCAGTGGATCGTGACCAAATTGGATTGGGTCCCCAGTGCGAATTTGCAAGCCGTTTTGCAATCCAGATTTTCGCAATCGAAGCGGGGAGGAATTTTGAGGGAGAAAACCTTTTGTTGCAATGGGGCGAGGCGTGGGGGGGGCGTTAGTTTGGGCTGCACCCAACGTGCAAACTTCCCAGATGTCTGGGTGCAACCCTGCATGGAACCAAGGCAGATAGGAGAATTTCCTTTCCCGCAAGCAGAGAGCGCCCCTAGGCGTGTGCAGAAGGCCCCAGGTCCAGCCTCTGGCGTGTTCAGCTTAAAGGACCTTGCAGGGGGGCAGAAGACCCAGGCAGTTGCTCCCCCAGGTTACGCGGACTCAGTATAATTTCCTGTGCTCCTATTTAGATCTGCCTGCAATTCAGACGCATGAGGACTAGAGTCTTGATTCACTGCCAGTAACACTAGGACTAGAATCTTGCATTACTTTCAGGGTACTGGGTTGGGGGCACAGCTCAGTGATGGGGCACCCCCTCTGCACCCTGAATAATAATAATAATTTATTACTTATACCCCGCCCATCTGGCCGGGCCTCCCTAGCCACTCTGGGCGGCTCCCAACAGGATATTAAAAACACAATAAAACATCAAACATTAAAAACTTCCCTAGACAGGTCTGCCTTCAGATGTCTTCTAAAAGTCAGGTAGTTCTTGTTGACCTCTGCTGGGAGGGCGTTCCACAGGGCGGGTGCCACTACCGAGAAGGCCCTCTGCCTGGTTCCCTGTAGCTTTGCTTCTCGCAGTGAGGGAACCACCAGAAGGCCCTCGGCGCTGGATCTCAGGGTCCGGGCTGAATGATAGGGGTGGAGACGCTCCTTCAGGTATACAGGATCGAGGCCGTTTAGGGCTTTAAAGGTCAGCACCAACACTTTGAATTGTGCTCGGAAACGTACTGGGAGCCAATGTAGTTCTCTCAGGACCGGTGTTATGTGGTCCCAGCGGCCACTCCCAGTCCCCAGTCTAGCCGCCGCATTCTGGATTAGTTGCAGTTTCCGGGTCACCTTCAAAGGTAGCCCCACGTAGAGCGCATTGCAGTAGTCCAAGCGAGAGATAACCAGAGCATGCACCACTCTGGCAAAACAGTCCGCGGACATGTAGGGTCTCATCCTGTGTCCCAGATGGAGCTGGTAGGCAGCCGCTCTGGACACAGAATTAACCTGTGCCTCCATGGACAGCTGTGAGTCCAAAATGACCCCCAGGCTGCGCACCTGGTCCTTCAGGGGCACAGTGACCCCATTCAGGACCAGGGAGTCCCCCACCCCAGCCCACCCCATGTGCCCCAAAAAGAGTACTTCTGTCCTGTCAGGATTCAACCTCAATCTGTTAGCCACCATCCATCCTCCAACCGCCTCCAGACATTCGCTCCTCTAGGTCGGGCTGCAAACGACCCCCTGCCCACCGAACCCTGGAGAGATGCTGCCAGCCAGTGTAAGGCAACACAGAGCTCGGTGTGGACGCCTCCAATTGCTGCTGCTTTTACAAATCGGCTCTTGATTTAGACTCCATGAGGACTAGAATTTTACATTAGGGGCAAGGACCAAAACTCAAAAAGACCCAGGGGTCTCAAACGGGGTGTGTGCTGTGAGCCGCCTCTCCTGGGGGTCTCAGGGGCTCCCGGTCAGAGTGGAAAACACCGCGCTGGATAAACAAGCTGCTTGGACAACAACCCTGCAGAGGTGTACCCGGTCGCTGGCAGGTTCCCATCCGCCAGCCACAGCACCGCTGCCCCCTTACTTGTGATGGAAGCTGCCTGCCCCACCTCATCCGTCCGCAGTGGGGAAAGTCTTCCTCACCTGGTTGGCGCTCCCTCCATGTTTGTTGAAGATGCTATGCAAAATAGTTTTGAGCTGCATGCAATTTGAAATATACTGACGACTTTTGAGAAACAGCGATCTTCCTCGCAACGGGATTCCGGCTTCCTTTGCCGGTCGGATCAGTTTCGACTGAGACACTAAAAAACGAAAACACCCCGCCCCGCCCTGGCTGCTAATTTTCTCATGGATCGTTCTGTTTCCTCCAGCCTGCAGACCTGCTCTAAGGATCTCCTTGGCTTGGCTTGTGTGTCCTCTCAGTGACGCCAGTACGAATTGCCCTCAAACCCATTTTCCGGATGGGAAAAACTGAGGCCAGAGGACTATTTCCCCCCCTGCATTATACAAGTCCATGGGAGTGATGTGCTTCTAACTCAGGTCTCCCAGATCCAAAGTACCGGTTGTAATCTATGCAATCTATCCCCACCCCCGCCTACAAATTCTGCATCAAGGAAATTCAGATTCTGCGCTTGGAATAAAATTATGTTTTTGTTTTTTTTAAAAAAATGGTGAAAATCAGATGTGCTTTTTTTTTTCCTTAATCCCAGTTGTATGATGTGAGGTTCCTGAAGAACGTCCCGGGTCGGGAAGGACACTGGTGAGGTGTAAAGAAATTTGCTTTTTTTCATAGAATTGTAGGGTTGGCAGGGGACCAAAGGGTCATCTAGTCCAACCCCCTGCAATGCAAGAATCGCAGCTAACCCGAGCAGAGCTAGGTGTGTGTTGAATCTGCCACCTGACCCGCAATGGCCAATCCCATGCCCCTGAGCATCGGAGGTAGACTGCGCTTCAAACTGGAGGCTCCATTGAACTACCATGGCTTAGAGCTGCTGCTACAATGCCCCTCTTATTCTTCAAGCCCCCCTTGAAAGCAAAGTTCTCAAGAGGAAGTTTTGCCAGGGTCTCCATGCAGAAATTGCCTGGTCCGATCTCCGAAGAGGGTGGACAGAGAGCCACTGCCTGCCTGTGTTCAATTGTGAACACCTTCCTATATTCGTGTCTGAACCAGCCCTTAGCCCAGAACTATAATGGTCTCTTTTGGGGGAGAGGCCAGAGCATGGGCTCTGGGGAGCAAGAAGTTTGAAGGTCCTGTCCCCCCCCCCCCCGTTCCAGGTTTATTCTCTGTCCGAAACTCACGGGCAGTAATTACCTAAGTGGACCCAATTTAAAACTAAAAACTATGCACTTTGAGGTCTCGCTGATTTCCATGGGAGTTTGGGTACCGCTCTTAATTAAAAGCCATAGAGAGACAAATGTCCCCCAAAAGTTACGATTCAGTGGGGCCATGCCCAGCGTCTGTGGCTAGTGGTCCTGGGTTCAAGGTCCCTTGGATAAAAATCCTACTCATTAATTCCCCCCCGTTCATGGAAAACGGAAAATGGATGGAGAGGGAGACTTGTGCCAACCAAAATGTCGAAAAGAGGGGAAGGAACGACTGGCGGGTTTGATTTTGTTGCAGACGCCTCCTTTTCTGATTTGATGCACAGCCAATGAAACAATAAATATTGTTTTTTTCTTAGGAAAAAAAGGAAGGCAGTGGTTGGTTTGTGTTTATTGGAGGGGAAAGGGTTTGGAGGGGGGTGGGGAGAAGTGGTGTCGTTGTTTTAAGATGATTCGGCACAGGTAAAGTCCTTCCTGCAGCACAAAGTTAAACTGTGGAACTCCCTGCCACTGGAGGCATTGGGCAAATTCACAGGAGAAAGCTATTTGGAGACAATGGTGCTTCTGAACAACCAGTGCTCCCACTTGCTAATTTTAATCCAAAGAAAGCGGACATGTTTTGGGGATCCTCTAGCTGTAATTGCAGGGTGGGGGGTTGGTCTGGATGACCCCCAGGGGACCCTTTCAGCTCTGCAAGTTGATCTCAAACGGCTACAAAACACACCTGGATCTCCACAGCCAGCATTCGCACTTTTATTAAAGGAACTATTAAAAACACACACATACACACAACTGTTTTTACCCCCCTCCCCAACCCCTCCAAAACCCCCAGCTGCCCCACACTCAAATCGATAAATCCCCAAACATGCATAAATGGGGTTGTATATTTACAATGCTGAATGAGTCAGTAGGTGGATAACTGGATGGTTGGTTTTGAACCTGCATCAATGGGAGTGAATATTCGGGAGTCTGCTGCGTGATAGCTGGGGGGGGGGGTCTCTCTGTTTTGGAATCAGACGCCCCCCTACTCCCAATTCAAGGGGACCCAGGTGGTGCTGTGGGTTAAACCACAGAGCCTAAGGCTTGCCGATCAGAAGGTCGGCGGTTCGAATCCCTGCAACGGGGTGAGCTCCCGTTGCTCGGTCCCTGCTCCTGCCAACCTAGCAGTTCGAAAGCACGTCAAAGTGCAAGTAGATAAATAGGTACCGCTCTGGCGGGAAGGTAAACGGCGTTTCCGTGCGCTGCTCTGGTTCGCCAGAAGCGGCTTAGTCCTGCTGGCCACATGACCCGGAAGCTGTACGCCGGCTCCCTCGGCCAATAAAGCGAGATGAGCGCCGCAACCCCAGAGTCTGTCACAACTGGACCTCATGGTCAGGGATCCCTTTACCCTTTACCTTTTACCCCCTATTCACACTTTGACTTCTCCATATTTTTACTCTTGTGTGTACCAATTAATTCCTCCGGGTCTGAGAGTTTTTCTCGCTGCCGTGCCAAAACCCAATCTTCCCCCGCTAATCTTGGCTAAGCAAAGCCTCTCTCTGGATTTTCTGTGCATGTGAAATCGCAATGCCACTCTGCGTTTTCGGACATGCGTCAAGAATGTGTCCCCCCCGTCCCCCCCCAAAAAAAGTTTTATCAGCAGGTGCATTGGTGTGCGGAGATATGATGAAACTCCCAAGATGTTGGGGAACATTTGGAATTTCCTAAGGAAGACAGGTCTGGTCAGACCCCACCTGGAATACTGTGTCCAGTTCTGGGCACCCCAGTTCAAGAAGGATACTGACAAGCTGGAACGTGTCCAGAGGAGGGCAACCAAAATGGTCCAAGGCCTGGAAACGATGCCTTATGAGGAACGGCTTAGGGAGCTGGGTATGTTTAGCCTGGAGAAGAGAAGGTTCAGGGGTGATAGGATAGCCATGTTCAAATATATAAAAGGATGTCATATAGAGGAGGGAGAAAAGTTGTTTTCTGCTGCTCCTGAGAAGCAGACACGGAGCAATGGATTCAAACTACAAGAAAGAAGATTCCACCTAAACATTAGGAAGAATTTCTTGACAGTAAGAGCTGTTTGACAGTGGGATTTGCTGCCAAGGAGTGTGGTGGAGTCTCCTTCTTTGGAGGTCTTTAAGCAGAGGCTTGACAGCCACCTGTCAGGAATGCTTGGATGGTGTTTCCTGCTTGGCAGGGGGTTGGACTGGATGGCCCTTGGGGTCTCTTCCAACTCTGATTCTTGGTGATGGGTTTCTCAGTACACTGGCTTCACTTGGGAAGCGACAACAAGTTCTATGAAAACCCGGCCGAAATGCTGGCAAAAGGTTTCAGAATTGTTTTTGGCTGCTGTTTAACTCCTGTCGTTTGGGGGTGAGTGGGATCTGATTCAAGATTCGCCTAATCATAGGGTTGTTGAGCTGGAAGGGACCCCTGGGGATCATCTAGTCCAACCCCCAGCGATGAACTCGTGCTCTTATCAATTGATAACCCAGGCATGGGAGATCGGTGAGCCTCGCCTCTTCACCCCTGGGCTGCGTTCTGCGCAAGCTATGCCGCCATGGCTACGCAACCCTTGTTTAAAGTAATTTTGTACAGTGCTTTTTAAAGAGCACCCTTTGCATGCCCTTTGGATGGGCATGGCCGACGTAGGGCCATTGATTTCAATGGGTCTACTCTGAATACATGGGTTGTGGCTCAAAGTCGGAGCAGGTGCTTTTCATGCAAAAGGTTTCCCAGCAGGCCTAGAGTAAGACCCCTGCCTGAGACGCTGCAGCGTCGCTGCTGCCACTCAGTGTAGGCTACACTAAACTAGATGGGCTGCAGTGGCTTGGCTCACGATACGGTAGCTCCCACGAGAAACTCGCTTGCTTTTATACGAAGGGCTACCTCTTACGTTACAGAGCACCCACTTTGCATGCAGAGGGTCCGGGTTCAATTCCTGGCACCCCCAGGCACCTGCCTAAACCCCTGGAGAGCTGCTGCCAGTCAGAACAGGCAGTACTAAACTAGATGGCCTGACTTGGGGGGGGGGAGGCAGCGCCCGATGGTCCTTGGGCTTAGCTGGGTACAACCCACGGTTTAAAAAAAAATCTGTTTGGCACCCAAAATAAGAAAGTGCTCTGTCTAAATGAGAATTTGTTAAGTTCTGTCTCTTCTCTTTCCTGGCTTCTTTTATTCTATGCATGTTCAGAGTTCCAGGGCCCCAAGAAAATGGAGCTGTTTTTTAAAAATGGTTTTGCAAAATTGGCACGGGAATGGATAAAAGAGGTCATCTTGACATGTGTACAGCTCGAAAGAGAGCATCCCTGCTTGTCTTGTTTTGGGGGTCAAATCCTGCAGAAAACGGGAGCGCTGATCTCCCCTCCCGCAGCCGCCTGCCTCGCTCCCCTGTCCAAGTTACGCCCGGCTCTTGTCGTAGTCGCTGACCATCCGTTTGATGTGGAAGAGCTTGTTCCGCAGAGACTTGCTGTCCATTTTCTTGCTCTGGTAGTCGGGAGTCTGCAGCGTGGATTGCAAGGAAAACGCGTTAGAAAACAACACACAATTCACAGTATTCTCGCTCGGGCCGCAGATTAAAATATATCTCTCAAGCCAGCTTTTCATAGAATTGTAGAGTTGGAAGGGACCCCTGAGGGTCATCTAGTCAAACCCCCTGCAATGGAGGAATCTCAGCTAAAACCAAATTCCAGGAGGCCACCAACTTGGGTGGATTCAGTTTCTTAGGAGTATTTGGCCACTGTGGGTGCAGGCCTATTGTGGGTGCTGAATCCAGCAGCCTATTGTGGGTGCTGAATCCAGTAGCTCTTCTGATGTTCTAATGGAACCTCCAGGTTCAGATGCAGTCTATCTGGATTCCTAGGTTCTGAGGGGTATTTGGCCACTGTGAGGACAAAAACAAAGGCTCTCTCTCTCTCCCTCACATCCCAATCCTGCTTTAGTGCACAAGGGGCCTGTGGGTGTTTAGGGGCCACACACAAATCTGGATTTGGCCCTAAGAAGCGTAGATCAGGAGTGGTGAACCCACTGTCCTCCTGGTATTGCTGGCCTCCACCTCCACCACTCTGCCATCGTCGCTGACCATTGGGCATGCTGGCCGCTCCAACACCCAGAGAGCCACAGCTCTTCCCCCGGCCCCTTTCGGGAGGCAGAAAAATGTGTCACTTACGCGCTTCAGGTCCTTCAGCCGGTTGTATTCTTCAGCCACCCCCTGCGGGAGAAAGATGTCAAAGTCAGGAGAGTCCTGTATATGGAACCTCCCTGTTGATGAGCAGTCTATCTCAGGGTATCCCTGAGAATTCACTCTCAATCCCTCTCTGTTTTCACCGTCCTAAGTTCAGCTCTCCACATCAGTCTGCAGTCATTATTATTCTAAAGCACGCATAGGCAAACTCGGCCCTCCAGATGTTTTGAGACTACAATTCCCATCATCCCTGACCGCTGGTCCTGCTAGCTAGGGATGATGGGAGTTGTAGTCCCAAAACATCTGGAGGGCCGAGTTTGCCTATGCCTGTTCTAAAGGAAGCCCTGGTGGGAAGGTGTCCGGTCCCAGTATCCCTGGTACAGCACGAGACTCTTAATCTCAGAGTTGTGGGTTCAAGCCCCATGTGGGCATTAAGATTCCAGCATTGCAGGGGGTTAGACTGGATGACCCTTGGGGTCCCTTCCAGCAGAGGCGTAGCAAGCCCCAGTGGTAACCGGGGCGGATTTTTTTTTGTCACCCCCCCACCACCACTTTAATTTAAATTTTTTTTAAAAAAATTAAAAAGTGTCACCCCCCTCTGATGGTGCCACTTTGCGAGGTGTGGGGGTTTTGTGTGTGTGTGTCTATTATCTCTTTTTTTTCAATAAAGTTAAAATAAAAAATAAGAAAATTAAAAAAAATTAAAAAGTGTCACCCCCCTCTGATGGTGCCACTTTGTGAGGTGTGGGGGTTTTGTGTGTGTGTGTCTATTATCTCTTTTTTTTCAATAAAGTTAAAATAAAAAATAAGAAAAATAAGAAAAATAAAAAAAATTAAAAAGTGTCACCCCACTCTGATGGTGCCACTTTGTGAGGTGTGGGGGTTTTGTGTGTGTGTGTCTATTATCTCTTTTTTTTCAATAAAGTTAAAATAAAAAAATAAAAAAAATAAAAATAAAAAGTGTCACCCCCCTCTGATGGCACCACTTTGTGAGGTGTGGGGGGTTGTGTGTGTGTGTGTGTTATCTCTTTTTTTTCAATGAAGTTAAAATTTTTAAAAAAAGTAAAAAAAATTATTTTTAAAAAATTATTTTTTTAAAAAAAGTGTCACCCCCCTCTGGGGTGGAACCCGGGGCGGCCCGCTCCCCGCCCTCCTGTTGCTACGCCCCTGCCTTCCAGCTCTACGATTCCTCCCTCGCCACACATTTCTGCAAAGCAATTTCACCCAACAGACCCTGTTTGGCAAGGCAGCCTCCCCCTGTATAAGCCACCTTTGCCGTTTTCACGAATATACGAATTTATTCGTCGTCTGCATTTATATCCCAACCTTTTCTGTCTCCGCAGAGCTGAGTGCTGCCCATATTGCCTTTCTTCCTTATTTCTACCCACAATCCTTTGCTCCGGGTGCAGGTGTGTGTGGGGGGGACAACCTACCTGGTACTGCAGGCTGTCTTCGGGCAGATGGTCCAGCTGTTTGCTCAGCTGGTTGATCTGGTCATTGATGGCGTCCATCTCGGCACACAGCACCTTGTACCGCTTGAGGTCGGCGTCAAACTCTTGCTTATAGTCCTGGCGAACGCTGTCCGACGTGATTGGCGGATACAGGCTATGGGGAATGGAAGAGAAACCCACACGGTGTGGGGTTGGTGAGGAATGCCTTGCTTTTAAAACATACACAGGGCCCTATTGTGGTGTGGCGAGCCTTTGAGAACAGCAAAGTGTTTGCCAGCACAGAGGAAAACTTTTAATTTATAATAACAACTAGCTGACCCGGCCACGCCTTGCTGTGGCTGATTTGGTGAAATGCAAAAGTAAGATACAGTATGAAAGAGAAAGCGTATGTTTACTTACACCTTATCTCGTTGAAGTTCAGTCTATGTGTTCTCCGTTTGCCCCTCCCGTTTTTGTCTTTGTTTCTACAACTGTTTTTTACTACTATTTTAGTCTATGAGGTTCTTTGTCCTTGTGCTGTGCTGTTTAACGTCCACTGGAGGGCGCTATTTTTTGCAGAAAATCACATTTTTACCTGGGAAAAGTGTGGTATTTGTGCAATGTAAGTACATATGATCACTCCCATATGGGCATGGAACGTTGTGTCCAAATTTGAACAGAATCGATCAAGGGGTTACGGAGAAAGGCGATTGTTAACAAACATCCAACTTGAACGATTTTATATATGTATAGATAATAACAATAATAATTTATTATTTGTACCCCGCCCATCTGGCTGAGTTTCCCCAGCCACTCTGGGCGGCTCCCAATCGAGTGTTAAAAACAATACAGCATTAAGTATTAAAAACTTCCCTAAACAGGGCTGCCTTCAGATGTCTTTTAAAAATAGGATAGCTGTTTATTTCCTTGACATCTGCTGGAAATGCGTTCCACAGGGCGGGCGCCACTACCGAGAAGGCCCTCTGCCTGGTTCCCTGTAACCTGACTTCTCGCAATGAGGGAACCGCCAGAAGGCCCACGGCGCTGGATCTCAGTGTCCGGGCAGAACGATGAGGGTGGAGACACTCCTTCAGGTATACTGGGCTGAGGCCGTTTAGGGCTTTAAAGGTTAGAACCAACACTTTGAATTTTGCTCGGAAATGTACTGGGAGCCAATGTAGATCTCTCAGGACTGGTGTTATGTGGTCCCAGCGCATAGCTGTCAACTTTTGGATATGAAAATAAGGGATGCTGCGAGGGCGGTGCAATGGCACCAAGTAGCCTCGCCACCCTGCGCTCCAGAGGCTGCGCGTGAACGGGTGAGCGAAAGAGCGAGCGCATAGATGGCAGGCAGGCTGTCTGTCTGGTTGGGTGTGAGGGTCTGGCTGCACAAGGCATGCAAGCTCCGCCCCCAGTCGGTCTCAGACTCCTTATTGGCAGCCGAGCAACGCAGCTGAGGAGCCTCCCTGGCCGGCAGGGAGGGAGAGGAGCTGCTTCCTTTGAAATCCGGGAAATTTAAGGAATATCAACAATCCGGGATAGCAGCGGGAAACGGCATTGGAATAAGGGAGTTTCCCGCAAAAAAAGGGAGGGTTGACAGCTATGTCCCAGCGGCCACTCACCAGTCTAGCTGCCGCATTCTGGATTAATTGCAGTTTCTGGGTCACCTTCAAAGGTAGCCCACGTAGAGCGCATTGCAGTAGTGCCTTCCTTCCCTTGATGGGGGCACACTACTACTAATTTTATTATTTGTAGCCTGCCCACCTGACTGGGTTGCCCCAGCCACTCTGGGCAGCTTCCAACACGTATAAAAACATCAAGAATCCAGCTTCATAAGCTTCTCCAGAATGCCTCAGGCTTAATCCCCAGTGGTAGGGCTGGGAGAGACACCCCTATCCATGAAATCCAGGGGAGCTGCTTCCAGTTAGCGTAGACAATGTCGAGCTGGTTGGACCTGTGCTCTAACAGCATCCTGTGTTCATTTGAAGAGCAGACAGAGCTCAGCACATCATGGCTAGTACCTGTAACATCACCAACCCAACCTTCTCTCACCCACCTTGATCTCCAGAGCAATTTTGTCACTGGTGGAAAAGGGGCGAAGGTGTGCAATGAACAACCGTTCATATAACTGGTGATGGTAATAATAATAATAATAATAATAATAATAATAATAATAATAATATATTTATACTCCGCCCATCTGGCTGGGTTTCCCCAGCCACTCTGGGCGGCGTACAGCATAATCTAAAAACATAATAAAAACAGCAAGCATTAAAAACCTCCCAATACAGGGCTGCCTTCAGAAGTCTTCTAAAGGTTGTGTAGTTAGTCATTTCCTTGACATCTGAATGGGAGGGTGATCCACAGGGAGGGCGCCACCACTGAGAAGGCCCTCTGCCTGGTTCCCTGTAGCTTCACTTCTGCCAGTGAAGGAACCACCAGAAGACCCTCGGAGCTGGACCCTGGTGTCTGGGGTGCAGACGCTCCTTCAGGTATACAGGGCCGAAGCTGTTTAGGGCTTTATAGGTCAGCACCAACACTTTGAATTGTGCCTGGAAACGTCTCAACCCCTGAGCGCCACACCCTTTGAGAACCACTGAAGCAAATAGATATTGCGGCTCACCTCTTCCAGTCGTCCTGGTCTCGCTCGTCTCCAGACTCCACGGCCGTGGTGTAGTCGGTCTCGTACTGTGATTCCTCGAGTTCGGGGTTCCTCCTCCGCCTCCGCCCTTTGCGGCCGGAGGGCTTGCTGGCGCTCTCCCGTGCGTTCCCTTCCAGCGTGCTAGAGCTAAAAGTCCAGGCGGGGTTGGCGGTCTGCGTGTAGGAAGGCGGGCTGGAGAGGAGACCCCAAGGTTACACGTGAGTAAAGCTGGAGTCAGCTGGGAAACGGCGGCTGGCCTTCGGGGACTCATAGGGCAGAAGGAAGGGAGCTGAACAGCAGGGGGTGCCAGCGCTTACGGCAGACTAGAATCTCAGAGCATAGATCAAGGATACGCAACGCTTGCACAGACGCCCCATTAGTGCAGCATTTCCAGCAAAGGGCCCATACTGAAAATTATTTGAGCTTTTTCGTTTTATGGACTTTCAAAAAAATACCTTTCAGAACAGTTGATGTACGTAGAGCCCTGCTACAACAAGAGTATAGATTAATACTAGTTGAAGTTAGCCCGTTAAATAACGGGCGCTAGAGGAGGAGGAGGCAGGAGGAGGCAGAGCCCCAGGAGGAGGAGGCGAGGAGGCCCGGGTTGAAATCCCGCCTCAGCCACGGCGTCCTCCTCGGGCCGCTTCCCCCGTCGGGCGCTAGAACAGCGGCCGCTGGGGGGTGGAGAGGGGCTCCCTCCCCCTTCTTCTTTTTCCCCGGGGGTGGCTGTAGTGGCGGCGGTAGCGGCGGCGAGGAGGGGGCGGCCCTCCTTGGCTTCCGGAGCACCGGCGCTCCGTTGGATGGGCCGTCCCAGGCCGCTAGGCCTCGGAGCCGCAGGGATTGGGCTCTGCGTCCGTGCGAGGCAGCGGCGCTGGCGCAACTGACAACGCGCGTGCGCCGCCGCTGCCTCTCGGACACGCCCCCCTCTCCGCCCGCTCCAATCCCTGCGTCCGTGTGGGACATGGACATGCGCAGTAGCGCAATTCCGTGACACACGGACTGGACGCAGGGACACAGCAACTTTATTATATAGGATTCCAGTTAGGGACTATGTCTCCTAAATGATTAATGCGCACAGATTTTAACTCTTCGTTCATTGTTATTGTTATTGGAATGTTACTTTGTATTATTTAGCACGATGAACTGAAGAAGCTCCCGTGAAACCTGATTATATCCGGGATTCAGGTCTTCAGTTCTACTTTCGCTGAGGGACGGCGAGGAGGGCCTATCTGTGATTACCATCACGCATGACCATGTTTTCTTGCCTGACTGTGACCGTTCCCTCACAAAAGACTTTGCGCATTCAGTAGAGTACCATTTGCAACACTTTGGTGTAATTTGATTACGCTAGGACATTATCGACATTAGGACATCACGGGACCCAGGTGGTGTTGTGGGTTAAACCACAAAGGCTAGGGCTTGCTGATCAGAAGGTCGGCGGTTCGAATCCCTGCGACGGGGTGAGCTCCCGTTGCTCGGTCCCTGCTCCTGCCAACCCAGCAGTTCGAAAGCACGTCAAAGTGCAAGTAGATCAATAGGTACCGCTCCGGCGGGAAGGTAAACGGCGTTTCCGTGCACTGCTCTGGCTCGCCAGAAGCGGCTTAGTCATGCTGGCCACATGACCCGGAAGCTGTATGCCGGCACCCTCGGCCAGTAACGCAAGATGTGCGCTACAACCCCAGAGTCTGTCACGACTGGACCTAATCCTACCAGCGTTTTTTAAGCGCAGAGTTAAACTGCAAGCGGGACCTGAACCCAAGCCCTGAACCCACTCCCTTCCTGCGTCTGGGATTCAGAAGCATCGCTGCTTCCAGCTGTGACGGCGGACCCATCCTGGCTAGTAGCCCTCGATAACCCCCTCCTCCCCCATGACTTTGTCTGATCCTCTTTTAAAGCCATCAAGATAGGTGGCTGGTTGCTGCCTCCTGCGACAGAGAGTTCCACAGTTTAACGATATGTGTTTAACCCCGTTGTTCCGCCACAAATCTATCATTATGCAAGAGGGAGAAAAACAAATCTCTTTCCCCCGCAATGCACCACTCAAAACAGCTCCATTTTCTCTGCTCACCTGCTCTGGCTTTCACCTGGGTAGTAGCCATTCCCGGAGACCTTGTAGTTGTAGGGGCTGGCTGGAGCATGTGTGGGGCTCATCGGCTTTTCAGAATAGTTCAGGGTTGCTGTCTCATCATGGGTGCTGGTCCCGTCGGTGACATTCTTCACCTGCGAAGGGAACGAAAAGCGTTGTTTTGGTGCCAGCTGAAACATTCCCCTGGATCGGGGCCTTTTGGGGACGTGGTTTTGCCTCTCGGGTAAGGATGAGCGAATAATTCCAATTTGTCGCATTTCCCTGCCACAACCTGGTTAGAGCGTTGGACTAAGGAGCTGGCAAACCATGGTTTGAAGCCTCACTCGGCCATGAAGCCCCCTGGGTGACCTGGGTGGGAGCAGTCCCTGATTCTCATCCTGACCTACCTCACAGGGTTGTTGTGGGGATCAAATGAGGAAGGGGGAACCCATGATATAAATGCAATAAATAAACAAACAAACAAATAATAATAATAATAATAATAATAATAATAATAATAATAATAATAATATATTATTTATACCCCGCCCATCTGGCTGGGTTTCCCCAGCCACTCCAACAGAATATTAAAATACCATAGTCTGTTTGTTGCTTAGTCGTTTAGTTGTGTCCGCCTCTTTGTGACCCCATGGACAGAGCACACCAGGCACTCCTGTCTTCCACTGCCTATCTATCTATCTATCTATCTATCTATCTATCTATCTATCTATCTATCTATCTATCTATCTATCATCATCTATCTGCCTGTTGTTGTTGTTTAGTCGTGTCCGCCTCTTCGTGACCCCCTGGACCAGAGCACACCAGGCCCTCCTGTCTCCCCCTGCCTCCCACAGTTTGGTCAGACTCATGTTGGTCAGACTTCGAGAACACTGTCCAACCATCTCGTCCTCTGTCGTCCCCTTCTCCTTGTGCCCTCAATCTTTCCCAACATCAGGGTCTTTTCCAGGGAGTCTTCTCTTCTCATGAGGTGGCCAAAGTACTGGAGCCTCCGCTTCAGGATCTGTCCTTCTAGTGAGCACTCAGGGCTGATTTCTTTAAGAATGGATAGGTTTGATCTTCTTGCAGTCCATGGGACTCTCAAGAGTCTCCTCCAGCACCATAATTCAAAAGCATCCATTCTTCGGCGATCAGCCTTCTTTCTGGTCCAGCTCTCACTTCCGTACATTACTACTGGGAAAACCATAGCTTTAACTATACGGACCTTTGTCGGCAAGGTGATGTCTTTGCTTTTTAAGATAGTCTATTAAACATTAAAAACTTCCCTAAAATTACCATTGGTTTGTTTTTTAATAAAAAGTTGTCATGAAAATTCACCAGAATTTTGGTGCAGATTTCTCTGTATCCAGAGACACTTGTTTTGTTTTTGTTTTTTGTTTTTGCAAAGCAAGTTCCTTAATAAAATGCATTATTATTTTTTAATTGTTTAAAAATGCTTCTTAGACACAGTTCCCCTCAGTGTCTGCATTTCTGTACAGATTACTTGGCTGCGGAACCGCATGAGAAAATCTGGAGAGGTGTGGATTTAATTCTCAACAACCCTTCTCAATTTAATTCTCAATTTAATTCTCAACAACCCTGCAAGGTGGGTTAAAGGTGACAGGGACTGGTTTGCATGGTCCAACTCTGTCAGGGATTCTTTAGCTACAACGCCCGCACTGCAGGGGGCTGGACTGGATGACCCTTGAGGGTCCCTTCACAACCCTGTTTTTTTCCCTTCCTGTTTTTTAGCTGCTTCTTCCATGTCCTGGGAAAACCTCCAGGAAAACCTGCAGGCCGGATCACACCCATGCCATTTCCTCACCAGGAACGGCCTGGGCTGGGGGGAGGCGGCGTGGGTGCTTTTTGAGTCTCCTGCTGGGTTTCCATGACCAGGCAGGGATCTGCATCTGGGGGGGCAGGCTGTTCGCTCAGCAATGACTTCAACTGTTGGAAGAGCGCGCAGCTGCTTCTCCCCCCCCCCCCCCCGCCTTTCCTCCTGGGCTTTAAAACTTTTTTCCCTTTTCTTTCTTTTCTTTCTTTTAAAAAAACTTTATTTAAACATTTAAGTGTTACAAAACAAGAGAAAAAAAACCTGACAATTCAAAACAAACAATATACAGTGGTCCCTCGACTTACGAATGACCCGACTTCTGTATTTTTCGAGTTACGAGGGATCAAAGCGAATTTTTTCGACTTCCGAAAGGAAATCGCGGCCGTTTTAGATGCGGTTTCCTTGACTTACGAAGTTTAGATGCGGTTTTTTCCGACGTACGAATTTTTTTCTCCCAATGCATTCCTATGGGGACTCGACTTACGATTTTTTCGACCTACGGCGGTCCCTTCGGATCACATTACATTCGTAAGTCGAGGGACCACTGTATATTCAATATATTCAAAAAACCCAAAGCCCCCTCCCCCCTCCCATCCCTCCCACTTCCCTCTATCCGTGTCTGATTTCTTTTACCTGCTATATTATTTATTATTGTTGCGTTGTTCACTATATCTGTTTATTTATCCTATCGTTTCTACTAAATTTCGTGTCACCTTGCGGATATTAAATTATACCATATTAATTTTCAGACCTTAGCACCCACTTTCACCATGTGTTCCTTAACACAATCCCACTCTTAATTGCTTGATTAGAACATCCTCTGATGCTGTTAATTATGCCATCTCCGCAAATTCAGGCATCTTTATTCTCCACTAGTTGAAATTAGCCCGTTAATAATGGGCGCTAGAGGAGGAGGAGGCAGGAGGAGGCAGAGCCCCAGGAGGAGGAGGCGAGGAGGCCCGGGTTGAAATCCCGCCTCAGCCATGGCGTCCTCCTCGGGCCGCTTCCCCCGCCGGGCGCTAGAACAGCGGCCGCTGGGGGGTGGAGAGGGGCTCCCTCCCCCTTCTTCTTTTTCCCCGGGGGTGGCTGCAGCGGCGGCGGTAGCGGCGGCGAGGATGGGGCGGCCCTCCTTGGCTTCCGGAGCACCGGCGCTCCGTTGGATGGGCCGTCCCAGGCTGCTAGGCCTCGGAGCCGCGGGGATTGGGCTCTGCGTCCGTGCGAGGCAGCGGCGCTGGCGCAACTGACAACGCGCGTGCGCCGCCGCTGCCTCTCGGACACGCCCCCCTCTCCGCCCGCTCCAATCCCTGCGTCCGTGTGGGACATGGACATGCGCAGTAGCGCAATTCCGTGACACACGGACTGGACGCAGGGACACAGCAACTTTATTATATAGGATTCTACTAATTCCGGTACAGTGGTACAGTGGTACCTCAGGTTACATATGCTTCAGGTTACATACGCTTCAGGTTAAGAACTCCGCTAACCTAGAAATAATGCTTCAGGTTAAGAACTTTGCTTCAGGAGAGCCAGTGTGGTGTAGTGGTTAAGAGAGGTGGACTCGTAATCTGGTGAACCGGGTTCGCTTCCCCGCTCCTCCCCATGCAGCTGCTGGGTGACCTTGGGCTAGTCCCACTTCTCTGAAGTCTCTCAGCCCCACTCACCTCACAGAGTGTTTGTTGTGGGGGAGGAAGGGAAAGGAGAATGTGAGCCGCTTTGAGACTCCTTCAGGTAGTGATAAAGCGGGATATCAAATCCAAACTCTTCTTCTTCTCTTCTTCAATGTAGAGCAATGTTTCCCAAACTTTTTTTGGGGGGGGCCCTCACCCACTTGCTTCCACAAATGCACCCACAGGGCCCCCTACCTCTACCATACAAAAAGCAGAACAGCGGTTTCCACGAACCACTAATAGCGGGGTGGGAGAGTTTTAAAAAAATAAAATCACATCTGGTAAGCAATGTGTCCCTTTGGTTTCAGGTAGTACATGGGAAGACGAGTCTAAAAAGTCTGGGACACAAATTTTCACGGCCCTCTAGTGGTTATGATGGCTCGTTTACCAGAAGTAATGCATTTCACACGCTCCAACATTTCTCCCGTAAAAATAGGGACGTCCTAAGGGAAAGCGGAGGGACCCAGGTGGCGCTGTGGGTTAAACCACAGAGCCTAGGGCTTGCTGATCAGAAGGTCGGCGGTTCAAATCCCCGCAACGGGGTGAGCTCCTGTTGCTCAGTCCCAGCTCCTGCCCACCTAGCAGTTTGAAAGCACAAATTGCAAGTAGATCAATAGGTACTGCTCCGGCGGGAAGGTAAACGGCGTTTCCGTGCACTGCTCTGGTTCGCCAGAAGCGGCTTAGTCCTGCTGGCCACATGACCCGGAAGCTGTACGCCGGCTCTCGGCCAATAAAGTGAGATGAGCGCCGCAACCCCAGAGTTGGACACGACTGGACCTAATGGTCAGGGGTCCCTTTACCTTTTAAGGGAAAGCGGAGCATTCCGGGGTCAAATCAGATACCGGGACGGCTTCTGTAAATCTGGGGCTGTCCCTGGAAAATAGGGGGACTTGGAGGGTCTGGTATTTAGTGTTAACTTTGGAAGTATATACAGTGGCACCTCAGGTTACATACGCTTCAGGTTAAGAACTCCGCTAACCCAGAAATGATGCTTCAGGTTAAGAACTTTGCTTCAGGATGAGAACAGAAATTGTGCTCTGGCGGTGCAGTGGCAACGGGAGGCCCCATTAGCTAAAGTGGTGCTTCAGGTTAAGAACAGTTTCAGGTTAAGAACGGACCTCCGGAACGAATTAAATACTTAACCAGAGGTACTACTGTATTTTGTCAGTTTTCCAGTTTTTCGCCAGTACAATTGTAGTTGCATAAAGAAACACATTCCTATTGTTCTTAGGGATGTCATTCGACATTAAACTTAGTAAAAAAGCCTCTGGTTCCTTCCGGGCTTTTTTTACAGAGCGACGACCACCTGGGGCTGCAGAAGCTTCAAAGGATCTCCTGCTACTCTAAGGAAGCCGGTCTGTTAAATCCATCCAAATCATGCTGCAGAGAAGACCCAGTGGAACCAACATACATTATTCAAGCTCCATCTGACCTATTGCATTTAAAGTAGCACCGTGCCACTTTAAACATGGCTCCCCCCGAAAAACAATCTTGGGAACTGTAGTTTCCTTAAAGGGTGCTAGTAGACTCCTCTTCTGCCTCCCAGAGCTACAGATCCCAGAGCGGTTCAACCAGTGCTATTTTTCTAAAAAAAATGTTTACTCTCATTTTGACTCAAGAAAACCACCATTTTACAGTTCAAATCGGGGGAAATAAATATAGTAAATGGACAAAAGTACAAAGGTTCACAAAAAGTTTAGGGGTATGCATACCCCTGTGTCCCCCCCCCCCCAGGAAAAAAGCACTGGGTTCAACCACCAATCCCTCTCCTTAGGGAGGTCTGGCAATTGTCGCTCTGTCGGGTGAAGAGGCCGGATAGCTCAGTCGGTCAAAGCGTGGTGCTGGTAACGCCAAGGTTGCTGGTTCGATCCCCGTATGGGACAGCTGCATATTCCTGCCTTGCAGGGGGCTGGACTAGATGACCCACAGGGTCCCTTCCAGCTCCACAGTTCCGGGATACTATGAGAATCCAAGCCAGAGGTACATTTTCAAAGGCCGCAGACCACCAGATCTTCCAGCGAAGAGTGTGAAAACGAACGACGTGTGAAATCTGTCCTTGACGCTGCCGGCCTGTGCTGTGCAGACCGTGTCCCTGACTCCCTGCTTATCTCTGCCCCTGTTGTACAAGGAGTCACAGGATGTGCCGACGCGTTCCTTATCTGTTCCGTGTCCCCATGGGCATCCTTGAACCACGAGGAGGCCCCTTTGGCAGGGAGGAAAGAGTTAACAGGCTCCTTGCCCGCTGGACTCTGGGACTGAGCCCCTTCCCCAGAAAATGAGGCTGAATGATCTTAAGGAAGTGCAGGGGGCAGCTCCCCCCCCGTCCCACTCTCCTCCAGGAATATTACCAGCTCTGTCTAGCGGATCTGGAATGAAATATCTCAACAAGTTGCTTTCAATTTCTTTCTTTTGACCCCCAAGTGCTCAGTAGAAGCTGTCAAAATCTGCAGTCGTTTGAAAACTAGGAAATCAAATTAAAAAATCAACACCAGGGAGTACCTTTCATGCGGTTAATGAGTCTATTTTGCAAAATTACAAAGAACGCACTTTTTGCAATTTTTTTTTTAAAATCTAAACTAAAGCAAGTTTTCTTGGATTTGCTGAAAAACTTTTCCAGCACTTCCTTCTCAAATTCCTCCTTTGCCCGCCACCCGGCCGTTGAGGTCTTTACTCTTTGCAAGGTATTGAATGACCGCTCTATGGTACAAGCAGTGCATGGCTGAGAAAGCATTCTGATTACCGTATTTCTACTGAGCCTGTGGGAAATTGCAGTCAAACATAGCTATACACAAGCACTAGTTAGTGCATGAAGGGGTTAAGACCACAGAGGTTGAGTCCTAGACTCAGCTTCCTCTCCAATGAGGGAGGAAATGAAGCCTTCTCTTCCTGTTCCCTCTCTCTCACCGAACTGACCAAGGCAGATGTGCCTATGCGAGCTCCAAGCTTTAAGCAACCGTTTGAAGCTCTCCTGTTATTTTCTACCCAAGAGTATTCTGCCTGTGTTCCCCTTGCCGCTGCTTGGATGAACGCGCAAATCTGACGTTTTGTAAGTAAAGTGTTTTAAACTTACTTTACCGCTGTGGTCTTTTCATTGCAAGAGGGGTAGAAAGAGAGGAGCGCTGTTTGCATGTATCCAAACTGGTTATGAAAAGGGTTGAGTATTCCCATGCTATACAGCTTTTGTGAGTTTAAACGCTGCTCCTGCTGGTGAGCAAATTGAGCCCCGCATTATGAATCCAGGCACCCAACCAATCATTTTGTCATTTCCCCCCCACTTGTTTCACAAGGATTCACTATTTTCCTCCCCTAGAGCCATCAATACCCCTCTCCTCCTCCAATTCTCTTTAAAGCCATCTTGCTTGGTGGCCATTTCAGCCTCCTGTGGGAGGGAGTTCCGCAGTTTAATTATGCACAGCGAGGTTTATTATTGTGCTGTGAACAGTGGTGACAAGGGGGCTTTCCCACCCCTCCATCATGAGGGCCACATTCCCTTGAGGGAATCTTTCTGGGGGCCACTCAGCAACTCACTGCCTGGAATTATTTCCAAAGGAGATCCCTGGGGGAAGAGCAAACCTGTGGCACTCTGCATGCGAGGCGGGGGCTGTACCATTCGAGAGCTATGGTACAGGCCTCTCTGATCTGCACTCTCTAATCCTGACTCTGCACTCTTGAGGCTGCAGAAGTTTGAGGTCCATCTCATCCAGCAATTTGCTGCAAGGATCTCAGCAACTGGGGGGGGGGTCCTTCCGCCTCCCCAGCCCTCCTGAAATTGGGCAAAGGTTTCTCAGACTTGCTCTCTGCTTTGGGGGTGCCCCAAACTGCAGGGTGTTTAAAAAAGGTAAAGGTAAAGGGACTCCTGACCCTTTAGGTCCAGTCGTGACTGACTCTGGGGTTGCGGTGCTCATCTCGCGTTACTGGCCGAGGGAGCCAGCATACGGCTTCCGGGTCATGTGGCCACCATGACAAAGCCGCTTCTGGCGAACCAGAGCAGCGCACGGAAACGCCGTTTACCTTCCCGCCGGAGTGGTACCTATTTATCTACTTGCACTCTGACGTGCTTTCAAACTGCTAGGTTGGCAGGAGCTGGAACCGAGAGCAACGGGAGCTCACCCCGTCGTGGGGATTCGAACCGCCGACCTTCTTGATCGGCAAGCCCTAGGCTCCGTGGTTTAGATCACAGCGCCACCCGCGTCCTGCAGGGTGTTTGGCGGCCGTGAATTCTCAGAGCATGAAAATGTGCGTAAAATGTGCACCGGGGGCCTGGTTAATCATTGACGCAACCGAAACCAGAGGGTATCGCAAGCAAATAGCGCAGAGAGCGAGAGTCTATTTCAAACACACACAGATTTCCTTCCCTGTTGAACGTCGCAGGCCGAAATCCCACCAGGTGACGCCTTTGCAAAACAATTTAACAAGAGGTGACGTCCAGCGACTTGCATGGTTTTTTAAAAGGATTGGGGTTCCAAGGAGTCTCTCCGGGCCCTGCTTGGGGGTTGAACATGGGACCTTGTGCACGATCATCTGCGGAGTTTGTAACCCTACCTTAAAACAACATAAGCTTCTAGTCCTCATGGGAGATTTAATAGGAACACAAGAAGCTGCCTTCTGCCAGTTCAGCCACAGGATCTATCTGGCTCAGCCCCACTGATGAAAGCTGCCAAATTAGCTTCCCAGAGGTCACATGCCACTGGTGGGTGGGGACAGAAGGGAAAGTGGGCAGAGCAACGAAGCTAAATTTTGCCTTTAGTTTCTGCAAACACGCAACTCTCTCTCTCCTCCATCCAGGCCAGCAAGCGGAAAGATCAAAGTTCAAGGATGCATTTCTAGCCTGGGAAAGAAACTCAAGAGGGCTGGGGAGGGGTGTGGCTTGAGGAGAGGGGTGTGGCTGCAGGAGAGGGGGTGTGGCTGCAGGAGGTTTCTGAGGGCCAGGTGGAGAGATCAGGAGGGCCACATTTTAAAGAGCAAAAGAGCCACCCTCCTAACAATGCTGCTGTGGCGGAATGGGCCAGTGCGTCTTGCTGCTGACCAGAAGGTTGGTGGTTTGAGCCCACCCAGGAACGGCTGTGGGTAGGATTCCTGCATTGCAGAGGGTTGGACTAGATGACCCTTGTGGGTGCCTTCCAAATATACAATTCTATGGTTCAGTGGACCTGTTACATCTACCTCCCTGAAGCTCAGTACTGACATGCTAAGTCCATTCCTGCATTCATTATATACATATGATTGCATTTCATCTGACCCATCTACTGCAATTATTAAGTTTGCTGATGACACCACCATAATGAGTTGAATTACAGTCAGTGACGAATCTGCGTACAGGGAGGAGCTTCAAAAGGTATCACATGGTGCTCTGAGGACAATCTGCACCTAAACATTGGCAAGACAAAGGAGATGGTGCTGGACTTTCGGAGGAAGAGAGGAGAGCTAGCCCCGTTGTACATCCGGGGGTGGAGGGCCGTGTGGAGAGAGTCTCTTCCTTTAAATACCTGGGAGTCCATCTTAGTGAAGACCTAACTTGGAAGGTCAACACAGCCCAGGTGGTCAGGAAGGCCCAACAGAGACTTCATTTCCTAAGGGTCCGCTAGATGTTATCGCGAGAGACCGTTGCAACAGAAGAGCGAGGGACATTCTCAGAGATGACTCACACCCTGGCCAGCACCTTTTTAAAATCTCCTGCCCTCGGGCAGGAGATATAGAAACATGATAAGCCGCACCAACAGGTTAAAGAACAGTTTCTACCCGTGGGCCGTGAGGCTGCTGAATGAAAGACAGCAACATTGCAGCTGACGTTAGGGGTATTTCTATTTCTTTCCAGCTTTTCAGTTCTATGATTCCTGGAGGTCCCCTCAGCAACAGGCCTTGAATTCTCCACTGTCCTTTGGAAGAGGAAGGAGAGAGGAGAGGAGGGGAAGGCTTGGATTCTGGGGTCGTGGAAGAGCCCCTCCGCCCCGACACAGCCCCACACTCACCCATTCCTCCACGTTGGGTCCTTCTTGGAACGCCAAGGGCTTGTCCCAGTAGACGTTGGGCTTCCCGTACTGCCAGATCTTCTGACGCGTCTTGTGGGCGAAGAAGCAGATGACGCAGAGCAGGATCACGAGGAGGAAGCCACAAACAATGGCGATCGCCTGGTTTTTTGTGGGGGGTGGGGGGAGAAGCCGGGGGGGGGGAGAAAGTGTTTATAGCATCAAACACCAAGGTTATCAGCCCTAGGAGATAATACAGCACATTGGTCCCATATTTGGGATGCACATAGATTTGGAGACGGGACTATTATTTTACTTGCTAAAACGTACAGCCCACTTGATTGTGAAAAAACCAAGCAAATCTCAAAGCAGCGCACAAAAAAAGATGCAATTAAAACATCAATAATCCTATATAATAAAGTGCAAGTGTCTCTGCGTGCCGTCCGTCTGTCCGTGGGTTTGCGCTACTGCGCATGTCCCCCACGGACACAGGGATTGGACGACGCAGAGACACTTCGAGCGGCCGGCCGAAACTGCGCCGCCGCCATTGCCGTGTCCGCCTCCATCTCCTCCTCAGGCTTCCGCCGTCTCAGCCCCATCGGGCAGCCCGCCCGACGGAGGCTGAGGCGCCGCCACGGACGACGATGACGGAGCCGTGGTCGCGGACACCGAGGAGGAAGAGGCTGGCGGGGGCGCCGTCGTTGCGAAGGAAGGAACAGGGAAGGAACAGGGAAAGAAGAACGGAAAAATGGAGGGAGGGAGGGAGAATAGAGAAAGGGAGGGAGGGATAAAGGAAGGAAGGAAACATGGAAGGAAGAATGGAAAAATGTAGGGAGAGAGGAAGGAAGGAAGAACAGAGGGAGGGAGGGAGGGGGGAGGGAGAAACAGGGAAGGAAGAACGGATGTTCTAGCGCCCGTTAATTTAACGGGCTGAACGTCCACTAGTAATAATAATAATGACCTAAGACTTTCAGGAAGTTAAGATGACAATTAACGAAAAACAGATAATAATAATAATAATAATAATAATAATAATAATAATAATAAACTTTTATTTATACCCCGCCCTTCCCAGTCAGGAACCGGGCTCAGGGCGGCTAACAATCATAAAAACCACAACAAACCACAAATTAGAACTCGCATCAACTTCTCTGAATATATGGGCAGACTTTTCTAAGCAAGAATGTTTAATAGATTGTTGTATTTTAATTTTCTGTTGAAAGCCGCCCAGAGTGGCTGGGGAAACCCAGCCAGATGGGCGGGGTATAAATAATAAATTATTATTATTATTATTTTAGGCGCCGAAAGGAGCACAGCAAAGACGCTTGCCTGAAATCAATCGGCAGGGAGTTTCAAAGGTTGGCTGCTGCCGTACTCAATGGCCCAGTACTCACAATTGTGAAATAGGTACCGTATTTTATATGGCACCAGTAATAGGGTCAGTTCCGCAGAATGAAGTGGCCAAGGGGGCAAATATGGGGCAAGGTGACCTCGCAGGTAAACAAAACGAGGTCACGACTCATAGGAATGTGAGAAGCTCTGGGTGTAGCTGGTACCCACTGCGATAGGGAGGATGGAAGGCAAAGGAGCCCAATACTGGGCGGAGCCAGAGTCAATGAAAGGCGGAGCCAGAGCCTTGAAGGGCGGAGTCAAATGACACTCATTTTCTCCTACTCACTCCCAAGTCCTTCCAGGCTGAAGAGGAGGGAGCTGATTGGCTGGGAGCAGACCCGTGGGACACAGCCCCATTTGCCCTAATGGGTCAGTGCGTAACTACTGGGCGACTCACGAGTCCCCCATGGCCGTTCGCCCTGCATTGGGTGCGGATCGCACCCAGGCGCTCTTATCTTATCTGGGCAGTTTCTGGGTGCGCCCAATTTAATGGACCGATTGTTTTGCTGCCCAGCCCCGAAACTGACCTCTCCGATTTGTCCTTTTGCTTTGAAACAAAATAGGTTCCTGGTGTTTGCTTTTAAAACAGCTTGCCTCTTATTCCTGGGGCCAGCATCTCTGAGCAATACAGAAAAGCAACAGAGCTGGGGCAGAAGTTATCAAGGCCTCCCCACATACCCAACCCCCCCCCATCCTTGCTCCCTGGGAATCTTCCTTCAGCCAGAAAAATGGGCTTCTGAAATCCTACAGGTGCCATTCAAGCAGTCATGAGGTCTAGCAACTTGCCTGTGTCAAGACGAGTGCCAAAGGGCTGAGGAGAATGAATGGAAGGGGAACCAGCAGCCCCAGGGATGATGTTGGACTCCAGTTCCCAGAAGCCCCAGCCAGCTGTCCCCCAGTGGTCAGATGGAAGAATTCCAGGCATATCTGGAGGGCATCAGGGTCAGGGAAGTTTGCTTAGAGCAGGGATGTCTCTAGACTACAACTCCCAGAATCCCCTGGGTCCAGCACGGCTGGTAATCCTGGACGAGGTACCGGTAATCCTCCACGGGCCAAATTGGACCCCCTCTCTGTCTTTTGCTCACACCAGCTCATTCTGCTGGGAATTATAATTACTAAAGGTAAAGGTAAAGGGACCCCTGACCATTAGGTCCAGTCGTGAACGACTCTGGGGTTGCGGCGCTCATCTCGCATTATTGGCCGAGGGAGCCAGCGTACAGCTTCCGGGTCATGTGGCCAGCATGACAAAGCCGCTTCTGGCGGACCAGAGCAGCGCACGGAAACGCCGTTTACCTTCCCACCGGAGCAGTACCTATTTATCTACTTGCACTTTGATGTGCTTTCGAACTGCTAGGTGGGCAGGAGCTGGGACCGAGCAACGGGAGCTCACCCCGTCACGGGGATTCGAACCGCCGACCTTCTGATTGGCAAGCCCTAGGCTCAGCGGTTTAACCCACAGCACCACCCGCGTCTATTATTAGCTAATTTTATTGGTTGCTGCTTCTGCTTCTTTTTTGCCGTGGTGACTCACAGAACGACTTACAAACAACAACAACAACATACACACCTTAAAAGTGGGGGCGGGGGGGGGATACATCAAAACAGCCCACCCACTCTAAAGGCCATGTAGATAGCTAAAAGCCCAAGGCCTGTGTGAAATGGAAGGATTTTGTTAGGTGCTTTAAGATATCTAGCATTGTGTCAGGGAATGGATGGATGCAGAGGAGGGGTGGAGGGAACCTGCAAGGGAACCCCCAGGGGAAGAAGGCTCAGAGAGAAGTCCAGAATCAGAGGCAGGTTGGAGAGGACAGAGGCCAAGTGTCAGAGATAAGACAAGCTGTCAAAGAAGTCGGGGGTCTGCCCCTCCTGCTGCAACCAGCTCCCCTCCCCTCTGCTCTCCCAGAACCAGAAGAGGCATGAAAAGAGCGGAGGGGAGATAAGCAAGGTGGCGAAATCTCAGATTGCTTCGGAAAGACCCAAGGAGAGGAAGAGGAGAAGACTTAGACAGCGGTGGGAAGGCGGGGACCTTCAGTTCTTGCAACTGACCTACTGGGAAGAGCTGCTGTGGTCACTAGGCCTGCGCCGTTTTGGTTTCTTTGAATGAAAGAGTTCACTTCACTGAGAGTGGTGTTTTTTTAAATGCTGGCCTGACCTCTGGCTGCTGATGGGATGGCGCCAGGCAAGCCACTCCGGGGAGAGTGCCCCACAAGTGGGGAACCTCCACAGGAAAGGCCCATAGCTGTCAACCCTCCCTTTTTTTTGGCGGGAAACTCCCTTAATTCCAATGCCGTTTCCCGCTGCTATCCCGGATTGTTGATATCCCTTCAATTTCCCGGATTTCAAGGAAGCAGCTCCTCTCCCTCCCTGCCGGCCAGGGAGGCTCCTCAGCTGCGTTGCTCGGCTGCCAATAAGGAGTCTGAGACCGACTGGGGGCGGAGCTTGCATGCCTTGTGCAGCCAGACCCTCACGCACAACCAGACAGTCAGCCTGCCTGCCGTCTACGTGCTCGCTCTTTCGCTCACCCGTTCGCGCACAGCCTCTGGAGCGCAGGGTGGCGAGGCTACTTGGTGCCATTGCACCGCCCTTGCGGCATCCCTTATTTTCAATCCGAAAGTTTGGGGAAGATCCCTTATTTTCAAATCCGAAAGTTGACAGCTATGTTTATATTACATTTGGAATTGCATCAGCAAAAGCTCCCTTCGGTGTGTTGGTGCCATGGATTTATAGGGTCTTATAGGAGACAGTGAGCTTGCTTGTGAAGAAGAAGAAGAGTTTGGATTTGATATCCCGCTTTATCAGTACCCGAAGGAGTCTCAAAGCGGCTCACATTCTCCTTTTCCCTTCCTCCACCACAACAAACACTCTGGGAGGTGAGTGGGGCTGAGAGACTTCAGGGAAGTGTGACTAGCCCAAGGTCACCCAGCAACTGCATGTGGAGGAGCGGAGAAGCGAACCCGGTTCACCGGATTACGAGTCTACCGCTCTTAACCACTACACCACACTGGCTCTCTTGTGGTGAGTAAGGAGAGGCCTGTAGCCTTATTACAGTGGTACCTTGGGTTACATACGCTTGCCTGCCGTCTACGCGCTCGCTCTTTCGCTCACCCGTTCGTGCGCAGCCTCTGGAGCGCAGGGTGGCGAGGCTACTTGGTGCCATTGCACCGCCCTCGCGGCATCCCTTATTTTCAAATCCGAAAGTTGACAGCTATGGTCAAAGGCCCTGTTTCGATGTTGCCGCCCTCCCTTACCTCCTGAGGATCCACCATGCAGTAGTGGTAGAGGTATTGGTTGGCGTAGCCCCCCGTGGCGTAGCCCCCCGTGGCGTAGACCGAGTTGCACATGGCCAGCATGGGGTTGACGTAGTAGTTGCTGGACATCTGAGCCCGCGGGTTGACCCCCACGACGTAGACGATGGAGGCGATGAGCATGACAAAGGCCATGATGGCGCACAGCACCAGCACCACCAGGTAGAACCTCCGGGAGCGGGAGCCGCTGGACTTGGTGAGGCTGGTGATGGCCAGCGCCAGCAGGGCGATGAAGCAGAGGATCGACATGGCGAGCATGAAGCCGTTGGCCGAGCGCGGGTTGGCCATGCCTCCGTAGTACCCCATGCCCATCCCGTAGGTGCCACCGCCGTAGACTCCCATGCCTCCGCCGTAGACTCCCATGCCACCGCCGTAGTAGCCGCCCATCGAGTTGCCGTAGCCGTAGCCGTACTCCCAGGTCAGGGTGGAGGCCGCGCAGGCAAAGATGGTGACGCAGAGGAGGACCCCCACGCCTTCCAGGATCCTCACGATCCCCGGGGGAGAGTTCCACTTGTAGAAGTGCTGCGGGACGTCCTCTATGTAGTAGGAGCCCGGCGGAGGGGAGTGGATGTCGTAGCCGTAGTCCTCGCCGGGCGGCCCGTAGCCGGTGGGCGGGCTGTTGTAGGGCTTCTTGGTGCTATACATGCTTCGGGGTGGGGTGGGGCTGGCAGCCAGAGCGTCACGGACCCCTGGGAAGGGCCTTCGAGGAGGAGGAGACCTGGAGAGGAATGCAAAGGGACATGATGAGCGTCCCTGAGAGCTTCGCATTTGGGCAAGTGAAGGCGATTACCAAGGCATATTTGAATACACAGCCTAATAGTAATAGTAATAATAATAATAATAATAATAATAATAATAATAATGGCAATCGATTACAAAAGTGTATTTGCCTAATAATAATTAATAATAAGTAATAATAATTAATAATAATAATTAATAATAATAATAATAATAATAATGGCAATCGATTACAAAAGTGTATTTGAATACACAGCCTAATAATCATCATCATCATTATTATTAATAATAATAGCAATCGATTACAAAAGTGTATTTGTCTAATAATTAATAATAATAATAATAATACTGGCAATCGATTACAAAAGTGTATTTGCCTAATAATAATAATTAATAATAATAATAATTAATAATAATAATTAATAATAATAATAATAATAATGGCAATCGATTACAAAAGTGTACAGTGGAACCCCAGTTCACGCACACGATCCGTTCCGGGGTCGCGCTACGTAACCCGGGCGTGCGTATCACAAATGCACGAAAAAACCCCCGGAAGAAGCGCGATTTGAGCGCTTCTGCGCATACGCGAAATGCGCAGAAAGAACGCTTTTGCGCACCCGCGCATCGCGTGCGCTCTGCGGAGGACTTCCGGGTCGCTGCGGTGCGTATCCCGAACGTACGCAACACGGAGCTTACGCAACACAGGGTATGACTGTATTTGAATACACAGCCTAATAATAATAATAATAATAATAATAATAATAATAATAATACATTTTTCCCCAGCAGGAACTCGCTGGAACTCATATATGCATGACATTTCATATATAGCTATATAATCCCTAGTGTAGTAAGATAAGACCTTTGGAGCAGGCATTGAAAAACAAACAAACACGTTTTTTATGAACCGCCCTAGGAGGGCAGTAATTGTTCCTTGATAATTTGTCACCCCCCTCCATGATGGAACCTGGGGCGGACCCCCCTGCCCCCCACTTCCTACGCCCCTGGTTGTGGGGATTAAACGAGGAGTGCGAGAAAACCACGTCCAGCCCAGCCCAACTCCTTGGAGAGAGAGAAAAAGGTGGGAAGACAAACGCAACAAATAATTGAACGGAAATCCCGACCGCTGAGCCTGATGGTTGCAAGAAGGGGGTCAGTTATCCCCTCCTCCTCCTCCCCCTGTGGCAGCTCAGAGCTCCCCGGCCTCACAAAAGAGTTGCTTGCAGTCTCTCTTACCCCTGCCAGCCGTCCAGCCGGCGACCTCAGCCCCAGAGCGCCAGTCGGGCCGCCCCCTCGAGGTCTCTTTCCTTCCTCTCTCTCTCCGGCACCTGGATCCCAAGGCCGTTCCTTGCGAACACAAAGCGAGACACCGGAGCCCAGCTCTCGCCTTTCACCTGCTAAATAAATGATCTCCTTGCTCTTGTTTGCGTTCCCTGCTGCCGTCCGCCCAGCGCATGCCAGGACAGGAGCCGTCTCTGAATGGGACGAGGCTTCCTCCCTAGGGACTAGCGGCCGGTGACACCTCCCAGCATCCAGAAGTTCCTTCCTTCCTCTCTCCCTCTCCATCTCCCTCTCTCTCTCTCTCCTCCAACCTTCCACCAATGGAAGGAGGCACAACGGCGGCCCTTCCACCGACTGAATCCTCGAATTCGGCCTCCGGACAATTCGTCTTCTGGGGCCTGGTTTTTGCCAAGCGAGGCTGTGCAATTAAAGGCCGTTCGCAGAATTATAGCCAAGGCCTTAAGGTGGGTCGTGGCAGAGTCCTGTCCAACATTTCTCCGATGTAAATACAGTGGTACCTTGGCATAGCTGTCAACTTTCGGATTTGAAAATAAGGGATTTTTTCAAACTTTCGGATTTGAAAATAAGGGATGCCGCGAGGGCGGTGCAATGGCACCAAGTAGCCTCGCCACCCTGCGCTCCAGAGGCTGCGCGCGAACGGGTGAGCGAAAGAGCGAGCGCGTAGACGGCAGGCAGGCTGTCTGTCTGGTTGGGCGTGAGGGTCTGGCTGCACAAGGCATGCAAGCTCCGCCCCCAGTCGGTCTCAGACTCCTTATTGGCAGCCGAGCAACGCAGCTGAGGAGCCTCCCTGGCCGGCAGGGAGGGAGAGGAGCTGCTTCCTTTGAAATCCGGGGAATTTAAGGGATAGCAACAATCCGGGATAGCAGCGGGAAACGGCATTGGAATAAGGGAGTTTCCTGCAAAAAAGGGAGGGTTGTCAGCTATGTACCTTGGTTCTCAAACGCCTTGGTACTCAAACAACTTGGAACCCAAACACTGCAAACCTGGAAGTAAATGTTCCGGTTTGCGAACTTTTTTTGAAAGCCGAACGTGCTCCGTTTTGAGTGTTATGCTTCCGATTTGGTGTTACGCTTCCAATTTGAGTGCCACACTTCCGTTGTGAGTGTTACGCTTGAGGTCTGTCTGTTTTTGCTATTTATTTTGCGTTTTTGTTCTTGCGGCTCTTTTTTGTGTGTGAATGTGTGGCACCCAGTTCAGCTACGGATTGATTATAATAATAATAATAATTTATTATTTATACCCCGCCCATCTGGCCGGGTTTCCCCAGCCACTCTGGATGGCTTCCAACAGAACATTAAAATACAATAATCTATTCAACATTAAAAGCCTCCCTAAACAGGGCTGCCTTCAGATGTCTTCTAAAGGTCTGGTAGTTGTTGTTCTCTTTGACATCTGGTGGGAGGGCGTTCCACAGGGCAGGCGCCACTACCGAGAAGGCCCTCTGCCTGGTTCCCTGTAGCTTTGCTTCTCGTAGTGAGGGAACCGCCAGAAGGCCCTCGGCGCTGGACCTCAGTGTCCGGGCTGAACGATGGGGGTGGAGACGCTCCTTCAGGTATACTGGACCGAAGCCATTTAGGGCTTTAAAGGTCAGCACCAACACTTTGAATTGTGCTCGGAAATGTACTGCGAGCCAATGTAGGTCTTTCAAGACCGGTGTTATGTGGTCTCAGCGGATTGTGTGACTATCTATCTATCTTTTAATGCCGCTCAGGTTGTTGGCCATCGCTGCTTCCTGTGGAAGGGAGTTCCACAGTTTAACCATGCCCTGCATGCAGTTTCTTTTACCTGCCTTGATTCTTCCAACATTGGATGCCCACCAGCTCTGGTCTTATGAGAGAGGGAGAAAAACTCTTCCTTATTCGCTTTCTCCAGGCCACACACCATTTTGCATCCTTCTATCATGTTCCCAAGGGACGCGGGTGGCGCTGTGGTCTAAACTACAGAGCCTAGGGCTTGCCGATTGGAAGGTCGGCGGTTCGAATCCCCATGACGGGGTGAGCTCCCGTTGTTTGCTCCCTGCTCCTGCCAACCTAGCAGTTTGAAAGCACGTCAAAGTGCAAGTAGATAAATAGGTACCGCTCTGGCGGGAAGGTAAACGGCGTTTCCGTGCGCTGCTCTGGTTCGCCAGAAGCGGCTTAGTCATGCTGGCCACATGACCCGGAAGCTGTACACCGGCTCCCTCGGCCAATAAAGCGAGATGAGCGCCGCAACCCCAGAGTCGGACACAACTGGACCTAATCGTCAGGGGTCCCTTTACCCTTTACCTTTATCATGTTCCCACTAACCTTTCGTCTAAAACTAAAACACTGCCAACTTTCTTCAAAGGGGAGTCTCTCCATTGCTGCCTAAGAACAAGCCCCACTGAATTAAATATGATTTACTCCTGAGCAGACGTGGTTAGGGCTAAGGATGGATCTGTCGCTTTCCGTTCTCCTTGTTCCAAAGGCCACATTTCTCTCCCAGCCTTGAGACTTCCAATTTACTGGCGTTCGGCATTTTTCAGTTTGAGAGAGAGAGCACTGAACATTTCCTCCACAAATACAAACTGGCGATAAGGAATGTTTCTTTTCATACCTTGCAAGCTGCGCTCTCTCGACCGCCTGGCCGAGACCAGAGTTCCCACAAGGCAACAATCGTTACTCAGAGAAGGGAGTGATTTGCCAAACAATGGGTGCATTTCTGAGAGCTCGAGATACGCTCCTTGAGCCTGTTTGCAAGCTGCATTCCTTGCACAATTTTCCATGTGTATGTGCATGCATGGGTTTTTAAATTTTTATTATTTTTAAAAGATGCCTCCCGTTCTGCTTTGCGGCCCTTGGATTTCTGAGCTGCTTGCGCACTTTGTGGTTCAGCAAAAGGATAATCAAAACTCCCCATTTTAAAAAGTCGCTCAGAGCGAAGAAGGGGCAAAAATCGGATTTGGGGTGGCTGCGTGGGTGCTCTGTTTAGGGATTGTATAAGGCACTTTCCCTGGTTACTTTCAAGCTGGAGTCACTGATCTAGAGTCCTTCCCCCTAAAGAGAAATCAAGATTCTAGTCCTCATTGAGTTTAAATAAAGGGCTCTTTGCCCTCCTACACTGACTGGCAGCAGCTTTCCAGCATTTCAGACTCAGTTTGTGATTTTTATATACTGTGTGTGTGTGTGTGTGTGTGTATATATATATATATATATATATATAATATTATAAATAATTTTTATTAAAGGTTTTTAAAAACAGTCATTTAAATCACATTCAACATTTATATGTTATGTATCTATATTTGTCTGACATCCATCAGCCCTTCTCGAGATTTTCACATTTCTTAACTTCATTTTGTATTTCATACTTTACTATTACTTTAAATACACAATATCCAATATTACTTTCTAATATTATTTCTATAATATTTCTTACAATTAACCTCACAGAACTTCCTGCAAGCCTATTAGTGTGATTTGTTGTTTACAGTTGTCTTTCAAATACATCTCAGATTTTGTCCAATCTTTTAGAATCTCCTGGTCCCGTCGGTTTCGAATTCTTCCTGTCATCTTATCCAATTCTGCATAGTCCATTAGCTTCATCTGCCAGTGAGAAATCAAGATTCTAGTCCTCATTGAGTTTAAATAAAGGGCTCTTTGCCCTCCTACACTGACTGGCAGCAGCTTTCCAGCATTTCAGACTCAGTTTGTGATTTATATTTTTATAAGTCATTGTGAAAACTCAACGGCATTTTTTAAAGCACGAATTGTTCCTAATATACAACATTTTGGATGCAATTTCTGCCCGATAGACACATTTTTGCAAAGCAATTCCCTTAATAGAATGAATTCAGATCCTAGGGCTTGCTGATCAGAAGGTCAGCGGTTCGAATCCCCGCGACGGGCTGAGCTCCCGTTGCTCGGTCCCTGTTCCTGCCCACCTAGTAGTTCGAAAGCACGTCAAAGTGCAAGTAGATAAATAGGAACCGCTCTGGTGGGAAGGTAAACAGCATTTCCGTGTGCTGCTCTGGTTCACCAGAAGCGGCTTTATCATGCTCGCCACATGACCCGAAAGCTGTACGCCGGCTCTCGGCCTATAGAGCGAGATGAGCACCGCAACCCCAGAGTCGGACACGACTGGACCGAATGGTCAGGGGTCCCTTTACCTTTACCTTGGTACATTTTGCCCTCATATACACATTTTTATATGCATTACTCAGCTGGAGAAGGAAAACTCTGGCCCTCAACCTCTGCTGCCTTGCAGGATTTAGGGACTGGAGTCCCTAAAGTGTTTAGATGGCACCTTGTACGCCTCCTTCCAGCAACTCCTGCAGCCAAGCTGGTGCCAAACGTCTTGCCCAGGACCCCCAGACACACGGCCCAGACTTGCGCCCCAGTGACATCACTTTAATTCACCCCCGGAGGCGCACTCCATTGTCTCTCAGATGCCAACAACAGCAACAACTCAGCTGGAGAAACTGCATTGCAAAATTCGGAGGTGTGAATTTTTTTTTGCAACGCAATTAACCCGTATTAATTGCCTTCACGCTCGCGCAAAATTTTATTCCTGTATATCATTCCCTTCATTGCTTTCAATGGGTCACAGGAATGCGATCCACAGGAGCCTTGGGCTCATCGACCTCAGTATTGCCTGCACTGACTGGCAGCGGCTCTCCAGGGGTTCAGACAGAAAGTCTCCCCCAGCCCTATCTGGGGATTTGAACTCAGGACCATGCGAAACAGGTGTTCTGCTTAGTTCCCTCGGATGCTCCCCAAATTGTAGCATTATGAGAGGAGGAGGAAACGCATCACTCTGACCACTAGGGATGGGTGAGGAATCTCAGTTTGCATTTAAACAGGAACCTACTGAATTTTCGCTTTTTTTAAAAAAAATGCCTGAACTGAATCACAGGTGCCCTTCCAAATTTTGCAATGCGGCTCTATGGCCAAGGAATGTTTCCCCCCCCCCTGCCCCAAAGGCATATAGGAGCTTATACATCTACATGCATATATTAGTGAAAGCAATATACCCAAATGCCATTGTCTATGGGTGCTGGGTCGATTTCCCTAAAAAAATAAAGCAAGGTCCTAGTCCTCATTGTTCTAAACAAAGGAAGCTTCCTTCTACTGAGACGGACCCTCGGCCCACCTAACCCAGCATTGTCCCAGCACTGACTAAGCTACACCCTTATCCGAAAGCGTCCACTCTGAGTAGGGCTTAATGGCACCCACCTCTCCGTGCACCCGGACCCGCAATGTTTTAGCTGCAAAAAGCAAACCCTCCCTTTCTGGAGGATTTCATCGAGGGTGGGGAGGGGCACCCACAACACAAGCTATTTTTCTCTCTCTTACCTTGATTCCCGTCCCTCCTGGATCCCTGGCCGGCTCCTATTCCCTTGCCTCCGGGGAGCTCATGATTGCAAAGGTTACCTTAATCACCAAAACTTCCTGTTACCTTTGGAGCAGTGAGTCATGTGACTCTCTCCGCCCCCCCCCAACCAGAAGGTGTTGGCTGCAGAGGTGCCCCCACCCTGCCCGCTCCCCGAAGCACACACCTTTCTATCTATTGTCTGCCCCTTTCTTCGCTCCTCTGAAAAGGAACAGATTAATCATTGCCAGCTCTGTGCAGTTGTTAAATCTGTGTGCAACACTCACCACCCCCTTCTCCCTCCCCAGAAACACTCCTTGCCTGCTTCCTCAAGCTCCCAGCCAACTTTTCAGACTCCGAGTCGTGCTTGGTACAAGACTGGACGCAGGAAGGCCGGCTGCCAGAGGAGAAGGGATTTAAATCTCCGCTCCCCCTCCAGACTGTTTTCCAGGGCCCGGTGCCAATTCCAGACCTCACTGGGTTCTGCTTCAAACGCTTAAGGTGACCCTGGCGACCCGATTCCACCTTCCTGTCTCGGCAAATCGGTCATGGCAAAAAATGTGAGCCGGAGGTCTGCCAAACCACTGCCCAGTTATCGTTCTTCTTCTTCCTTTTTTTTCCTTTCAAAAAATGTGTTATCGAATAATGCCACTGGATTCCAGCCTTATTAATCCCCTGGATGCTTGTTCCTTCAGCACCACGACAGGCCGGTGGGGTCCCGGAAACCTGCGTCAACGGGAGCAATTTGTACGCTTAACGTTTAAGTGCCCCAAAAATGCAGCCTAGGATTCGGGAGCCTCTCCAGGTGCAATAAGCTCTCTCAGGATTGGATGATCGGAATTGTTTTATTTCGTGGTACATAGTTTGTTTGTTTGCTTTTTGTTAATAATAATAATAATAATAATAATAATAATAATAGAAGAATAGAAGAATAGAAGAATATATTTTATTGTCATTGTCCCCTTCGGGGACAACGAAATTACTTGGCTGCTCCATCCACCCAGATAGGGCACTCCACGCAAAAAGAAAACAACTACAAAAACACTGATTAAAACCATACACACTGATTAAAACCATACAATGATAAAACATAACAGGTAAGATTAGATGACTTCAAAGTCCAGGCTTCCCATTCAAGGGAATGGGAATTTATTATTTGTACCCCGCCCATCTGGCCGGGTCCCCCCAGCCACTCTGGGCGGCCTCCAACAGATATTAAAATACATTAAAATACCACAGGTTAAAAACTTCCCTAAACAGGGCTGCCTTCAGGTATTTTCTGAATGTCAGATAGTTGTTTATCGCTTTGACCTCTGCTGGGAGGGCGTTCCACAGGGCGGGCGCCACCACCGAGAAGGCCCTCTGCCTGGAGCTTTGCTTCTCGCAGTGAGGGAACCGCCAGAAGACCCTCGGCGCTGGACCTCAGTGTCTGGGCAGAACGATGGGTTGGAGATGCTCCTTCAGGTATACAGGACCGAGGCCGTATGTTTGTTTGTTTGCTTGTCTTTTTTTAATTTTTAAAAATTGTTTTATTCATTTAATGTACAATCTTTACTCCAGAAGACTTCACATCCACAATAAAGCTTTTTGGGGGGTTTTAAGTGGTTTTTTTAAGGGACGCGGGTGGCGCTGTGGGTTAACTACAGAGCCTTGGGCCTGCCAAACGGAAGGTCGGCGGTTCGAATCCCCGCGACGGGGTGAGCTCCCGTTGCTCGGTCCCTGCTCCTGCCCACCTAGCAGTTCGAAGCACGTCCAAGTGCAAGTAGATAAATAGGTACCGCTCCGGCGGGAAGGTAAACGGCGTTTCCATGCGCTGCTCTGGTTCGCCAGAAGCGGCTTTGTCATGCTGGACACATGACCCGGAAGCTGTACGCCGGATCTCTCGGCCAATAATGCGAGATGAGCGCCGCAACCCTAGAGTTGTCAGCGACTGGACCTAACGGTCAGTGGTTCCTTTACCACCTTTTAAGTGGTTTTCCAAACAATGAAACGATCACAATACTTTAAAATGAACAATAATAATTTCATGGCATTTGAAAAGTTAAAGTAACCCTTTGCTTTGTTGATCAGCGGAAACGGGCACTTTTACTGTTAATACACGCAACTGCATCAGTAAGAACTCGATAGTTTAGTTTAGCCGCAATGTAGAGCATGAGATCTCGGGGTCATGGGTTCGAGTTTCACAGTGGGTTAAAGATTTATGCAATGCAGGGGGTTGGACTAAATGACCCCCCAGGTCCCCTTCCAACCCTACAATTCTATAATTCTATGACATCAGGCAAGCACCTTCCCTATATTCCTTTCGGCACCTGCTGAAGACGTTTTTATATAGACAAGCCTTCCCAGATGTTTAGAAAGTTTGTCAGAATTTTAATTTGCTATCTTGTTGCAATTTTAAATTAAGATGGTAGGGGTTTATTTTTAGTATTTTTTTGTAAGCCACTTTGAGGTCCCCCCCCAAGCAAGTGGTATATAATTTTTATGAAATAAACAGGATCATAGAATTGAAGAGCTGGAAGGGACCCCAGAGGTCATCCAGTCCAACCCCCTGCAATGCAGGAATATGTAAAACAAAATAGCAACAAACAGATTCAGGCTCACATCAACTTTCTAAGCTTCTGTCTTAACAAACATGGCTTTTTTTTAAGCAGGCACCAAAAAGAGTACGGGGAATGTGTCTGCCTGATGTCAACAGGCAGGGAGTTCCAAAGTGTTATTAATATTATGAAGAATCAAGTATAATCCGGTGCGAGTGTCTGTAACAGCAGGCGCTCTGCAAGGAGTCCACACAGAGAGCAAACCCTTTTGTATTTTTTTTTGTATTTGTTTTAATAATTTAAAAAATGTGTTGATTAATTAAAATTTATTACAGTCTCTGCAAGAAAAACACAATAATATACACAGCATCGAATTCATAGCATCATTTTACAAAATCTTAAAACATGTAGGCTCTCCGCAGACACGTTTGCGAAATCGGTTGGAGAAATTTGCCTTAAGTAAAAAAAAGAAAAGGGGGGGGGACACCAGGTTTCATGAAAGGTGTCTCTCTTTATAACACCTTTTGAGATCCTTCAAAGCCCAGTTAGTCACTCTGAAATAGCCACGTCCTAGATCAGTGATGGCTAACCTTGACACCCCAGATGTTTTGGAACTACAACTCCCATCATCCCTAGCTAACAGGATCAGTGGTCAGGGATGATGGGAGTTGTAGTCCCAAAACATCTGGAGTGTCAAGGTTAGCCAACACTGTGACCTAGATATTGCTGTGCTCAGCCTCAAGGCCTTTTGCATGAACATGAGCTAAGCTTCAGAACCTGGTTTCTACTGAGTCAGAGGCTCAGAGCTGCCCACACTGACTGGCAGCAGATCTCCAAGGTTTTGAGCTCTTGGAGATGTCGGTGGGCAGAGGCGCTGGCCTCTCCAGAGGGCTGGGAAAGGGGGCACGCAACATCTCGAGGAGCCAAGGGGCAGAGCTGAATGCCCTATAAAAATGGAGGGGTCCCGGCCCCCTCAAAATAGAAGCATAGAATCATAGAACTGCAGAGTCGGAAGGGCCCCTCAAAGGTCATCTCTCCCAACCCCTTGCCATGTGGGAATCTCAGCTAAAAAAACAAGAGATATAGAATCCTTCTGAATAATGCAGGTTGGCGTCTTCCAATACATTAAACCAGGGGTCAGGGACCCAGGTGGCGCTGTGGGTTAAACCACAGAGCCTAGGGCTTGCTGATCAGAAGGTCGGTGGTTCGAATCCCTGCGACGGGGTGAGCTCCCGTTGCTCGGTCCCTGCTCCTGCCCACCTAGCAGTTCGAAAGCATGTCAAAGTGCAAGTAGATAAATAGGAACTGCTCCGGCGGGAAGGTAAACAACGTTTCCGTGCGTTCCTCTGGTTCGCCAGAAGCGGCTTTGTCATGCTGGCCACATGACCCGGAAGCTGTACGCCGGCTCCCTCAGCCAATAAAGCGAGATGAGCGCCGCAACGCCAGATTCGGACACGACTGGACCTAATGGTCAGGGGTCCCTTTACCTTTAGGCAAACTAAGTCCAGGGGCCAGATTTGGCCCAATCGCCTTCTAAATCTGGTCCGCGGACGGTCCGGGAATCAGCGTGTTTTGACATGAGTAGAATGTGTCCTTTTATTTAGAATGCGTCTCTGGGTTATTTGTGGGGCATAGGAATTCGTTCATTCCCTCCCCCCCAAAAAAAATAGTCCTGCCCACCACATGGTCTGAGGGACGGTGGAACGGCCCACGGCTGAAAAAGGTTGCTGACCCCTGCATTAAAGCATAATGAATAATAATAATAATAATAATAATTTTGATGTATTTTAATGTTTGTTGGAAGCCTGGGGGGACCTGGCCAGATGGGCAGGGTACAAATAAATAATAATAATAATAATAATAATAATAATAATGCATTCAGAGGTCTGAAACTGCAGCGGATTCCCCCTCCCAATAATGGCGGCTTCACAGCCAACGTGGGAACATGGCTCCACCGACTGAGGCCCCTTCTCAGGAAGGAGGCCCCTGAGGGCCTTGGCCAAGATCATTCCCGCCCCTGTCAGCACTTCAAGGCTGGAATGTGCCTTCTCTGTGGGGCACCAGCTTTGAAGACTGAGGGAGAATTTTGGCAAGGGAAGCGTGGACCCTGCCAGGGCTCTCTGCCAAGGAAGGTGGCGGCGTTCTGTTTTCCAAAGGCTGGAAAGGTAGCGTTTAGCTTTTAGCTTCTAGCCCTCCCCACGATTCCTGAGACAGCCTTTCCCCTGAACATAAAGAAAATACAACAGACCGTCACGGTAAACGATATGAAAGGTAAAATACAAAACCGTGAACGATAATAGATAATAAACTACAACAAAACAATATTGTCAAAAATATATATATATATAAATCTCTCCTCAGAGGCAAACGCCTACTTCTGTTTCAAAAAGGTCAGAGTTCTGGTATAAAGTGCAATATAAGGTGATAAAGATGGTTGTGCAAAGTTCTGACATAGAGTCTATTATTTCAATGTGAAATATGATTAATACAAGTCCATCAACCGTGTAGGTATGTTTTCCGACGGGTGGCCAGCTTCGTGTACTCCCGTTTCACACGCTGTTTCTTCAAGGAATGGACTTATCATCCACACAGGACTAGTAAATTTCAGCCTTACTGAAATGAGGACCTTCTGAGTCTCTTAGAAACATCTTAGCTAGTCCTGTGTGGATGGTCAAACATGATGTATGGACCACTATAAATGTATATACTAAGCTGAATTTACTAGTCCTGTGTGGATGATAAGTCCATTCCTTCAAGAAACAGCGTGTGAAACGGGAGTACACGAAGCTGGCCACCCGTCGGAAAACATACCTACACGGTTGATGGACTTGTATTAATCATATTTCACATTGAAATAATAGACTCTATGTCAGAACTTTGCACAACCATCTTTATCACCTTATATTGCACTTTATACCAGAACTCTGACCTTTTTGAAACAGAAGTAGGCGTTTGCCTCTGAGGAGAGATTTATATATATATATATTTTTGACAATATTGTTTCGTTGTAGTTTATTATCTATTATCGTTCACGGTTTTGTATTTTACCTTTCATTTCCCCTGAACATAACAAATGGCAGCCAAACCTTCCCTTCAAAACAAAGCACAAACACCCCCCAAATAAAGATGCTAGTCCTCTTGGTTCTGAATCACATACTGCGCCCAGTTCTGGGCGCCATGATTTAAGAAGGATGTTGGCAAGCTGGAAGGTGTGCAGAGGAGGCAAGCAAGATGATCATGCGTGATGAGGAGGGGTTGAAGGAGCTGGGGATGTTTAGCTTGGAAAAGAGGAGACGGAGAGGAGATATGAGAGCCACCTTCAAATATCTCAAGGGCTGCCGCATGGAAGAGGGAGCAAGCTTGTTTTTGAGGGTAGGACTCGAACCCATGGCTTCAAATTACAAGTATGGAGATTCCCACTAAACATCAGGAAGAACCTTCTGACAGTAAGAGCTGTTTGACAATGGACCAGGCTCCCTCCGGAATGGACTCTCTTGTGGAGTCTCCAGTAGCGGTTTAGTCATGCTCATAGCTGTCAACCCTCCCTTTTTTTGCGGGAAACTCCCTTATTCCAATGCCGTTTCCCGCTGCTATCCCGGATTGTTGCTATCCCTTAAATTCCCCGGGTGTCAAAGGAAGCAGCTCCTCTCCCTCCCTGCTGGCCAGGGAGGTTCCTCAGCTGCGTTGCTCGGCTGCCAATAAGGAGTCTGAGACCGACTGGGGGCGGAGCTTGCATGCCTTGTGCAGCCAGACCCTCACGCCCAACCAGACAGACAGCCTGCCTGCCGTCTCCGCGCTCGCTCTTTCGCTCACCCGTTCGCGCGCAGCCTCTGGAGCGCAGGGTGGCGAGGCTACTTGGTGCCATTGCACCGCCCTCGCGGCATCCCTTATTTTCAAATCTGAAAGGTTGAAAAAATCCCTTATTTTCAAATCCGAAAGTTGACAGCTGTGGTCATGATATATGACCCGGAAAGCTTTCTGTGGACAAACGCCGGCTCCCTTTGCCTGAAAAGCGAGATGAGCACCTCACCCCATAGTCACTTTTGACTGGACTTAACCGTCCAGGGGTCCTGTAACTTCTACCTTACCTTCCTTGAGAGAGCCAGTGTGGTGTAGTGGTTAAGAGCGGTAGACTCGTAATCTGGTGAACCGGGTTCGCTTCCCCGCTCCTCCACATGCAGCTGCTGGGTGACCTTGGGCTAGTCACACTTCTCTGAAGTCTCTCAGCCCCATTCACCTCACAGAGTGTTTGTTGTGGGGGAGGAAGGGAAAGGAGAATGTGAGCCGCTTTGAGACTCCTTCGGGGAGTGATAAAGCGGGATATCAAATCCAAACTCTTCTTCTTCTTCTTGAAGGTTTTTAAGCAGAGGTTGGATGACCATCTGTCATGGATGCTTTAGCGGAGATCCTTGCATTGCAGGAGGTTGGACTGGATGACCCTTGGGGTCCCTTCCAGCTCTCCGATTCTATGATCCCCAGAAATCGCCATCCTATTTGGAATACCTCAGAGCAGGTGTTCACTTTTTTTTTAATTTTTCATCAAAATCTGAGGAACGCTAACCAGCTCAGCCCCCATTCCCCCTTGTGGAGTTTCGTGGGATGTCCAGGGATTTTGCAAGAGACCAAGGAGGAGACCTTGACCACCCCTGAAACACACACACACACACACACACACACACACACACACACACACACACAAAAACCCTAAGGGATGCTGTCAATTCCTTGCAGAAGAAACTCCAAGTCAAAGATACCACTAGTAGGCATCTTCCCACACTCTTTAGAAGTATACAGAGCCCTCACTGGTCTTCTGGTCGTAGGCTTGTATCTGTGCCTTGATGTGGTTGAGCTTCCTCTTGAGGTATTCGCAGCGTTCCTGCTTCTCCAGGAAAGCCGGATCCTGAAATTTGCAGGGTGGCAGAGAGATGGGGGAAATGGAAACACGTCAAAATGCATTGCAATGTGAACCAAATACCCACACCAATTTTCCAGGGACAGTGCCGGAGTTACGAAAGCCATCCTCCTGGCTCCTGATTTGATCCAGAATGTCCCTACCAGTGCCAAGCTTGGGGAGGAGGATGAGAAAGCTGCGGCTGCGAGGGAACACCCCTGTTATGTACCGAGCTGAATCCTGGAACAATAGGATCCAGAATGCAGCAGTCTGATTGGTCCGCAGGAGCCACCCAATCCAGCTCCAGGTAGAAGTGAATCAGCGACCTGATTGGCCTGCAAGAGCAGCCAATCAGGCTCCTGGATGAAGTGAATCAGCAACCTGATTGGCCTGCAGGAGCAGCCAATCAGGCTCCTGGAGGAAGTGAATCCGCAACCTGATTGGCCTACAGGAGTAGCCCGGAATCAGCCAATCACGTGGGGCCCATTGTGTAAAACAATGTATATATAGCAGACATTTTGGGGAAAGATTCATTCCTTGCTACTATGAGCTGAATAAAGAGCATGAAATTCACACTTGACTCTGAGTAGATTTCAACCCCCCTTGCCTCTCTCTCCATGACTGCTGCTGCCAGTCTCATCCCTCGGGCAGCTAGTACTCATGCTTCCCCCCCCCAAAGAATCCTGGGAACTGTAGTTGGGTCAGAGTCCTCTCACAGAGCTACAATTCCCAGCGTTGCCGGGGAAAGTGGGATCGACTGTTAAACCACTATGGGAATCATAGGGAGGAGAAATGAGGGGTCTCCTAGCAAATCTCAGCATCCTTAACAAACTACAGTTCCCACCAGGGCTGCTGACGGGGAGGAATGTACACATGTACAGGGCCCCATTCCAGCAGGGGCCCCCAACTGATAGCTCAGTCAGTAGAGCATGAGTCTCTTAATCTCAGGGTTGTGGGTTCGAGCCCCAACGTTGGGCAAAAGGTTCCTGCATTGCAGGGGTTGGGACTTGTGGTTCCTTCTAATTCTATAATTCTGTGATTATTATCTTTCATTCAAATTCCTGGAGGGCTGTCCCATGGAAGATGGAACAAGCTTGAACCAATGGGTTCAAGTTACAAGAAAGGAGATTCTGAATAAAAATCTGGAAGAACTTTCTGGTGGCATGAGCTGCTCGACAGTGGAACGGTTTCCCTCGGAATGTGGCAGACTCCCCTTTCCTTGGAGGTTTTTAGGTAGACGTTGTGTGGTCATCTGTCAGGGATGCTTTAGCTGAGATTCCTGCATTGCAGGGGCTTGGACCAAATAAAGCCACAGGGGTCCCTTCCAACTCTACAATGTTATGACTCTATTACAGTGTTTCTCAACCTTTTCTGGGCAACGGCACACATGTCTCATGAAAAAATCTCGCGGCACACCACCACCAGTAAATGTCAAAAAATCACACTGTGCACCCACAAAATGGCGGCGGCAACGTCGCCATTGGCAACGGAAATTCACGGAGCTATGCGCCCAAAGTAAAACGGCCCAGGGAAGCCTAAACGGCTCGCCACAGCAGCAGCCCCACAGCCCCAACCGGCAGCGCCAGGAAGACACAACCGCCCGGGGATCCCCCCCCACCCTCGCGCTCCCTAGCGCAGCAACCTCCAACCTCCCGACCCGCCACCCACCAGCGCCCCCCAGCCCCCCCCGGCCCACCTCTCTCCGGCTCCCACCAGAGTGGATGCCAGCTCTCCGAGGCGCCGCTCCTGTCGCCGAGGTCGAGGCCGAGCGGGGGGAAACCGAGCAGCAGGCGCTGGGCCTGGATGGGGACCCCGGTGAGGGCAGCGATCGCGGCCCCGGAGCTCGCGCAGGCGGGAGTGCGCCGTGAGTCCGGGCAGCGGACAGGAGCCGCTCCGGGCTCCACAGCGCCGCCGCAACATCTCCCCGCCTGAAGTTCCTGAGCTGTTCCGGGCGGCCGCCCGGGCTTCAGCGCCCCCCAACAGCAAAATGGCGGCGGCTACCGGCAGCCCCCGCGTCTCCCTCCTCCGACTTCCCACTGGTCCCTGGCAACCAATCAGATTCGGCGGCGAGCTCCCAGCCTGCGCATGCGCGGCAGAGCCCAGCAGCCTCTCAGCGGTGCCTCCCTCGCGGCGGTGGCCCTCTGCGCTCCCTTTCCCCCACTGGAGCCGCCGCCACGCGCCTGCGGCGTGGGTCCCCAACGGTTTTCCCCGCGGCACACCAGCCGCGGAACAACCAGTTGAGAAACGCTCTCTATTAATTAGACATTTCTAAAGAAAGTTATAAAACAAAAGGTGGAGAAAACACTAATGCTTTGGCACTTGGCAGGCAGCACCTTTGGCGTACGGTGTGTCGGGCTCAGGAAATCCTATTGCCACAATTGCTGCTCAGGATTCTTTGAGGGAAGCCATTGCTGTTTAAAGTGCTGTGAGACGGCTTTAAATAGGAGTTAGGAATCCATTTGCAGCCTTGGGGAAATCTTGAAACGACACTCACTTCTGACTTTTATTTACCTCCTTCTTGCTTTGGTAATCTCTCCACACAGTGGAAACCCGGCTTTCCTCCTGCAGAGAGAAAAGGAAGCATTTAAAACCCCTCACTGAAACAAGCCAGCAAACGGAACCTCTCAGAATCATTGCTCCAAGCTAAGGATGGACGGATCTCTCAATTTTGGTTTTTCCTCCCCTCCACAAACTTAGATTCAGCTCTCCTCATTTGCAACAACAACAAACTGCATTATATATATATATATATATATATATATATATATATATATATATATATATTTAAAAACTTCATGAAAGTTCACCATCATTTAAGTGCGAATTTTGCATGCAATTTCACCTCCTGTGCACCTTTCCACCAATACAATGCATTTGCAGTATGTTATTTCCATTAAGAAATTCATGCCTGTGGACACTTTGCTCCAGTAGATACACTTCTGTCCTCATTATTTGTCTGGAGAACTGCATTGCAAAATTCAAATTTTGCTCTTTGCAGTTGCAAACTTAATGCCTGGTGAAGGTTTTATATAAATATAATATAATAATATAATATAATATAATATAATATAATATAATATAATATAATATAATATAATATAATATAATATAATATATAATATAATATAATATAATATAATATAATATAATAATATAATATAAAAGGTAAAGGAACCCCTGAGCCGGCGTACAGCTTCCGGGTCATGTGGCCAGCATGACTAAGCCGCTTCTGGCGAACCAGAGCAGCGCACGGAAACGCCGTTTACCCTTCCTGCCAGAGCGGTTCCTATTTATCTACTTGCACTTTGACGTGCTTTCGAACTGCTAGGTAGGCAGGAGCAGGGACCGAGCAACAGGAGCTCACCCCGTCGCGGGGATTCGAACCGCCGACCTTCTGATCAGCAAGCCCTAGGCTCTGTGGTTTAACCCACAGCGCCACCTGGGTCCCTATAATATATAATATAATATAATGTAATGTAATGTAATGTAATAATGTAATGTATATATTAAAAATGCATCAATGCATCAATGTGTATTAAGAACTACCTTCTTGTTCTGATAGCGGTGAGGAAGCTTGGAGAGCATCGCCTCCAGGTCCTTGAATTTCCCCAGCGCTGTGCGGACTTCATCGTACAGCTCCTTGTATTCTGCATACTGGTCATTGAAGACGGCCTTGTATTTTTCGCGCTCATCCCTGCTTCCGATGGCTGGGTACTTTCTGCGCCATGCAGCAAAAAGTCAAGAAGGAGAAAAGAAGTGGGGAGGAGAGTCAAAGCCAAACTCAGAGTAGACCCACTGAAATGAATGAACACGACTCACTTGGGCCTGTTAACTTCAACGTATTGTATCCAACTCAGTCAGACTCAGAGGAGACCCAGTGAAACGAATGAGCACAATTCTCTTTGAGCTGGTTGAAGAGGAACGTTGAAGGTACCAGGTGAATCTCCCTGGGGAGAGCATTCCACAAGCGGGGAGCCACTGCTGAAAAGGCCCTGTTATCGTGTTGCCACCCTCTAGACCAGGGGTCAGCAACCTTTTTCAGCCGTGGGCCGGTCCACCGTCCCTCAGACCATGTGGTGGGCCGGACTATATTTTTTGGGGGGGGGGGGATGAACGAATTCCTATGCCCCACAAATAACCCAGAGATGCATTTTAAATAAAAGGACACATTCTACTCATGTAAAAACATGCTGATTCCCAGACCGTCCGTGGGCCGGATTGAGAAGGCGATTGGGCCGCATCCGGTCCACGGGCCTTAGGTTGCCCACCCCTGCTCTAGACCTTTTGTGGGACAGGCACACAAAGAAGGGTCTTGGAGGATCTCAGGGTCCAGGTACGTTGATATGGAGAGAGGCGATCCTTGAGGGATTGCAGTCCTGAGCTGTTTAAGGCTTTATAGGTCAAAAGCAGCACTTTGAATTGGGCCTGGAAGCTCTTTGGCAGCAAGTGCAGTCAGACCAGGATCAAACCATCTTGGCCAGGTGAGCATCCTGGCCACCGAATTCTGCACCAGCTGAAGCTTCTGAACCGTCTTCAGAGACAGCCCTATGTATGCCTGGAGGCGGTTGGAGGATGGATGGCGGCTAACAGATGAGGTTGAATCCTGACAAGACAGAAGTACTGTTTTTGGGGGACAGGGGGCGGGCTGGTGTGGGGGATTCCCTGGTCCTGAATGGGGTAACTGTGCCCCTGAAGGACCAGGTGCGCAGCCTGGGGGTCATTTTGGACTCACAGCTGTCCATGGAGGCGCAGGTTAATTCTGTGTCCAGGGCGGCTGTCTACCAGCTCCATCTGGTACGCAGGATGAGACCCTCCCTGCCCGCGGACTGTTTTGCCAGAGTGGTGCATACTCTGGTTATCTCCCGCTTGGACTACTGCAATGCGCTCTACGTGGGGCTACCTTTGAAGGTGACCCTGAAACTGCAATTAATCCAGAATGTGGCAGCTAGACTGGTGACTGAGAGTGGCCGATGGGACCACATAACACCGGTCCTGAGAGATCTACATTGGCTCCCAGTACGTTTCCGAGCACAATTCAAAGTGTTGGTGCTGACCTTTAAAGCCCTAAACGGCCTCGGTCCTGTATACCTGAAGGAGCGTCTCCACCTCCAACGTTCAGCCCAGACACGTTCAGATCCAACGTTCAGATCCAGCGCTGAGGGCCTTCTGGCGGTTCCCTCACTGCGAGAAGCAAAGCTACAGGGAACCAGGCAGAGGGCCTTCTTGGTAGTGGCGCCCGCCCTGTGGAACGCCACGCCATCAGAGGTTAAAGGGATCAACAACTACATGACATTTAGAAAATACCTGAAGGCAGCCCTGTTTAGGGAAGTTTTTAATCTGTGATGTGTTAATGTATTTTAATGTTTGCTGGAAGCTGCCCAGAGTGGCTGGGGAGCCCCAGCCAGATGGGTGGGGTACAAATAATAAATTGTTGTTGTTGTTGTTGTTGTTGTTGTTGTTGTTGTTGTTGTTGTTGTTATATAAAGCATTGCAGTAATCTAACCTAGAGGTTCCCAGAACATAGACAACAGAAGTTAGGATATCCCTGTCCAAATAGGGGTGCAGAGAAACATCCTGAGCATTCCTGGACTATTGCTGCTTACTTACGACACATAGTCCGGGACGATGTGAGGTTTGGGGTGGTGGCCTGTGGGAATGGCGAAGTTTAACACCTCTGGGTCCCCGCCCTTCTCTGAGAACTCAACGCGTCTTGCAACTTTCTCCTTGGGATTAGCTTCATCCTGGTCTATGACTTGCTGAGGCGGACCTCGTAAGAGGATGGGCTTCCGCTGAGACGAAGGGAAGGAGACAAGGCGAGAGGGAGGCTCGTAGTTCATTTGCCCAACCTTCAACGGGGAAAGAGAGTGTTGCGGACATCATTATTGTTGAGGGACTCAACATGTCATGAGCACAAGAAACTGCCTTTTATTAAATCTGGTGATTGGTCCAAGTATCCCAGCAGTCCCCAAGCTGATGCCCTCCGGGTGTTGCAGGACTACAACTCCCACCAGCCCTAGCCAATGAATGAGAAAAATAATCTAGAAGAGGCTGGGTACATCCTTCATTTTCTTTGGTGGGGTTCCCACTTCATGCTAGCAGTTTGAACGGCAGCAAGGTGGCTTGCATTTCTAATTTTAAAACAAACAAACAAACAAACCCCAAAGTTTGCATTCCAGCTTGCCGAATGTACAGGTGAAACTCGAAAAATTAGAATATTGTGGAAAAGTCCATTTATGTAAGCAATTGTTTTCTTTAGCTACTGGACTTTAATATATGAGATAGACTCATGACATGCAAAGCGAGATATGTCAAGCCTTTGTTTGTTATAATTGTGATGATTATGGCGTACAGCTGATGAAAACCCCAAAGTTGAAATTGTTAAGTTGGGGTTCTCATCAGCTGTACGCCATAATAATCACAATTTTAACAAATAAAGGCTTGACATATCTCGCTTGGCATGTCATGAGTCTATCTCATATATTCGTTTCACCTTTTAAGTTGAATTACTGAAAGAAATGACTCTTTCCACGATATTCTAATTTTTCGAGTTTCACCTGTATTTTGTGAAAGCTTAGCAGGCTGTAAGTCAGACTCACAGTAGACCCATTGAAATTTTGACTTGGCCAAAGTCAACCCACTGGGTGGAATTCAACATCACACTATATCAAAACATTTCGCCTGCAAGAGCATTTCAGCTGGTCAGGTGCAACGATTCCTCTCTCCTCCTCCAGGGTGCTGTACTGGTGGGTTCTCTTTTGTCCCTTAAGCCAATTTTTAGTGGGGGGAAGCATGGGGAGGAGGGGGGAAAGTCCCAGAGATTCTGCTGATGGGGCTTTTTCAGTTAATCCTGCCCATTGTGTTTTGCAATACACATACACACACACACAGCTGGAGCATAGAACCAGAGAATTGTAGAGTTGGAAGGCAACCCTAGGGGCATCTAGTCCAACCCCTTGCAACTCAGGATCAACACAAACATAGGAGCCAACTCCTAGGAGCCGAGGTCCCTTTGCCCCCCCTAAAATATTTGAGGGGGCAGGTCCCCCCCAAATTTGATGGGCATTGCCATTCAAATGATGTGGGTGTGCCGTGTCATGCGATGCATTATGTGGGGTGGGACTTAGGTAAAGGTAAAGGGACCCCTGACCATTAGGTCCAGTCGCGGACGACTCTGGGGTTGCGGCGCTCATCTCGCTTTACTGGCCGAGGGAGCCGGCGTACAGCTTCCGGGTCATGTGGCCAGCATGACAAAGCCGCTTCTGGCGAACCAGAGCAGCACACGGAAACGTCGTTTACCTTCCCGCCGGAGTGGTACCTATTTATCTACTTGCACTTTGACGTGCTTTCGAACTGCTAGGTGGGCAGGAGCAGGGACCGAGCAACGGGAGCTCACCCCGTCGCGGGGATTCGAACCGCCGACCTTCTGATCGGCAAGCCCTAGGCTCTGTGGTTTAACCCACAGTGCCACCCTGTGACTTACCTGCCCCCCAATATTTTATTCAACACAGCTGCCTTTTTTGACTCTCTTGTGGGTCATAACTCTTGACTTTTGGGGAGATTATAAGGAGTCTCTGCCCACCAACATTGCCTTCTCCCAATGGTGCGGTTCTTACCAGAGCTCTTGCGTTCTTCTGGACAACTTGATGTCTCCACATCCTGAGACAGACGAGGGAGCCGATCAGATAGAGCAGCGTGGTGAGGAAGAGGAAGGCGATGGCAGCCACTTGCCCGCCTTCGACTCGACACAAGGCGACAACGAGCGGGTTGTTGGCAAATACGGAGTAGCAGAGTCCGCCTCGGTTGACGTCATTGACGTAGGCGATTGCAGCAGCCATGTATAGGAGGGACATGACGAGGTTGAGGCCAAACTCTGCCAAAGGCCACCAGTGGGAATCGAGAAGGATCGTCCTGTAGTACATGGTGACCCCGAGGCCTAGCAAGATCACCGTCACCAGCCACACCAGGCTGACCACCACCAGCACGAATGGGGTCATCGGGCCATAGTAATTGTATCCATACCCTCCGCCCAAGACACCATTGTAGGGCAGAGAGTTGCCACCATAAAGCGTCGACCACTGGTAGTCCTTCTGGATGTAAGCGGCAGTGCAGGCAAAGACCATACCTCCCAAGATCAGCTCCAGGCCTGCCATCAGCCTCAGGAGGCCAGGCCACGACTTCATGTAGGAATATTTGTGGTCGTAGGTCTCCAACTTCTCCTTATAGCTGGGTGGACCACTCGACAAGGCACCCTGGTCCACAGCAGTCAGCGTCTCCCCAGGCGCCAAAGGGCTGGCGGAAGCTGAGAGGGGTTCCTTAAAATCACCATCGGCTATCGTTCCCGTTGTCTGTGGAGCTCCCCTCACCATCGAAGGTGGTTCTTTGAGGGTGCTTGGAAAACTGGGTGTGTTTGAAGCCTTCTGGAGCGTAGGTCAAGAGAGAGGTCTCAGTCCAGGGCTGTCTCTGCCAGCGGTGGAAGAAGTTCTTCCAAGATGGAGGAATGAAACGTCTAATGGGCTTCATGGAAGATGGTTCTTGGTCCTGAGGTGTTCCAGTAAAGGCCGGTTTGGCTGATGGGGATGAGCAGAAGCCATCTGAAGACCTAGAACCCAATGACTTCCCAGAATTCTCTGACCAGGTTCCCATTGGATGAAGCTGCCCGGAGGTGTTTAGAAGATCCTCCCCTCCATCCATCTCAGGAGGCCTCTTCTCTCTGACTGATGTCTCCTCAGAGCTCATGTCCTCAAATGGCTGGCAGAGGAAATCTTATCAGCAGCCTCCTATGGGCACCTCTTGAGTGGGTGGTGGAGGGGCGTCTCCCATTCTCCTCTGTGCCATTTTGCCAAGTCTGGTGGGTGAAAGTTTGGGAACTGAAGGTGGAAGAGAATCAAGTGTTTCAGAATAAACGGGGTCCCTTTTTAAAAAAAATAAATAGAGAAAATCGACAGCAGTTCAGTTTTTACAGTAATGTAATGTGTTGAGAGGGACGCGGGTGGCTCTGTGGGTTAAACCACAGAGCCTAGGGCTTGCTGATCAGAAGGTCGGGGGTTCGAATCCCCGCAATGGGGTGAGCTCTCGTTCCTCGGTCCCTGCTCCTGCCCACCTAGCAGTTCGAAAGCACGTCAAAGTGCAAGTAGATAAATATGAACTGCTGCAGCGGGAAGGTAAACGGCATTTCCGTGCGCTGCTCTGGTTTGCCAGAAGCGGCTTAGTCCTGCTGGCCACATGACCTGGAAGCTGTACGCCGGCTCCCTCGGCCAGTAAAGCGAGATGAGCGCCACAACCCCAGAGTTGGTCACGACTGGACCTAATGGTCAGGAGTCCCTTTACCTTTTAATGTGTTGAGAGGAGAGGTCTACAGCACTTCAGGAAGGGACTATACCACATCTATTAGACCTTTCATGCCCTCCCACCTTAAGACTCTAACCAGGGGTCAGCAAACTTTTTCAGCAGGAGGCCGGTTCACTGTCCCTCAGACCTTGTGGGGGGCTGGACTATATTGGGGGAAGGAATGAATGAATTCCTGTGCCCCACAAATAACCCAGAGATGCATTTTAAATAAAAGGACACATTCTACTCATGTAAAAACATGCTGATTCCCAGAACGTCCGGGGTCCGGATTTAGAAGGTGATTGGGCCAGATCCAGCCCTCGGACCTTAGTTTCCCTACCCATGCTCTAACCCAACAGTGCAGAAACTAATCTGTACAATAAGTGATGTCATCTTCAAGAAACATTTTAAACAGGTTATTCCCTCCATTGTAACTTAAGAGCTTAACATGGCGGGAACCCCCCAAAATGCTTTGAGGTGGTACAGTCCCCTCCCTGAAAAGTCCCCACTCCCCTTTTCAACTTCCCTTGACCCCGGCTTCCGATGCATAGTTTTCGGACCCACCTCATTCCTGTAGTTCTAAGTTGTTTTAAACTGAATTTTAACATTGTGTTTTGATTGTTGTAACCCACCCTGGGACCTTGGGTGAAGGGTGGATAATAATAATAATAATAATAATAATAATAATAATGGCTATTTTTCTAGAAAAAGAGGAGTTGATACTCACCATGAACCCTTACAATAATAATAATAATATAATAATAATTTATTATTTGTACCCCGCCCATCTGGCCGGGTTCCCCCAGCCACTCTGGGCGGCTTCCAACAAACACTAAAATACATTAAAATATTACACATTAAAAACTTCCCTAAACAGGGCTGCCTTCAGGTGTTTTCTAAATGTCAGGTAGTTATTTATCTCTTTGACATGGGATGGGAGGTGTTCCACAGGGCGGGCGCCACCACCGAGAAGGCCCTCTGTCTAGTTCCCTGTAGCTTTGCTTCTCGCAGTAAGGGAACCACCAGAAGGCCCTCGGCGCTAGATCTCAGTGTCCGGGCTGAACGTTGGGGGTGGAGACGCTCCTTCAGGTATACAGGACTGAGGCCGTTTAGGGCTTTAAAGGTCAGCACCAACACTTTGAATTGTGCTCGGAAACGTACTGGGAGCCAATGTAGATCTCTCAGGACCGGTGTTATGTGGTCATGGCGGCCACTCCCAGTCACCAGTCTAGCTGCCGCATTCTGGATTAATTGCAGTTTCCGGGTCACCTTCAAAGGTAGCCCCACATAGAGCGCATTACAGTAGTCCAAGCGGGAGATAACTAGAGCATGCACCACTCTGGCGAGACAGTCTGCGGACAGGTAGGGTCTCAGCCTGCGCACCAGATGGAGCTGGTAGACAGCTGCCCTGGACACAGAATTAATCTGCGCTTCCATGGACAGCTGTGAGTCTAAAATGACTCCCAGGCTGCGTACCTGGTCCTTCAGGGGCACAGTTATGCCATTCAGGACCAGGGAGTCCCCCACACCCGCCCGTCCCCTGTCCCCCAAAAACAGTACTTCTGTCTTGTCAGGATTCAACCTCAATCTGTTAGCCGCCATCCATCCTCTAACCGCCTCCAGGCATTCATACAGTACCTTCATTGCCTTCACTGGTTCTGATTTGAAAGAGAGGTAGAGCTGGGTATCATCCGCATACTGATGAACACCCAGCCCAAACGCTCTGATGATCTCTCCCAGCGGCTTCATATAGATATTGAAAAGCATGGGGGAGAGGACGGAACCCTGAGGCACCCCACAAGTGAGAGCCCAGGGGTCTGAACACTCATCCCCCACCACCACTTTCTGAACACGGCCCAGGAGGAAGGAGCAGAACCACTGTATAACAGTGCCCCCAGCTCCCAACTCCTCTAGACGGTCCAGAAGGATGTTATGGTCGATGGTGTCAAAGGCCGCTGAGAGGTCCAGCAGAACTAGGAAACAGTTCTCACCTTTGTCCCTAGCCCGCCGGAGATCATCGACCAGTGCAACCAAGGCAGTTTCGGTCCCATGATGAGGCCTGAATCCCGATTGGAAGGGATCCAAATGGTCCGCATCCTCCAGGCGTGCTTGGAGTTGTTCAGCAACCACCCGCTCAATCACCTTGCCCAAGAATGGTAGATTTGAGACTGGGCGATAGTTGGCCATATTGGCCGGGTCTAAAGATGTTTTTTTAAGAAGCGGTTTAATAACCGCCTCTTTCAGCGGGTCTGGGAAGACTCCCTCGCAGAGGGAAGCATTCACCACCCCGCGGAGCCCATCGCCCAGCCCTTCCCGGCTAGCTTTTATTAGCCAGGATGGGCAAGGATCAAGAAGACAGGTGGTCGGTTTCACTCGTCCAAGCAGCCTGTCCACATCCTCGGAGGTAACAGATTGGAATTGATCCATAAAACATGACTAGACAGGGCTCTAGCACTCTCCCGCCCCGGCTCTGCTCCCACGGTGGAGTCTACCTCCTTCCGAATCTGAGCGACTTTATCTGCAAAAAACTTTGCAAAAGCATTGCAGGAGATCTTTGGGTCCCTACCAGACCCCGATGACGGAGGTGGTTCTGCTAGATTGCGAACCACCTGGAAGAGTCTCCTGCTGCTGTTTTCTGCAGATGCAATAGAAACGGTGAAGAAGGTCCTCTTCGCCGTCGCCATTGCCACTTGGTAGGCTCGAAGTTGAGCTCTAGCCCGTGTCCGGTCTGATTCAGAATGAGTTTTCCGCCACCGGCGCTCTAGCCGTCTCAGCGACTGTTTCATCGCCCTCAGCTCTGGGGAGAACCACGGAGCTGCCCCGGGCTCCATGCAATCGGAGAGGGCGCTTCGGAGCCAGACAGTCAATAGCCCTGGTTAACTCCACATTCCAGCGGGCCACCAGGGAATTAGCTGAAAGGCCATCAACATGGGATAAAACATCCCCTACCACTCTCTGGAAGCCAATTGGATCCATTAAGTAGCGGGGGCGGACCATCCGAATTGGTCTCACCTCCCTGCAGAGGGGAAGGGTCGCGGAGAAGTCCAGTTGCACCAGGAAGTGCAATGGCGCCCACCCGAAAGGTGCTGGAACAGGGGCGTACCCAGGATCAAAACTGGGGGGGGGGCAATCCATGGTCGTTCAGGTTTGCTTTGAATGGACGCTGATCATTTTTGCTTCTAGGGCTGCCTTCTAGGGGGGGGGCAGCTGCCCCCTCTGCCCCCCCCCCCGGGTACGCCCATGTGCTGGAACAGATTTCCAGTGAATTCTGGAAAAAGCCAGAAGAAGAAGAAGAAGAGGAGGAGGAGGAGGAGGAGGAGGAGGAGGAGAAGGAAGGTCTCTCCAGTGATGAGCCTCTGTTAGCCAACAAGGATCATTCTTGACCGTCTCAGGCATTCTTGACACCCAAATCCTGCCGCCACAAGCAGTCCTCTGGTGCCTGGAAAGGTCACCTACTGAACCCCCCCCAAAATCCTTGCATTGTTTCCTGCCACCCCCTCTTTTCATCTCCCTTGTGCTTGCTTCCCAACCAACCCCGCACACCCAAGGCGTTGGCCCCTGTCCACAATCTGGATGGAAGTTCTCGATCGTCACACATCCCTCGCCCTCCCCAGAAATGCTTTCCACCGTACCTTCGACGGCCACGAAGTCCGCAGCGTAGGCTGCCTTCCAGAGAGGGGAATCTGTCTCGGCCGTGTTCAAAGCCTCCCCCAGAGGATGCGAGTCATTTCCTCCGGCTGGGCACAGCGTGGTCTCCAAAAGACGTAGGGATCTTGGTCGGCCTCTGCTGGGAGGTTGCAAATGACCACGGGTGGGTGGGGGAATTGCTCTGCGGCGTACAGAAAGCTCTAGGCTCCGAACCCAGCACGATATCAGCCCCTGGCACGGTTAAATATTAACTGTGGAGCGGGCAGGAGGAGAGAAATGTCACACGCAGATCGCATTATTACTAAGGCTAGATACCCAGCCGGCCGGCCGTCTTGCGACAGGTGTCTAATGGCTCGAGCTACAGGGTCGCCTGGAATAATGGCTGCTGAAATCTATCAGCCGGGATATACCGTATTTTTCTGTGTATAGGATGAGGTTTTCCCCCTAAAAAATAATGTCAAAAATTAGGGGGCGTCTTATAGAATCATAGAGTTGGAAGAGACCACAAGGGCCATCCAGTCCAACCCCCTGCCAAGCAGGAAACACCATCAAAGCATTCTTGACAGATGGCTGTCAAGCCTCTGCTTAAAGACCTCCAAAGAAGGAGACTCCACCACACTCCTTGGCAGCAAATTCCACTGTCAAACAGCTCTTACTGTCAGGAAGTTCTTTCTAATGTTTAGGTGGAATCTTCTTTCTTGTAGTTTGAATCCATTGCTCCGTGTCCACTTCTCAGGAGCAGCAGAAAACAACCTTTCTCCCTCCTCTATATGACATCCTTTTATATATTTGAACATTGCTATCATATCACCCCTTAACCTTCTCTTCTCCAGGCTAAACATACCCAGCTCCCTAAGCCGTTCCTCATAAGGCATCCTTTCCAGGCCTTGGACCATTTTGGTTGCCCTCCTCTGGACACGTTCCAGCTTGTCAGTATCCTTCTTGAACTGTGGTGCCCAGAACTGGACACAGTATTCCAGGTGAGGTCTGACCAGAGCGGAATGCAGTGGTACTATTACTTCCCTTGATCTAGATGCTATACATGGGGCCATCTCCCCCCCCATTTTCTTAAATCAGAGTCCCCCAAAATAGGGGGTGTCTTATACATGGGGGCCTAGGGACCCAGGTGGTGCTGTGGGTTAAACCACAGAGCCTAGGGCTTGCTGATCAGAAGGTCGGCGGTTCGAATCCCCGCGACGGGGTGAGCTCCCGTTGCTCAGTCCCTGCTCCTGCCCACCTAGCAGTTCAAAAGCACGTCAAAGTGCAAGTAGATAAGTAGGTACCGCTCCGGCGGGAAGGTAAACGGCGTTTCGGTGTGCTGCTCTGGTTCGCCAGAAACGGCTTAGTCCTGCTGGCCACATGACCCAGAAGCTGTACACCGGCTCCCTCGGCCAGTAAAGCAAGATGAGCGCCGCAACCCCAGAGTCGGACACGACTGGACCTAATGGTCAAGGGTCCCTTTGCCTTTTATACATGGGGGGGGGGCTCTTATAGACGGAAAAAATACGGTAAATAGAATAAGTAGGGGATTATTCTAGATTTTCACATGGAAAATGCAGGAATCTTTTGCCCATGCTCTACTGACTGAGCTGTCCCTGCTGCATGGTAGGAAGAGGCAGGCCAGGCAAGTGAAGGGCCACCCTCTCCTACACCACTTGTCTCCCAGAACCAGAAGGGGACTGAAAAGGGCGGAGCAGAGGAAGCTGCCATGCGGGCACAGTTCCCAGTGTGCAGCCCATTGGAGGAGGGTACATAAATTGGTGGGGGAAGAATGGTCCCCAGTTGCTGCAACTGCTCCCCAGAACATGGACCTGGGAACAGCTGCCTAGACACTAGATTTGTGTGCTGTAGAAGCCACTGTATATGCTATTTTTTGTAATAAATTCTTAACTATCTGCCGTGTGCATTCCATTCGCTGGAAAGTTCCCTTGAATTCTGATGATGGGAAGGTTTTTCACCCAGAATATTTAAAGAAATATATTATGGTGAATTCATGAGCAGGATCTGAACTATCAGCAACAGAAGGAATTAGAGATTATTGTACGGTGGTTATGATATAAGAGACAGGAAACTGGGTGCAGCAAGGGAGAAAAATTAAAAACACCACGGAGAACAGGAGGGGAAGTCGAAAAAACAAAAGGAAAATTTATTATGTTTTGGAGTGTATGTGCGATTTAAAAAAATAATAATTCATAAAATATAATAACGAAATGAATTCTGATGATGCCTCCTGCTTGTGAAGATGCAGGCGTGTTGAGGGTAGAACCCAGTTCTCTGTACAAAACTGAAATTCACCTGTGATGCCCCGCCCACTTTCCCCTCAGGCCCCACCCACCTCTGGCATGTAGCCCCCCCCCCCCGGCTTCCCACGTGACTCCCCGCTCATGCTTCCCCTACTGGTCAGAGTTAAAGGACACATCCCGGCAAGGCCGGTGCAAGAGGCGAAAAGGCTCTGAGTGCCGCATTCAGACCCCCAACCCTTGCCTGAGGCTCCCCATCTCTCAGTCTAGAATAGTGTTTATCAAAGGGGGCGATACCACATTGTGGTAGTGGGGTGTGTGTGCAGGAACGATCCAGGGGGCCGGTAGTCGCCTCGGGTGCAATTCGCAGGCGTTGACTAGAAATAATGGGGTGGTGGAAGCATAAAGAAGAGAAGAGAATTTTGAGAAACCATTCGTACATGTTGCATCTGTTGTGTAACGCTTACCGATGCAACATAGAGTTAAAGTCACAGTAATTATTTTCCAAAATAAATGGATAGCTGCACAGCAGGTTCATAATCCTTCTCTTTAGGATTATTTTTACGGTTATTCATAATGTTCCTTTTTAAATGATCCTTTGCTATCTTAATTTTTGCATGAAATGTGAATGTTATCAGGGTTGATTTTAATAAATAATTTTATAATTTCAAGCTTCAAGGTCTTTCTTTACTATATTTTGGGACGTAGGTAGAAATAGAGATGCATAAAAGAACGCAAATTTGTCTCTGCATCTTTCTGCTTGTTCTCGTAAAGAAGGTAGATTTTGGGGGGCGGGGTGTAATTTTTTTTTTTTTCTGAAAAGAGAGCTGTTGGCCAAATACCGGTAACTTTGGGAACCTCTCGTCTAGAGGAAAAGGCTGTTCTGATATGGTTAGACCACAAGATGGCAGAAAAGAGGCAGGGAAAGGCTGGTAGTTTCTCAAGCCTTTCCAACATACCAGCATAGATGAAGACCTGGAGGATTAAATTCTACAACACCCTTTCCCTGGTCTCCTCTTTCTGTGAGTTTTCAGGAATTCCCACTATTACCACAATAGGCCACAAGGGTGAGGAGAATGTCTGGAGAGACTGCCAAGGTCCCATTCATCCAAATGGCCACTAATTTGGCTTAACCATGTCTGGAAGTAGAGCAAAGCAATACACATTACCATCTGTATAGCAGCCTGCATCAAGCTGGTGCCCTCCAGGTGTGGTTGGCCTTAGGGATGGTGGAGTCTTGGAATAATAGACTCATAGACGTTGGAAGGACCCCAAGGATCATAGAATTTTATAGAGTCGGAAGGGACCACGAGGGTCACAAAACTGAGAAGATCTATAATTGAGAAGATCCATTAAAGGCAAAGGGACCCCTGACCATTAGGTCCAGTCGCGGATGACTCTGGGGTTGCGGCGCTCATCTCGCTTTACTGGCCGAGGGAGCCGGCGTACAGCTTCCGGGTCATGTGGCCAGCAGGACTAAGCTGCTTCTGGCGAACCAGAGCAGCGCACGGAAACGCCGTTTACCTTCCCGCCGGAGCGGTACCTATTTATCTACTCGCACTTTGACGTGCTTTCGAACTGCTAGGTTGGCAGGAGCAGGGACCGAGCAACGGGAGCTCACTCCGTCGTGGGGATTCGAACCACCGATCCTTCTGATCAGCAAGCCCTAGGGCAGTGATGGCTAACCTTGACACTCCAGATGTTTTGGGACTACAACTCCCATCATCCCTGACCACTGATCCTGTTAGCTAGGGATGATGGGAGTTGTAGTTCCAAAACATCTGGAGTGTCAAGGTTAGCCATCACTGCCCTAGGCTCTGTGGTTTAACCCAAAGCGCCACCCGCGTCCATTGGGGCTCACCAAAATTTGGGCTAGTATGGGGTGTCATATTTTGAAAGATTGGCGAAGTCCGCTCTTGCTCTGAGTTTTTCTGAAACTCGCCTTAACTAAAAGCGAGACCGGGGAACGCTCTCCGAGCAAACAAGAGAAATGAATGGAAAGTTTGCAGCCTAAATAAATGACCGACCCTCCTTTTCCGTTTATCTTTCAAACGTTTTATTTAATTGTCTGCCTAATACAAAAGTATTCATATCCCCATAGCTGAGCCCTTAAAAAGGGGTCCCCAAAATGGCTTACATGAAATATAAAAGACAGAAACACCCCCCCAACACACACATACAATGACAATGAAAGTGCTTCATCACACATATTCTCTTGTTCTAATCATTACAATGTTCCTGCAAGGTAGGCCGGTGCTACCACTCCCATATTATGCTCAGGGGAAACAGAGGCTGAGAGCGTGGCTTGCCAATGTGGCTCCTTTCCAGGTGTTGTAGATCATGGCTCGCATCATCCCCTGCCAGGGATGATGGGAATTGTAGTTCAACACCTCTGGAAGGGGTAGCAGATCAGACAGCCACCCTAAGCCCCGTTTACCTGGATGTTAGCCCCACCAAATTCAGCAGGACGTGCTTCTGAGTCGGCATGGCTAAGATTCAACCGTGAGGCTTTTCTGATCTCTGGCTCATCTAGGGATGCTCCCTTGACATTTGCCTCAGATTTCGGAGTCCCAGATGATCTGGCCTCGTTTCCAAAGTGGAACAGGCCTGGAAGGTCCCTTCTTTGCGATTTCCAGAGTTTCTGCGTGTGCCCTGCTTGCAACCACGTCTGGTTCTTTCCTGTCTGGTGCATCCCTCCCTTCTCCATCCACACCGACCGTGAAACACTACAATAAAGCAATCCTGATGCAATTGTGTGCTGCTCTTTTTTTGGGTGGGTGGGTGTGATTCTCCTTTTACTGACACGCAGGTGCAGTCTTAGCACACTAGAAAAGCGCTGCACAAAAAACCATCTCAGTGCAACGGCACTCGCGCCTCCTCTGCAATGTCTCGGTGGAAGGGGTGCAAATAAACTGGGGGGTGAGCTCCAAGACACACTGGTCCCAGTTCTGATTTGCTGCATTTCTGAATTGCGGAGGAGCTGAATGCATAGCAGAGCAAACTCTCAAGCACAGCAATGGGACAAAACAGGGGCCACTCAGGCAACTGATTCCCCCCCCTCCCCCATGCTACATCCAGCTTTCAAAATAACTGTTTTGCAACACCATTTGCAGGAAAGAATAAAAATGTGAAGAAAAATCTCCTTGGCGTATCTAAGAATAGCCCTATGAACTAAACCACAGTGTTAAATGCTAAGTTCTGTAAAAGTCTGGATGGGGCGTCATTTCATATGATTTTTTATTATGTATTTTGTGGTTTTATATTGTGGTTTTATGTTGTAACTGCCCTGAGACCTGCAGGTATAGGGCAGCATACAAATTTAATAATAATAATAATAATAATGATGATGATAATAATAATAATGTGTTTTTTCCCAAAAAATTTTTAGGGGTACTCTCATTTTCCTACTCATATTGAAATACTGCCCCTCAATGAGGCCAAACTTAGATTCACAAAATGTTTAGGGGTATGCGTACCCCTGTGTACCCCCAGAAAAAAAGCACTGAGAAGAAGAAGAAGAAGAAGAAGAAGAAGAAGAAGAAGTTGGTAGCTCTTAATCGCCAAAACAGCTTTCCACGGTCTCTCTCTCTCTCTCTCTCTACCCCCCCCCCACACACAAGCACGCAAGCATACAGGTCTAAACAGAGTTCTTCTTCTAAGGATCATATCCAAATTCTTCCCAGTTCTTTTTAGAGGACCCTGGGCAATTATGACTATTTTGGGGGGGGAACACCAGTCTATCTGCAGAGCTGGCGAACTCCGAGATGCCAAACAAGTGCAGGGATCGCCAATATGGCGTCTTCCCAAAATGGTTCGACTACAACTCCCATGAGACTGAGGGCACAAGGAGGAGGGGATGACAGAGGACGGGATGGTGGGACAGTGTTCTCGAAGCTACTAACATGAGTTTGGCCAAACTGCGGGAGGCAGTGGAAGACAGGAGTGCCTGGCGTGCTCTGGTCCAGGGGGTCCACGACTAAACGACTAAACAACAACAACTCCCATGAAATGGCTTTAAAAGAGGATTAGACAAATCCACAGAGGTGGAGGGGAGGCCCATTGAATGCTGTGCTCTGCAATGCTTCTGAAGACCAGTTGCTCTGCACCGCAGGCAGGGGTGTAGGAAGTGGGGGGTGGGGGACCGCCCCAGGTTCCATCATGGAGGGGGTGACAAATTATCAAGGAACAATTACTGCCCTACTAGGGTGGTTCATAAAAAACGTTGGGTTTTTTTTAATACCTGCTCCAAAGGTCTTATCTTACTACACTAGGGATTATATAGCTATATATGAAATTTCATGCATATCAGTTAATATCTTGACCCTCCTCCACGAAAATAGCTGTTCACTTGGCAGTTTTCCTATGTCGTGAAGGCTGAAATTTCAATTCAGTGGAGCACTTACTGTTCCCAACCCTAACCCTGCAGAAAGCCATCTAATTAGACTTTAATTTGATTCTGACATGTTTTTAGGAGGTAATTTAATTATTGTTTGATTTTATACCAATGTTATGTATCTGATGTTAGCCGCCCTGAGCACGACTTTGGCCGGGGAGGGCAGGATATAAATAAAAGTTTATTATTATTATTATTATTATTATTATTATTATTATTACTTTTTATTACTCCTTTAGGGACCCGGGTGGCGCTGTGGGTTAAACCACAGAGCCTAGGGCTTGCCGATCAGAAGGTCGGCGGTTCGAATCCCCGCGACGGGGTGAGTTCCCGTTGCTCGGTCCCTGCTCCTGCCCACCTAGCAGTTCGAAAGCACGTCAAAGTGCAAGTAGATAAATAGGTACCGCTCCGGCAGGAAGGTAAACGGTGTTTCCGTGTGCTGTTCTGGTTCGCCAGAAGCGGCTTAGTCATGCTGGCCACAGGACCCGGAAGCTGTACGCCGTCTCCCTCGGCCAATAAAGCGAGATGAGCGCCGCAACCCCAGAATCGGTCACAACTGGACCTAATGGTCAGGGGTCCCTTTACCTTTTTATTACACCTTTGTAAGAAAATATGAAATAACGTAAAACCATTTTTGCAGGCAAAAAATAAAATAAAAAAATAATCAGTGTGTGTGTGGGGGGGTGACAAGAAATTTTCCGCACCAGGTACCACCTGACCTTCCTACGCCTCTGACCGCAGGAGGGGAGAGTTGATCCTGTGTTCGGATCCTGCTTATGGGTATCCTACAGGCCTCTGGTTGGCCACTCTGAGAAGAGGATGCTCGACTAGTTTAAAGTGGTGGTTCCTTAGGTATAATTGGACCACAGCTTCCGAAGGAATTGCTTATCTTGTTTATGCATGCCGCGGCGGTGGCAAGAATAGTCTACGCACAAAAACGGAAAGAACAGGAAGCCCAATGAAAGAAGAATGGCTTATGAAGATGGCGGGATATGCTGAGATGGTCAGACGAACTGTGAGAATTAAAGAACAGAACGAAGAAAACGTTTCTTGAAGAACGGCAATGTTTTGTGGAATATTTGAAAAAAACAACATCACGGTTATGACAAGCTGGAACGTGTCCAGAGGAGGGCAACCCAAATGGTCCAAGGCCTGGAAACGATGCCTTCTGAGGAACGGCTGGGTATATTTAGCCTGGAGAAGATAAGGTTAAGGGGTGATATGATAGCCATGTTCAAATATATAAAAGGATGTCATATAGAGGAGGGAGAAAGGTTGTTTTCTGCTGCTCCAGAGAAGTGGACACGGAGCAATGGATTCAAACTACAAGAAAGAAGATTCCACCTAAACATTAGAAAGAACTTCTTGACAGTAAGAGCTGTTTGACAGTGGAATTTGCTGCCAAGGGGTGTGGTGGAGTCTCCTTCTTTGGAGGTCTTTAAGCAGAGGCTTGACAGCCACCTGTCAGGAATGCTTGGGTGGTGTTTCCTGCTTGGCAGGGGGTTGGACTGGATGGCCCTTGGGGTCTCTTCCAACTCTAGGATTCTTTGATTCTATGATTCTAAAGCGTATGCTTGATGGTTGGATGGGAAGTCAACGGAGATGAGAGGTGTATTCTGACGGTTGTGTAAAAGAATTTGTAAAATTTGAAAAGTTAATTTTAAAAATGTTTTTTTTAAAAAAAATAGATGGGCCCTTGGCCTGATCCAACAGGCTCTTCTCATGTTCTTACGGACTGCACTGATGTGCCTACTCTGGACAAAAGTTGTGCACCTTCAGCCTTGACAAAAAGCTGTGGATCATTCAGGGCTTCTGTTCTCAATGGTGTCTTTGTGCATTAGGAACCTCGGAAGCTGGCTTATTCAGAGACGCCAACTCAAGCACCGCCTGCACTGTCTGAGTGGCTACAGTTTCAGACAAGAGCGTCTCCCAGCCCCAGTGGTGTTCAAGCGCCTTGGACGGGGGGGCAACAGGTGGTCTTTGCTGTTCCTCTGCAGCAGTCGCTCCTAATGGAGGTCACCTGCTGGCTGCCGCGTTCTCCCTCTCAGCTCAGCGAGCGCTTCATTATTAGCCTGGCACAGGGCCTTCTCGGTAGTGGCGTCCTCCCTCCCTTCAGATGCCAAGGAGATAAAAGAGCTACACAACTTTTAGAAGACTTCTGAAGGCAGCCCTGTACTGGGAGGTTTCTAATGCTTGATGTTTTTATTCTGTTTTTAGATTGTGCTGCAAGCCACCCAGATGGGCAGGGTATAATAATAATAATAATAATAATAATAATAATAATAATAACCATCACCGGTTATATTAATGGTTGATCATTGCACACTTTTGCCCCCCTTTTCCACCAGTGGCAAAATTGCTCTGGAGATCAATGGTGGGTGAGAGAAGGTGGGTTGGTGATGTTACAGGTACTAGCCATGATGTGCTGAGCTCTGCCTGCTCAGAAAGGAAGCTGTTAGCGCACAGATCCAACTAGCTCAATATTGTCTCTCCCACCCCTACCTGTATTGTGGCTGAGACCTTCTGCATGCCAAGCAGATGACCTGCCACTGAGCTATGAACCTTTCCCTGATGGGAGAAGCCTATAAAGCTGGATCGTTCTTTTCCAGGACTCGCACTGGGGCAGAAAATGGTCCATGTGGTTGGGGGATTTTTTTTTGTTCAGGCTGGCAAAAGCTCTTTCTTAAAAACATGGAAATCTCCAGTCTTCCTTTCCAAGTGGGTCACTGTGTTAGCCCCTGACAATGAATAACAGGGGCTGCTGCAACCATGATGTAGAATAAATGTGAGTGTGTCTGTGTGAGCCCCCTGAACCTTGGTGTCACAAGGGGCACAGCTGAAATTTGAGACCCCAAGTCCGCCACTACTCCCTGTTTATAAGTAGTCTACCAGAATGCGGCAGCTAGACTGGTGACTGGGAGCGGCCACCGAGACCACATAACACCAGTCTTGAAAGACCTACACTGGCTCCCAGTACGTTTCCGAGCACAATTCAAAGGGTTGGTGCTGACCTTTAAAGCCCTAAATGGCTTCGGTCCAGTATACCTGAAGGAGCGTCTCCACCCCCATTGTTCAGCCCGGACACTGAGGTCCAGCGCCAAGGGCCTTCTGGCAGTTCCCTCACTACGAGAAGCCAAGTTACAGGGAACCAGGCAGAGGGCCTTCTAGGTAGTGGCACCCGTCCTGTGGAACACCCTCCCTTCAGATGTCAAAGAGAACAACAACTACCAGACTTTTAGAAGACATCTGAAGGCAGCCCTGTTTAGGGAGGCTTTTAATGTTTAATAGATTATTGTATTTTAACGTTCTGTTGGAAGCCGCCCAGAGTGGCTGGGGAAACCCAGCCAGATGGGCAGGGTATAAATAATAATAAATTATTATTATTATTATTATTATTATTATTATTATTATTATTATTATATACCACTGATGCTGGAATGAGTTGAGGACAACAGGAAGGGAGGGCTACTGCCTTCATTTCCCCTGAGGCCAATTTGGAAGACAGGATTCTAGAAGCCAAGCCTGATGAGGAACGGTTGAAGGAGCTGGGTATGTTTACCCTGGAAAAGAGAAGACATGAGAGCCATCTTCAAATATCTTAAAGGCTGCCACATGGAAAAGGGAGCAAGCTTGAGTCTCCTGCTCCACAGGGTAGGACTTGAACACATGGCTTCAAGAAACAAAGAAAAGAGATTCTGACTAAACATCTGGAAGAACTTTCTGACAGTAAGAGCTGTTTGACAGTGGACTGGACTCCCTTGGGAGGTTGTGGACTCTCCTTCCTTGGAGGCTTTTAAGCAGAGGTTGGGTGTGTCATGGATGCTTTAGTTGAGATTCCTGCATTGCCGGGGGTTGGATTAGATGACCCTTGGGGTCCCTTCCAACTCTACCATTCTGTGATTCTATGATTCCAGAGCAAATGGCCCTTTGGTCTGATCCTGCAGGACTTGTCTTTCCCAAAAGGGGAGTGGGCAAGATCACAGAGCGGGAAAAGTTTTGCAATGGTTGCCAGCTGTGACAGCTGAGTGGAGCCTCTGCATCCAGAGAGGGTCTACCTTGAGATAAAAGGGGAGGTTTATCACCTTTGTGAGCCTCCCCAAATCCCACCAGGGGACGTGAGAAGACTGATGTGGGTCTGCCTTGCCCCACCCCAGGAAGTCTTGCCGTATGTTCTCCAGGTAGCTCAGCAGCTTTTAATCTCAGGGTTGTGGGTTCGAGCCCCATGTTGGGCAGGTTTCCTGCATTGCAGGGGGTTGGACTAGATGACCCTCGTGGTCCCTTCCAGCTCTAGGATTTCCCTATGATTCTATGTTCCCTATGATTCTATGTAAGATCTAGGAGTCTTGGTAGACCATAAACTTGACAAGAGTCAACAGTGTGATGCAGCAGCTAAAAAAGCCAATGCAATTCTGCGCTGCATCCATAGGAGTATAGCATCTAGATCAAGGGAAGGAATAGTACCACTGTATTCCGCTCTGGTCAGACCTCACCTGGAATACTGTGTCCAGTTCTGGGCACCACAGTTCAAGAAGGATACTGACAAGCTGGAACGTGTCCAGAGGAGGGCAACCAAAATGGTCCAAGGCCTGGAAACGATGCCTTATGAGGAACGGCTTAGGGAGCTGGGTATGTTTAGCCTGGAGAAGAGAAGGTTCAGGGGTGATATGATGGCCATGTTCAAATATATAAAAGGATGTCATATAGAGGAGGGAGAAAGGTTGTTTTCTGCTGCTCCAGAGAAGCGGACACGGAGCAATGGATTCAAACTACAAGAAAGAAGATTCCACCTAAACATTAGGAAGAACTTCCTGACAGTAAGAGCTGTTCGACAGTGGAATTTGCTGCCAAGGAGTGTGGTGGAGTCTCCTTCTTTGGAGGTCTTTAAGCAGAGGCTTGACAGCCACCTGTCAGGAATGCTTGGATGGTGTTTCCTGCTTGGCAGGGGGTTGGACTGGATGGCCCTTGGGGTCTCTTCCAACTCTAGGATTCTATGATTCTATGATTCTGTGTTCTTAAAGCTATCCTTAAAAACCAATCCCAATTTGAAATCAAGAGAACCTTTAATAGAAAACAAAACAAAACAAAACTTTGATCATCCGCTGTGCTTTTCTAATTCTTATAAAATAGGTTGGGATGCAATCCTACCCCCCACCAAATTTCGGCCTCTCCCCACCCTCCCTGCAAAACACATACACACTCACTCACGATCAATCGATTCAAGCGCTAGAAAGAAGCACAGTGTTTTAAGGAACCAAACTGGAAGTCTTCGAAACGAGAGCAGGAGGAATGTGTGCATTGTATGAGAGGGAAACAGGGCAGTTAGATTACAAAAGAGGAGGAGAACCCATGTTTGGAAGACCCCAGGAACATTTTGTGCGTCCACTGAGTCACAAAGGCAGAAGGACATCAGAGCCCCACACCCCCTGCTTTCCGCACAGTGACCTTGTATTGGAGACAGGACTCCCCCAGTTCAGATGGGCTGATTCCCAATGTAACATCATTTCAACTGCCCCTATGCAAAGCACTGCTGTCACACACCCCTTTATATTCATAGCTGTCAACCCTCCCTTTTTTTGGCGGGAAACTCCCTTATTCCAATGCCGTTTCCCGCTGCTATCCCGGATTGTTGATATCCCTTCAATTCCCCGGATTTCAAAGGAAGCAGCTCCTCTCCCTCCCTGCCGGCCAGGGAGGCTCCTCAGCTGCGTTGCTCGGCTGCCAATCAGGAGTCTGAGACCGACTGGGGGCGGAGCTTGCATGCCTTGTGCAGCCAGACCCTCACGCCCAACCAGACAGACAGCCTGCCTGCCGTCTATGCGCTCGCTCTTTCGCTCACCCGTTCGCACGCAGCCTCTGGAGCGCAGGGTGGCGAGGCTACTTGGTGCCATTGCACCGCCCTCGCGGCATCCCTTATTTTCAAATCCGAAAGTTGACAGCTATGTTTATATTACATTTGGAATTGCATCAGCAAAAGCTCCCTTCGGTGTGTTGGTGCCATGGATTTTATAGGGTCTTATAGGAGACAGTGAGCTTGCTTGTGAAGAAGAGGAGTTTGGATTTGATATCCCGCTTTATCCCAACCCGAAGGAGTCTCAAAGCGGCTCACATTCTCCTTTCCCTTCCTCCCCCACAACAAACCCTCTGTGAGCTGAGTGGGGCTGAGAGACTTCAGAGAAGGGTGACTAGCCCAAGGTCACCCAGCAGCTGCATGTGGAGGAGTGGAGACACGAACCCGGTTCACCAGATTACGAGTCTACCGCTCTTAACCACTACACCACCCTGGCTCTCTTGCGGTGAGTAAGGAGAGGCCTGTAGCCTTATTACAGTGGTACCTCGGGTTACATACGCTTCAGGTTACAGACTCTGCTAACCCAGAAATATTACCTCGGGTTAAGAACTTTGCTTCAGGATGAGAACAGAAATCGGGCAGCGGCGGCGCGGCAGCAGCGGGAGACCCCTTTAGCTAAAGTGGTGCTTCAGGTTAAGAATGTTTTCAGGTTAAGAATGGACCTCCGGAACGAATTAAGTACGTAACCAGAGGTACCACTGTATTTGATTTTACAGGTTTTTCAAACCCAGAAGCCATTCACTCTATTGTTGGCGGAAAGTGGAATGTTCTTTCTCTCTCCGAAGTTAGATATTTTCCCTCTCTTCAGTGTCTGTCACCTTACTTAAAAATAAAATAAAATAAGTAATAATAAAAGAAATAAAAGCTGTTAACAAACCTGCTATTGTGCGGTTGTGGGGATCAGGTTAGGAATTGTGTGCCACTATTGATGTCACAGGTACTAGCCAATAGGTGCCTGGTGGGTCATCTCAGTGGTGTAGTGGCAGTTGCCAGTGCCTGGGGCACACACAACTGCAGCCCCACCCGAGCAAACAGGGTCACAGGCAGCGGGGAGCCCAGCCAGCTGACGCAACCCTTGGCAGGCACAGAGGAGTGCCGGGCCAGGCCACACTGGGGTTGCCTGCGTGGGGGTGCCTCGTTTGTGCCCCCTCAGAAATTGTGCGCATGGGGCAAATGCACCCCTGGCACCCCCACGCTACAACCCTGGGTTGGCTCCAACTAAGTTCTAGACCTCTTGAAACGAATGGGCTTGCTCATTAATTTCAGTGAGTTTACTCTGAGCTGGATTAACATTAGATACAGCCCACAATATTTATTTCTTTATAACAGGGGTGGAGAACCTCTGGTCCAGGGGATGGAGGTGGCCCTCCAGGCCTCTCCATTTGGCCCCTGGAACTCTCCCCTCATTGACCCTCATTCGGCACCTTGCTTGAGTGTTTTTGTCTGCCTAGGATGCATCCTTCAATTCTGATGATGCCCCTTGCATGTCTGGATGACTGGTGGAGTGTGCGTAGAAACCAGCCAATTGCATAAAAGTAAACTTTGCATCAATTGCTCTATCCACTTTCCCCCTTGGCCTCATCCAACAGTGGCATGTGGCCCCCGGAAGCACTCCCAGCAGCAAATGGGGCCATTAGGATGAGGTCTCTGCTCCTACTTTAAAACAGGTCTTATTCTTTCTTCCAGGAGATCGAATGGGATTTGGAAGGAGGGGAAGAAGAAAAAAAGCACACACCTTGCAATTATGTATGGCTCCAAAACATATTAAATCCATATATAGTTTTATGAGAAATGGGCTTTTGCAAGCATTTCTCTCCAGTTTGGGAAGAGAAAAGGCAAACGACCATGTGGAGTGGGAGACTGTTGCCTGAGAGATCCCAATTTGGAAGAAGAAGAAGAAGAGTTTGGATTTGATACCCCGCTTTTTCACTACCCGAAGGAGTCTCCAAGCGGCTCACATTCTCCTTTCCCTTCCTCCCCCACAACAAACACTGCGAGGTGAGTGGGGCTGAGAGACTTCAGAGAAGTGTGACCAGCCCAAGGTCACCCAGCAGCTGCATGTGGAGGAGCGGAGACGCGAACCCGGTTCCCCAGATTACGAGTCTACCGCTCTTAACCACTACACCACACTGGAATCACAGGATGATAGAACCGTACAGTTGGAAGGGAACCGAAGGCCCATCTAGTCTCACCCCTTGCCAGGCTGAATGTTGAGACCATGGCGCAAGATGGGCATAGCTAGGGACCAAACGGCTGACGTTGGAAGGGAGGGAACAGATTATTATTTCTTTTAAGAGATTGTTGTGAATTTGCACAATTTCTACATGGGATTCCCCTCCCACCCAGTGCTATTTTTCAAGAAAAAGAGGTGCCAGCACTCACCATGAACGCCTCCCTTGTTCTCTTAGAATGGCAACGGCGTCCGCCTGAGAGGTGCCGGAACTGAGTTCCAGCGAATTCCGGCGTCGGAGGGGGGAATGAAAAGCCCTGCTCCCACCCTCTCCTCATACATACAAACAAACAAAAGAAACACCCCCAGCTTTGCATAATGTTACATTGGAACCGGGTTCGGAATCCGTTTTCTGTGCCTGACAAGTCTTCCGCGGCACGGGCCCATTTCAGCGGACTTGGGGAGGTCTGTGTACGGGGCTTTCCAGAAAAAAGCTCAGAGGGAATCGGCCACACAATGGCCATATATGAGTCCATGGGTGCCCCCGGTGCGCGAGCCCGCCCCCCTGAATCACCCGCTGTCCGAGGATGTGTGCGGGGCAGTGGAGGGAGACTTCCGCCGGCGGGTGGGAGTCCAGCAGGAGCGTTCGGAGCTGTTGGAGGTGCCGCAGGTGCGGGGCAGAGCCCGCTGCTGCTGGCGTATGGCTTGGCTGACGAGGCTGGGGAGCGCGTGCAGAGTCAGGCCCAGCATGTCGATCTTCCCCTCCAGGGCGCTGATGCGCTTCTCGAGGTCCTCGTTGCGCTCCTGCAGCTCTGACACCATGTCGTACATGACATTCTGCGTCTGGCGGGAAGGGAGAGGAGAGGGGGAAAGGGTTGGCGGTCGCTGCAGCGGAAGAGAGTGGGGCGGCTCCAAACCTCCTCCTTACCAGTACCCCGGCCCCACTTATAGTAATATAATATAATAATTGGTTGTTGTTATTATTTATACCCTGCCCATGTGACTGGGTTTCTCTAGCCACTTATTTCTCTGCACATGCTGGGAGACCGGAGGGGGGAGGGGAGCTGGTCACAGCAGGAGGGGGAGACCCCCCCTGGACTCTTCATCAGCCTGAATCATCTCTGCCTCTTGGCCTCCCTCCTCTCCAGCTTCCACTTCTGCCTCTGATTCTGGCATTCTCTCTGCCACAGACTCTCCCCACTCACTAAGTCCTGTTATCTCTTCTGCTTTTGACACCTCCTCTTCCCAGCCTGCTCCTTCTCCATCTGACCACTCATTGTTGTCCCACCACCAGCCCCCTGGCTCTGAGCCTTCTTTCCCTGAGGGTTCCCTAGGGCGTTCCACAGCTGGTGCCTCTCATCCAGCCAGTCCACGACCCTTCCTTCCTTCCTTCCTTCCTTCCTTCCTTCCTTCCTTCCTTCCTTCCTTCCTTCCTTCCTTCCTTCCTTCCTTCCTTCCTTCCTCCTTGTTCTGTCCACTTTGGGAACCACTGATCCAGCTCAGTAATATTTCCACTGACAGGTAACAGCTCTCCAGGGTTTCAAGCAGGGGGACATTCCCAGACCCTTCCAATATCAGGGATTAAACCTGGGACCTTTCCCCTGTAGAAACAGATGCTGCAACTTCCCCTTATAGATAAAGCAAGAGCCTAGTCTTCATGAAAGGGACGCGGGTGGCGCTGTGGGTTAAACCACAGAGCCTAGGGCTTGCTGATCAGAAGGTTGGTGGTTCGAATCCCCATGACGGGGTGAGCTCCTGTTGCTCGGTCCCAGCTCCTGCCAACCTAGCAGTTCAAAAGCACGTCAAAGTGCAAGTAGATCAATAGGTACCGCTGCAGCGGGAAGGTAAACGGCTTTCTATGGGCTGCTCTGGTTCGCCAGAAGCAGCTTAGTCATGCTGGCCACATGACCCGGAAGCTGTACGCCGGCTCCCTTGGCCAGTAAAACTAGATGAGCGCCGCAACCCCAGTGTCGGTCACGACTGGACCTAATGGTCAGGGATCCCTTTACCTTTACCTAGTCTTCATGATTCTGAATAAAGGGCTGGCTACCTTTGATAAGAATTGCATTGAGCAGGGGTAGGCAACCTAAGGCCCATGGGCCACAAGCGGGCCATGGAGGTCGTTTAATGAGCCACCCCCGAACCGAGCTGCCTGCTTGGCGAGTCCCCACGCGCTGCGCTAAACTGGCGCGGCACGGCACGGGGACTCGCTTCAGCAGCGCAGGAAATCGCATCTGCGCATGTGCAGAAGCCAAAAATCGTGTCTGCGCAAACACAGACGCCGGAAATCACAGAAATCAGGGAGTGAACCGGCTCAGGCAAGGTAAACCTTGCCGACCCCTGGCATTGAGCATCTATCCCAACCGAAGCTTATTACTTCAAGCAGAGACCCAAATATTGCTTGATGTTTCCATCACTCCCTGGTCCTGAATGGGGTAACTGTGCCCCTGAAGGACCAGGTGTGCAGCCTGGGAGTCATTTTGGACTCACAGCTGTCCATGGAGGCGCAGGTGAATTCTGTGTCCAGGGCGGGCTGTCTACCAGCTCCATCTGGTACGCAGGCTGAAACCCTACCTGCCCGCAGACTGTCTCGCCAGAGTGGTGCATGCTCTAGTTATCTCCCTCTTGGACTACTGCAATGCGCTCTACGTGGGGCTACCTTTGAAGGTGATCCAGAAACTGCAATCAATCCAGAATGCGGCAGCTAGACTAGTGACTGGGGGCGGCCACCAAGACCATATAAACCGGTCCTGAAAGATTTACATTGACTCCCAGTACGTTTCCGAGCACAATTCAAAGTGTTGGTGCTGACCTTGAAAGCCCTAAACAGCCTTGGCCCAGTATACCTGAAGGAGCGTCTCCACCCCCACCGTTCTGCCCAGACACTGAGGTCCAGCGCCGAGGGCCTTCTGGCGGTTCCCTCACTACGAGAAGCCAAGTTACAGGGAACCAGGCAGAGGGCCTTCTCGGTGGTAGCGCCCGCCCTGTGGAACGCCCTCCCTTCAGATGTCCAAGAGATAAACAACCACCTGACATTCAGAAGACATCTGAAGGCAGCCCTGTTTAGGGAAGCTTTTAATCTGTGACATTTTAATGTATTTTTTTATTTTTGTTGGAAGCCGCCCAGAGTGGTTGGGGAGACCCAGCCAGATGGGCGGGGTACAAATAATAAATTATTATTATTATTATTATTATTATTACGGTATTATTATTATTATTATTATCATCATCATCATCATCACCCAGACGTGGCTCACCTTTGACAAATCCACGAGGGGTGTTTGCCTGGTCATTCAGCTTCCTCTGTTCCATTTTCACGCTCCTCAACCTGGAAAGCAAAAACGATAACGGGAGTTAAAAATGAGGGCAGGCGGGCAGGACGTTGGGGTCACATGAAGCAGCGGTCTGCAGGTGGAACAGACAGGAGATGAGAGAAAGATTCCACCACCACCGTAGACAGACATGCACACAATTCCAGATCCCGCCTTGCTGGATCCAGACACACGCACACCCTCGCATGCAGGGAGCCAATGACACGAGACCATTGGCTTGGGTGGAGACAGCTTAGAGAAGAGCCCTCTCTCAGCATGGAGTGACCCTCCACCTCTAGGTTTTTGGGGGACTGGTGAAGACCTTCCTGTCTCAGCTGAGCCTCGGAGGTCAGCCACTCAGCTTTTGAGAAACCCTGTTGGCTTTTCATCCCACTAGAAAATTTAGAGACCCCTTACCACTTTTAGGGATTTGATGCTGATTTTAAATATTAGTCTGATTCACCTTGAGAGCTGTCTACTTGGCTCGCATATTGGTTTTCGGGCACGGATCGGGTCATATCTGCATTAAAATGCAAACTGGATGGATGTCTCTTCTAAAGCATCCGGAAGGCATCAGGGCAGGGAAGGTGCTGCAACCAGATCTCCTCCCCGCTTGTCTCCCAGAACTAGGAGAGGCATGAAAGGGTGGAGAAGAGGTTGGCGGATGACAGGAGCAGTCTCTGATTGCTTGGGGGGAAAGCCCTGGAGAGCGGGGGGGGGGGGGACTTTCAGTCTCAGCAACTGAATTTTATGGAGGAAGACCACCAGGAATGAGCTGCTCTCCTCATCAGGCCTGGAACTCAGCCAAGTCTGTGGAGATGGTGTTTTTGCTAATAAAGAGTTAACTCCACCTTTGAACTGTGTGATTACTGACCGGCACAGTCCGTAGGATGGATTCAATGGACTTTTCCCAGCCTGCTTATAAGGAAATTGGGGAAAGCAAGGGTGGGCCAGGAGAGAGAATAATCTCACATTCCGAGTCATTTGAAGATGCTCACGCTAGTGTTTACAGCCCTTAAACGACCCAGGTCCCAAATATCTGAGAGACTGCGGACTCTAAAGAACATAAGAAGAGGCCAAAGGGGACCCCCAGTGACCAACCAGATGCCCATTATGGGAGACTCTCAACCAGGACTCAAACACAGAACCAACTCGCCCTTCCCGTGGGTTTCCAAGCATTGATGTCTAGGCAGTGCTTAGCCATGGTTGCTAGTGGAAAATGCAGCAGGGTTGCCCTCTGGTCTGCATAAGTCTATTTTTTTTGGGGGGGGTGGCAGTTTGGGGAGGAAGATTGCCTTCTCTGTGGCAGCCCCCACACTGCGTATCTCCCTCTCCACAGAGATCTACAAGGCTCCTTCATTGCCCAGCTTTCGTCACATCATGCGGAAAATGTGCTGAAACCCTAGTTGCAGTTTGATTGGGGGTTTTTAATGTCGAGTTTACATGGTTGTGGCCTGCGGAAGGGAGGGCTATAATAAATAATAATAATAATAATAATAATAATAATAAGGTAAAGGTAAAGGGACCCCTGACCATTATGTCCAGTCGTGTCCGACTCTGGGGTTGCGGCGCTCATCTCACTTTACTGGCCAAGGGAGCTGGCATATAATCGCAGGGATAATAATAATAATAATAATAATAATAATAATAATAGCAATAGCTAAAGGTGAAGGACCCCTGGGCAGTTAAGTCCAGTCAAATTCGACTATGGGGTTCGACGCTCATCTCCGCTTTCAGGCCGAGGGAACCGGCGTTTGCCCACAGACCGCTTTTCCAGGTCATGTGGCGAGCAGGATTAAACTGCTTCCGGTGCGACGGGACACCGTGACAAGTGCCAGGGCGCACGGAAATGCCGTTTGCCTTCAGAATAATAATAATTAGATGGGATCTGCCAGGCTGTGATGGGCAGAGCAACGGTGACGTTGGAGGGAGCAGTTTAATAATAATAACAACAATAATTTTATTATTTATACCCTGCCAAGCTGGCTGGGTTCCCCCATAACTGCTTACAGCACTTATGGAAACATAGTAAAACGTCAAACATTAAAAACTTCCCGATACAGGCAGGAGGGTCCATGTGGGGTGCTGTGAGATGGAGACATAATGACGCCCCCACTTATAGATGGGTCCAGAAGCCCGTTGCTTGGACTCTAAATCAGAGCAACGTCGCGAGACACAGGCAAGATGGAAACAGCTTGTGCTGAGAGATGAGGGAAGAGAAACACAACATTTGCAAGTTGGCAGAGGGCTGGCATGCTACGAACCCCCAAATTTCTGACTCTCAATCTCTCTCTCTCTCTCTTCTCTCTCTCTCTCTCTCGCTGCCCACATTTCGAAACGGAGAGAAATTTGGGTTAGCCGAGGGCTGGCCGGGGTGAAGCGAGGTTGGGATGTGCACCTTTTGCGTGCGTAACTTGGGCATGCGTGTGTGTCTGAATGGGGGTCGACGCTGTGGCTTCCCAGAGGGGTTGAGACAAAGACGGGCAAACCATGCATTCAAACAAACGTTTTGGCGGAACAGTAACTTACTTCTGGGCTCTGCAAGGGCAGGGCGGGGTGGAGGAGGGGGGAGGGAACAGAGACAAAACAACAGCACAGGTTTAAATAAACACGAGAGAGAGGAAGGGGGGGGTCACACCACCAGACAGATACCGCCGTCTCTGCTCCCCAGAACCCACAGCTTCCCACCCCGGAGTGGTCAAAATGTGGGTCAAAATTATGAGGGGGGCATTGCCAGCAACTCTGTTATGCACAGGAACATAGGAATTCATCTTATACACATAGCTGTCAACTTTTGGATTTGAAAATAAGGGATTTTTCCAAACTTTTGGATTTGAAAATAAGGGATGCCGCGAGGGCGGTGCAATGGCACCAAGTAGCCTCGCCATCCTGCGCTCCAGAGGCTGCGTGCGAATGGGTGAGCGAAAGAGCGAGCGCGTAGACGGCAGGCAGGCTGTCTGTCTGGTTGGGCGTGAGGGTCTGGCTGCACAAGGCATGCAAGCTCCGCCCCCAGTCGGTCTCAGACTCCTTATTGGCAGCCGAGCAACGCAGCTGAGGAGCCTCCCTGGCCGGCAGGGAGGGAGAGGAGCTGCTTCCTTTGAAATCCGGGAAATTTAAGGGAAATCAACAATCCGGGATAGCAGCGGGAAACGGCATTGGAATAAGGGAGTTTCCAGCAAAAAAAGGGAGGGTTGGAAGCTATGCTTATACAGAGCGAGACCCGCTTCCCCAGTCCATCTAGTTCAAAATTGCCTGCACTGACTGGCAGCAGTGGCTCGCCAGAGATTTCCATCTCTTACATGGAGATGGCATGCGGACCCTCCAAGTGTCCCTGTTTTCCAGGGACAGTCCTGGGTTTACAGAAGCCATCCCGGTTTCTGATTTGACCCTGGAATGTCCCCACTTTTCCTTAGGACGTCCCTGTTTTCATCAGGGAAATGTTGGAAAGCATGTGATGCGATTGAACTTGCATCCTACTGTATGGAAGACTGCTGAGCTGGGGGACCAGGTAAGATCATGGGCGTACCCAGGGGGGCAGGGGGGCAGCTGCCCCCCCTAGAAGGCAGCAGCCCCCCCAGAAGCAAAAATGATCAGCGTCCGTTCAAAGCAAACCTGAACGACCATGGCTCCCCCCCCCCCTAGTTTTGATCCTGGGTACGCCCCTGGGTAAGATTCTGGTCCTTTGTTCACAATGGAAGTTGCCTTACACTGAGCCAAACCACCAATCCGTCTAGGTCAGGGGTGGCCAACTCCCAAGAGACTGTGATCTACTCACAGAGTTAAAAACTGGCAGTGATCTACCCCCTTTTTGGGGGTAGTTGTTGAGCTATTTTTAGGAAGGAGAAAGGCCCATTTTGGGGGGGGGGGGGTTGGGTCAAAGTTGTTGAGTTTTTTCAGGTAGGAGGTAAAATGTTGAGCTTTTTTTAGGGGGGCCACAGTTGTTCAGCTTCTTTGGGAGGAGCCAATAATCTACCAGTGATCTACCACAGACGTCCAGTGATCTACTGGTAGATCACGATCTACCTGTTGGACATGCCTGGTCTAGGTCAGTATCATCGGCCCTGGCTGGCTGAGCTGGGAAAAACTCTTGAGAGCGCCACCCATTCCGGTTCTGTCAGTTTGGTTTCACCTCTCTCTCTCTCTCTCCCTCACCCACCCACCCATGGCCTGACATTACTGACAAGACACTGCATGTAAACACTGTAAAAGAAAGCCGGGGACCCACAATTTGTCGCCTCAAGGTTATTTTGACGGCACAACCCCCTGCAAGTTCACACACTCTGGTTCGCTGACGAACCATCTCATCGTAGATCGCCTTCGGCACAAGGGGAGGCGAGGGAACCTCGACGCGCAAGGAGCATCTTGGTGCAATTGTGCGTGCCGCCACACACCAGAACATCTCCCTCCCCTCCCCATGTTGCATCGATGCACACAAGCAGATGGTTAACACGGATATGGGAGGGGGGTTTGAAAAACACAAATGAAACACATGAAAGTCTGTGTGGCGAAGGCGGCAGCCGTCCTTGATCAAACATCTGGCAAAGGTACTGTCCAGGATCTTGGAAAGTAAACAGAAGCTGCTCTTCTAGACTTGGGTTGTGTTAGGAAATTTAGATATGGGGCATGTTTTTTTATCAGATCCACTGACCATGATGCTTGCAATCCTTGTCTAATGTCACTCAGTCACCGACAATATTGCCTTAAAGGTAAAGGTAAAGGGACCCCTGACCATTTGGTTCAGTCGTGTCCGACTCTGGGTTGCGGAGCTCATCTCGCTTTATTGGCCGAGGGAGCCGGCGTACAGCTTCCGGGTCATGTGGCCAGCAGGACTAAGCCGCTTCTGGCGAACCAGAGCAGCGCACGGAAACGCCGTTTACCTTCCCGCCGGAGCGGTTCCTATTTATCTACTTGCACTTTGACATGCTTTCGAACTGCTAGGTGGGCAGGAGCTGGGACCAAGCAATGGGAGCTCACCCCGTCGCAGGGATTCGAACTGCCGACCTTCTGATCAGCAAGCCCTAGGCTCAGTGGTTTAACCCACAGCGCCACCTGGGTGCCTTACCATGCAGCTATTTCCCCAAACCTAGTCTCCTATGTATATTTTGCTCTGAGAGGCTTTGTATGGTCAGAATTGAGTACAGTGGTCTCTGGTTAAGTACTTAATTCGTTCCGGAGGTCCGTTCTTAACCTGAAGCACCACTTTAGCTAATGGGGCCTCCCGCTGCCGCTGCGCCACCAGAGCACAATTTCTGTTCTTATCCTGAAGCAAAGTTCTTAACCTGAAGCATTATTTCTGGGTTAGCGGAGTTCTTAACCTGAAGCGTATGTAACCTGAGGTGCCACTGTATATACTTCCAAAGTTAACACTAAATAACAGACCCTCCAAGTCCCCCTATTTTCCAGGGACAGCCCCAGATTTACAGAAGCCGTCCCGGTATCTGATTTGACCCCGGAATGCTCCGCTTTCCCTTAAAAGGTAAAGGGGCCCCTGACCATTAGGTCCAGTCGCCGACGACTCTGGGGTTGCGGCGCTCATCTCGCTTTATTGGCTGAGGGAGCCGGTGTCCAGCTTCCGGGTCATGTGGCCAGCAGGACTAAGCCGCTTCTGGCGAACCAGAGCAGCGCACGGAAATGCCGTTTACCTTCCCGCCGGAGCGGTACCTATTTATCTACTTGCAATTTGTGCTTTCAAACTGCTAGGTGGGCAGGAGCTGGGACTGAGCAACAGGAGCTCACCCCGTTGCGGGGATTTGAACCGCCGACCTCTGATCAGCAAGCCCTAGGCTCTGTGGTTTAACCCACAGCGCCACCTGGGTCCCTCCGCTTTCCCTTAGGACGTCCCTATTTTACGGGAGAAATGTTGGAGCGTGTGAAATGCATTACTTCTGGTAAACGAGCCATCATAACCACTAGAGGGCCGTGAAAATTTGTGTCCCAGACTTTTTAGACTCGTCTTCCCATGTACTACCTGAAACCAAAGGGACACATTGCTTACCAGATGTGATTTTATTTTTTTTAAACTCTCCCCACCCCGCTATTAGTGGTTCGTGGAAACCGCTGTTCTGCTTTTTGTATGGTAGAGGTAGGGGGCCCTGTGGGTGCATTTGTGGAAGCAAGTGGGTGAGGACCTCCCCCCCAAAAAGTTTGGGAAACATTGCTCTACATTGAAGAAAAGAAGAAGAAGAGTTTGGATGTGATATCCCGCTTTATCACTAGCCTAGGGAGTCTCCAAGCGGCTCACATTCTCCTTTCCCTTCCTCCCCCACAACAAACACTCTGTGGGGTGAGTGGGGCTGAGAGACTTCAGAGAAGTGGGACTGGCCCAAGGTCACCCAGCAGCTGCATGTGGAGGAGCGGAGACGCGAACCCGGTTCACCCAGATTAGGAGTCCACCGCTCTTAACCAATACACCACACTGGAATCACAGGATGATAGAACCGTACAGTTGGAAGGGAACCGAAGGCCCATCTAGTCTCACCCCTTGCCAGGCTGAATGTTGAGACCATGGCGCTCCAGTGTTAGGATGAATCTAACATTTCCCATGATAGTTATGGTTTCTTGAGTCTTCTCCAAGGGAGCGATGGCAATACCTAGATGTGGACAAGGCCAGTATGTGGCTCCAAATCAAAGTGGCGCAGACTGTGGGATGTAACATCACAGAAAGCAGACAAATACAACACTTCCTGTTTGCCCAGAGTGGACACACAGGGGGATGTTGCTCCAGCCAGGAGGACTTCCTGTGACACCTGGTCTGGAGCATCCTCCCCCTGCGTGTGACCAGGTAGATGGGCGTGACCCTAGGAGACCCCATAAAAGGGCTGGTCACGCAGCCATCTTCCTCCTCTTCTCTTGCTTCTCTTGATGCTGTTCTCTTGATGTCTTTTGCTGTCTGCTGGCTCTCAGCCAGCAGCACATGGGCTCAATCCCCATATGGGATAAACTCACACTCTCTTCTGTAACTACAAGCTAAAATTTGCCATCAGGATCATACTGTGAACTGAATGTAAGTAAACTTCTTATCATTACTTTTAAAAGAAGAC
>JAWWNF010001160.1:0-267755 GCA_034641395.1 Darevskia armeniaca | reverse complement strand
ACAGATTCATTTGGGGCCCTATTTTGGGAAAGGTAGGCAAGGATCAAATAGGCAAGAGGTAGGAACACATACTCAGAAGACAGGCTGATGGTTTATTAGAAAGACAAGAACAAAAGGCCCAGCCAGAGGTCAGGTACTCTCTGACAAGTTATTCTGGGAAACACACCTTGGTGCAAGGCCTGTACTGGTACCTCAAGTCAGATGGTTCTGGTTTAGACTGAAGAGCTCCTGTTCTAGCTGTGGCCACCAAGTTGGTGGTGCAGTAACATAGCAGAGACTGAGCCCACAATTTAGTCTGAAAACAGTCCTGATGGCATATTATAGTAAGTAAGGTGCCTAAGCTCTGCTGACTGAGTGATGGTAGAGGAAGTGGCTGGAAGGTGGGGAATTGTGCAGAAAGTAATTGAAGGGAAGAATTATTGGCAGTTAAGTAAGCTGACACCTCAGGAACATCTATTAACATGAGGGGAAAGTGGACAGTTCGTTAAAGTGAATTCCCAGTTCCCTATCCAAGAAGATCATATAGAACAAATGTTGGTTTGCAGTAACTTCTTTTAGCAATATCAGTAATAGAGGTTCCACTTTATTTGAAATGAAAAGCAACAGTTTTACTCAATGTTAAGGATAGAGTTGAAGACAATATTTCTAGAGTTTGATACTGCACACACATTCTTTACTTTAACACAAATATGTTGTATTTACCTTGTTTAGCAATTCAAGACATTTTTGTTCACAGAGAACTGTTTTAGTAGGGCTTGTTCTGACAGTTGACTTTTCAATTAATGAACCTCCCATTTTAAAAATCATTTAACAGCTTTACAAAGTCTTCTGAAATCCTGCACTGCAGAGGGTTGGACTAGATGAGCCTCAGGGTCCCTTCCAACTTTGCAGTTCTATGATTCTATGAAGCTACATACCACATCAGTACAATGTAGTGATCTTCATAGGGCAGCTGGAGGAAACTCAGAGTCGGATGTTTCAAGAAGCAGCTTCAGGATCCCCTTGGAGAAGATAGAGCTTTGAGCTGTTCCCTCTGCTATTGCTTATCTCTCATTTCTCTCACCTTCACATTGCTATGTATGGAGGAAGTCAGCCCTTCAATACTCTGGTCCTAAACTATTTAGAGGGGTTTAAAAACAATCACCCGAAATAGATTAGGAGCCAGTGCAGCCTTTTCAATAAGGGAGTCACCTGATCCCTATGTGTCCAGGAGAAAGATATTTGTATAATTATTAATAACAACAAGTATTTTAATTCCACTTTCATTCAAGGAGCTCAGGGTAGACACCCCCTTTATCCTTGCAACAAGTCTGCTAGGACTAGAGAAGGTGAGTGGTTCAAGGTCAGTAATGAGCTTCAATCCTGGCTCAGTCCAGCACTCTCACTCTAAATAAGAGCCTTTTAGGGCACTGTTTCCCCATTATCTTAAATCTGCCAAAATGGTGTCAACTGTCCAGGTCAGCTCTCCTTCTGGCTTATGAATGGCTGAGCCTGTATATAAAAATATAATGACTTACTAAGAATGTTACAACTATGGGGGTTACTGGAATATCTTGAAACCACCCTCAGAAGGCGTCAAAGCATAGCTAATTGGCCCTTGCATGTGTTCTCAAATCATTAACCTGTTCAAAATGCTTGAACAAATATAAATGGGCCCCAGTTTGCTCTAGAGAAGTTCCTATTAGTGAACCTTTCAGGTCAGATTTTAAAAATGCAAAATAAATATACTGCCATTTTTAGACACCTGTTTCCATATCAAGGTTAAACATACAATCTACTGTGTATCATATTAATCTCAAGCAAACAATAATGTAACAGATTTGAGTTTGACTGACTGGCATTGCAGTCCTTTATTCAAGTATTAGGTTTGTTGGTAGCACACTTATAGTACAAACCCTATTCATCTCTGTTTGGAAGTAAGTATTAGCAAGTTCAATAGAACTTACTCCCAGATAAGTGCTTGTACGATCAGGTTTCCTCAGGCATCCAAAGTTATGTCTGCTCTTCTGGTTTGCAGTGGTGGAGCGAGCTTGTCTGCTTCCTTGGCTCTCTCTCATCTGGTTTAGACTAGTTCTTATGAGCTGTGATCCAACATATATCTATGTACAAAGATCAGCAACTATTTCCCCTAGCACCAACATTCACAAGCAGCTTTGAACAAGAGTGTGAGTACTTTTTGCTATCCTGGTTGCTTCCAGCACACCTGTTGACACACTCATTCACATTTTCTATATATTGCACCATGCACAGCTGTTGTCTATATCAGTTTAGGTTACTTCCCCATTGTCCAAGGTATTTGCTGCAGAAGTATACCAATCTAACCACAAATTTGTAAATATATTCTTGTTCAATAGCCTTCAGTGCAGCACATCTTATAACATAGACTTTCCATCTTCAAAGTCCCTGTGACAGTGACATGGCTTTCCTGCTTCAGTCTGTGTTCTTAGATCCTAGGGACTTGTTTCAGTTCTGGAGTTTGGGGGTTTACAGTTTGCTACAGATCTCAATCAGAATCAACAGGCACATTCTGAATTGGCACCCTGCAAATGCTTTTCCTTCACACACAAAATTGATGGTGTTGAGCGTGCTGTTCAGAGGGACTATATAAATGCTCAGTTAGCACCAAGCACATATTGGAAAAAGCTGTTTCTCCTTGGACCTGTCCAATGTACTGAAGGCCCCATCTCTGACTACTCTTGCTTCTTGGCACTAGTTCTTGACCTTTTCAGTAGATACAATGTAGGTGGTTCATTTGGCCTACCTCATGCACTGAAAGCCTGTGTAAAGGGCCATGGGGTTGTGATAAGTAGCCCTTCCCTCCCACCAATCACATTTGTGCTGGCAATTCCCTCCACTGGACATGCATTTGGCAGTTGTGTGAAAAGCATTGCAAATGCATCAATATATGTGTGTAGAGCACAAGACAGGATTGTGTCTTGCTTGTGTCTGCTGCTATGCACACAGGGACCATTTCACATGGCCTCCAAATAAGCTGCCAGAGGGGAACTGGCTGGGGCAATCATCAGTGTAGGGTGAGGCCAGACAGCATGACTCCCTCCGATGTACTGTCAACACAGGAAGAGGTGCAACAGGGCTTCAGTCACATCCTACCAGTTGTTGCTTCTTCTTGCTATTTGCTTTGGACCAATATGCAATCCCTGAGCCAAGGAGGTAAGTAACTATACAACCTTTAGAAGACATCTGAAGGAAGCCCTGCATAGGACGTTTCTAAATATTTAATGTTTAACTATGTTTTTATATATGTTGGAAGCCACCCAGAGTGGCTGGAGCAATCCAGTCCGATGGGTGGGTTATAATTAAAATCATTATTAATTATTATTATTATTAATTATTATTATTAAATAGGACATCCCTATTTCATTGGAGAAATGTTGGAGGGTATACAATGGCAGGCCTGCTTCTTCTGGACAATGGGGCCAGATGAATTACTGGGGGGTGGTAATAAGCTTATATATGAATGTACAGAAATGGCTCAATGCATTCTTAATATAATGTTTTAGTAGACACATAAACTAAGTTATTGACAATTTGCTGCCTTTTAATGGTATCTAAAAGTCCACTACCCAAAGCAGCTACCTTGTTTTGCCTAAGGCCAGACCAGGCCTGTTGTGCATCCGCGAAATCAAGGCTTATTTCCCACTTTAACAATACTTCTGTTTCCATTCCTGACCAGAGAAATCAAAGTCCAGAAGTAGCTGGAGAGATAACACAGTTAACTTGCTAAACATACAAGGGAAATAGGTACAGACATTGTTTTATAGTTTTGCATGGCAAAAGGGTATGTATGAAACATTATAGAAGTGTATGTTAGCCTTTAAGCGCTATTGTTCTGACTTGAGCTGCAGCCAGGTAATGAATAAGTACATGGTACAGAAACACACCACACACATTTTAATCTTAACCTTTGTATGGTCCCCATTGTGTATTTCAGCCTGCCCACTGAGACACTTGCGTTGAACGCCTCTGGAAACATTCCACTCAGGACAAAGGCATATTTTAGAGATGTCCCTCTCACAAAGAAGTATTGATGGGCCAGAAAAAAGAGTTTGGTCAAATGACCATTTCAATATAATACAGCCTTTTGTTTAAGCTCTTGACATTGCAGGGATATTTTTTAAAAAATGTTTGTCAGTTCTGTAGTTTTCAGAAAATAGCTCTTCCCCATGTTTTGTTATATATATCTACTATATATTTTGGGAAATGGTTTGTATGTTTGTTTGCTCGCTATACATTCAGACACCTCTCTGTATGATGGTTCCTGATGTGGGAGTGACAGTCAATGTTCGGCTGCCGGCCACCATTTTGAACTTGGCCCAGTAGGAAATTGGCAACCAGTGCAGATTTCTGTGTTAATACCAGATAACTTAGGTATTATATACTGACAAGGCCTCACTCCTGTCAGCAGTCATGCTGCAACATTCTGAACTGACTGCAGCTTGTCTCAAGAGCAAGGGAACCCCCATATACAGCACATTTCAGTAATCCTGTCTAGAAGTAGCCATTGCTACTTCAATGTGGCAATGCTTTACTGGTCCAGGAAAGGCTATAGCTGTTGAATCAATCACAGTTGTCCAAAGTCACTTCTAGCCACTGAGCCTACCTAGTGACAGAGCTGGATCCATAAGCATCCCTCCAACTGCGAACCTGCTCCTTCGGGGAGAGTACAATCCAATCCAGGGTAGGCAACTGACCAATTTCTCGGACATGGGAGCTACTCACCCACTGTGCCTCGATCTTGCTGGATTCAAGCTCAGCTTGTTTTTCCTCATGCATTTCACCATTGCATCCAAGCAATGGCTCAGGGACTTTGTTAAATCAGATGTTATGGAGAAATAGAGCTGAGTTTTCTCAGTATATTGATAGCATCTCATCCCGAAACTCCTAATGATCACTCCCAATGAATTCATGTAGATATTAATCAGCACTGGATAGAAGATAGTCCCCTATGGCACCACATAGCATAGCCAGCAGGGGGCCAAAATGCATTCTCCCAATGCTGCTCTCTGGATTTAGTCCTGAAGGTACTATTGGAACCAGTGTAATACAGTGTGCCCCCAATTCCCATTCCCCAGAGCTGGTCCAGGAGGATGCCATGGTCAAACTGTCACTTTGACATGACCTTGCCTATTTTATGGCATAGGCTTGGGCCTTCTCTTGAGATATTATAGCCAAACTCAGCATAAGGGTTTCTGAGTTGGGGACAGTGGTCTTTGTTGATGTTCAGATGCTAAGCACCATTTTGAATCGCTATAGCAGACCAAAATGTGACTTTGCTGTAACTTCACCTAATTTTAATATGATGGGTCCAAAACTCACAAATCACATTAACCATTTAAAAATCACAATATATTTTTGGTTTCTAAAAATTTCTGGGCAGATCAATCGATTAGATAGATAGGTAATACTCTCCACACAGTAGAGAGTCTGAATCCACACAGTCTGAATCTAACAAGCTTGTCACTAAAGTCACTGAAGCAAGAACTACAATTAAAGAGAAGATGCTGAAAGATTCATCACCTCAGTTCATTCTCTTAGAAAGCTGAAGACAACTGTTCCCAGTGATGGTGGGAATCAGATTAAAACAGAGGTGGCAGCTTGTGAGGGCAGTGGGGTGTGGAGGCAATGTCATGTGAGTGACATCACACACATGCAATGTCCTGATGTCTGGCGCGTGATGTCAAGATGTTGGGAGGAGCTGGGGGCAGACCCAAACGGGGCAGCTGCACGCTTCAACAGCCAGGAGTTCTTCCTCCACCTCCTCCTGGTGCTGCCAGAGGCAGGAGACTGCTTCGATTCTACTTCCCCTCTGCAACAGCAGCAGAAGGAGCCACCCACTGGAGTCATGCTGTGCTGGACTCCCGTGCTTCGCTTCTGCACTAATGGGACATTGCAGGGGCCAAGTCCCTACCCCCCAAATATTGAGAGGGCCAAAAAGGGCTTGGCCCCTGCAGCTGGTGCCCCTGGATCAAACCATATCTCCATACTATTCTCTCAATCCATTTCTCTTTTCTTCTCTTGGAGTTATGCATTAAGTGGCTACCTGGATCCCTTTCTCTTTTTCACACATTTGTGTGCATGCACACACACTCACCTGAGCTGGTATTTGCTCAGTGGGGATAAACTTTCAGGTTCCTGTATAGTATCTGCATGTTTCCTCCCAAAATAAATAACCTACCATCCCCCCATCTGTGAAAGTAGCCATCTACCCTTTTTGATGTGATGATCTAACCACATATTTCTTTTTCATCTCCTATAGTGGTGCCTTTAGTGTCACACTCCGCTTAGGCCAGAATAGTCTTCTTCATTTAAACTTTCTTTATGTCAGAAAGCTCCCTCCATTTTTGTATGCAATCAATCCAATGAAAATTTGGATCAATAAGTTGCTCTCTGTACTTGCTTTAAGACAAGCCACTATCCTTAGCACCACCCTTCCAAAGGGGAAGGATCTAGTTGAATGACTATAGCTATGGGGGAGAGCTGTAGTTCAACTGCAGAGCATGCATGTTCAATCTCTGGCATCTCCAGGAAAGACCTGAGAAAGGACCCTATCTGAAAGCCTGGAGAGCAGCTGCCAATCCCTGTATACAATACTATGCTAAACGGGCAAATGATTTGACTTGGTAGAAGTCAACTTCCTATGCTCCTAAGGTAAAGGATTAATTTGAGCAAAGCATAGTACTTGGTTTCAATGGAATGACCTAGTCCTGGAAATATGAATTGATAACCTCCAGTTATTGAGGTCTGTGTCTATTCTTGCAGTACAGCAGCTTAGGTGTTGGGAACTTAGGAATGCAGAGTTGGAACCACAAGGGTCATCTAGTCCAACTCCCTGCAATGCAGTAATCTTTTGCACAACATGGGACTCGAACCTACGACCCTAAGATTAAGAGTCCCATCACCCTTGACTATTGGCTATGCTGACTGAGATTGATGGGAGTCCAAAAACATCAGCAGGACCATGGATTCCCCATCACTGCTATGTGGAACAGACTTGTCTGGCAACGTTCCAAAGATGGATGAGGCAGCTGGAATCACTATGTGACTCTCTACAGCAGGGATAGAAAACCTGTGGTCCTCCAAATGTTGTTGTCCTCCAGCCAATGGTCAAGGATGGTAGGAGTTGCAGTCCAACAACATCTGGAGGGCCACGCGTTTCCACCCCGCTCCAATTTCCCCCCCTGCCTGCTATTGGCAATGCTAATGTTACAAGTCACACATACATGTGTTTCTCATAGCACATTCACAGAATGTGTACCCATATCATCTCATGTTAATTACACACAAATGTAAGAAAAACATGTCAGTCAGACATACCTGACGCCTTGGTATGCAAAGGTAGATTAGTTGTTTGGATGACAGAACCTCTCAAGACATGCCAAACGTGTGGGACTGTAAAATCAAGAACTTAGCCACTATGGTCAAAACTACATTGTAGAAGAAAAAAAGCACCAGCCACTACATCTGCTTAGTAATGCAGGTCAATGTGGACATAACCTAGGATTCTGTTGTTCGCAATGCATCTTCATTTAACAGAGAGTCCTGTGTAAGGTCTCTTTGCTGACATTCAAAGCCTTCCATGTGATCAATGCAAGCTTGTTAAGAGAGCATCTCTCCTTTTGCTAACATGACCTCCTGCAGGAAACATGAAACTGCAAGGGGAATTTAATGAGGGCCAAAGTGAAAGCCAGCTAATCAGGGCAATGAACTTTTCAAGAAGGAAACAGAGATACCTGTTAGAGTATAATTATTCTGTTTAGAGTCAATACTAGTGCATGTGTGCTTAATTATATGAATGCCATATGAATGTGAATGAAGAAAATGGTTTTTTTTTTAATCCCACACATTTACCGGTACTTTTTTTATTAATATTGTTAATGGTTTGCAGGGGGGCAGATTCTCCCCATAATTTCTAAAATTAATATATGTGAGGTTTAGCAAGGCCTAAAAAGAACTCAAGCCAATTTCCTCAGGAGCTTGGTTTAGAGGTGTGCCATCAAAGAACAAAGGTGGGTGGTGACAGAGATGACAAAAGATTAGAGATTGAATGCCAGACAAGAAAGGGGGAGGCGACCAGGATTGCAGGTGGTGTGAGATCATCTGTGGTTTATGCAACAGGCATCTGAAACAGATTGCCAGGGTGATGAGGAGGATGCTGGAAGCGGTTTGGACGCAAGCTTGCTGAAGCTATGAAAGAAACAGCGAGTGATACTCTTGGGGTGTAATGTTCTGCACCCCCTCCAATGAAGGTTTCAGGTGTAATATGTGTAAAATAAACTATTTCTTAAAAACACTAGTCTCCGCTGTGCCTCATTCCAAAGGAACACAAACTCAGATTAAGTGCCAAGATTCCAGAGGTCTTGGCACTTAATCTGAGTTTGTGTCCTATACAGTATATAGTTGTAAACACTTAGGAAAACTGGGGCACGTTTCTTCAGTGCCTGGGCTCAGCACTTGAGTTTAATAACAATTAAATTAATAAACAATTAATAATTAATTAATTAATTAATTTGGTTTGTAGTTGGTAATGTGCTGAATCCCCTGCCACACCTGCCTCGTGTTGTTACTGCTGAGGTTATCCTCAATCCTCTGCTTATAATCCAGCTTTGCCCGTCGAATACCTCTCTTCAGGTTTGCTCTTGCTGCACTGTAGAGCTGCACCTCGCCCGACCTGAAAGCCCTGTTCCTTTCCCGCAACAGGCACTGAACCTCTCTATTCATCCAGAGTTTCTGATTGGGATAAACCCGGATGGATTTATTTACTGTGACAGTATCTGTGCAGTGATTGATATAGCACAGAACTATCCTTGGGATAAGTGGAAGTGTGGACAAGCCCTAAATAAAGGTCAAAGCTGACCTGTTGTGATAATTAAACATACATGTGTTGGTTTGGTTATAAAAGGGGGGAATGTCATTTTTTGAGGTTAAATGGAGCATGCAGTCTATTTAGCATAACCCCACCCTTATTTTATAGCCAAACCAGTGCATGTGTGCAAGAAAGTTGTGTATACATGCTTTGATTCTAATATTCCACTACATAGTCTAGAATTCAAGATGATAGTCATTTGTAAGGAAGAGGCAGAAGTTCCATGGTACAGCATCAGGTTCCATCCCCAGCATCTCCTGCTAAGGCTGGGAATGTTCCCTGCTCCCAGTCAGTGTACAGTAGACTAGTTAGAGTATTTGTCCTTTCAGATGTTGCTGAACTACAACTCCCATCATCCTTGACCATTAGCCATGCTTGCTAGGATTGATGGGAACTGTAGTTCAGTAACATCCAGAGGGTCAAAGGTTCCCCATACCTGGTGGAGACATTGAGCTAGATGGACTAATGCTCTGACTCAATAAAGGCAGCTGCCTATGCTCCTATTTAATCACTTGAATAATAGCAGTAGACATCCTGCTCCAGTTGGAGTCTCTTTTACACAATACAAAGATGTGACACCAGTTGTATAATCTTAATCTAAATTGTATAATCTTCTGCAAATGTGTTCATCCCTAAATATAGAGCTCATAATGTTCTGCAAATGTGCTTATCCTAAGAAACATCTAAGCTCAGTTATTACTAGAAAGACAAATATTCAGATACTGCAGCCCAGACATCTTGATGACAAACTTCATTAGGCATGACTGATAACAGCAGCTGAAACTAAACACTTAATTTGTGACGGAAGTTTTATAACATCCACCACCTAGGCCAGGCATGACCAAACTTGGCCCTCCAGCTGTTTTGGGGCTACAACTCCCATCATCCCTAACTAACAGGACCAGTGGTCAGGGATGATGGGAATTGTAGTCCCAAAACAGCTGGAGGGTCAGGTTTGGTCATGCCTGACCTAGGCAAAGCATAAAACCCAGACCATTCTAGGGTGTGACTTTGTAAACATTTTTTATCTGGTAGATGTGGAAGGTTGAGTATTCCAGCTAAGTGTTTTTCAGGAGCACTATGTCGTCCTGATGAAGGAGTCATTCCAAGGCCCTATTATAGTTGAAGGGAAACTTTCAAGGGAATTCTTCGATCTCAACTTGGGGGGGAAATTCCATTTCTTTCAGCCTCTTGCAAGAAGCTCCTCAGAGAGACATAGTGAAGAGTTCAGTGAAGCAGGCACATAGTCCTTGAAAACTAGGAAGCTGGTGGAACTGTATCGATTCCCCAATATGCACCAGAGCAGGGCATATGCCTAATTCAGGGGTAGCGAATGTGGTGCCCTCCAGACTACAACACCCATCACAGCCCCAGCCAACACAACACATGGTCAGGTTTGATTGGAGTTTTTGTTCAACAACATCTGGAGGGCACCACACTGGCTACTCCTTGTCTGATTCATATAGTGCTGGAAATCCATGCAACCCTGGCAGTAGCTGGCAAGGCACTCGCAGTGGCATTGCCCCAAAGGATTCTGCCACCTGAGGTGACTGCTTCAATCTGCCAGCCCTGCTCAGCCTGGTGCTTAAAAACTGACAGTGGTGTGCCAGACATGTTTCCTCATGGACAGCATTTGTCAAATGTGGGGGCAGAAAGACACCACTGAAAAAGCCTGTTCTTGTATTGCTATGCTCTGCTTATCCCTCGGATGAGGCATATGGAGAAAGGCTTCTGATGAACTTCAGGTTCATGTAGCGAGAAGCAGATCTTGAGATTCTGGTGTCCTAAACCACACAAGATTGCCCAGTCACACCAGAAGGTTGTATATAATATGAATACGCCATTAAAAACATTATTGTTACTTAGCTTTTTTCACCCAAGCATTTTCTTGTTAGGGTATTTATTACATAAGTACTAATTACACATGTGAAGCAAGCCTTAAGGCTCAAATAATTACCGGTAATTAAGAGCTCTCTATTCACAGCAAATATATAATTCTGAATGATATAATCATTCTGAATGATATAATCATTTTTTTAAACAAGGAAATCAGGAAAAACAGTAGCAACAGTAAATGAAGTGCTGCTTATTTTGTTGAGAATAATACCAGAAAATAAGCTTGTAACGGTCTTCTTATTGGCACAAGTCAGGGATCTGTGTGCCATAAACCTTATAAAATGCACAATTCACTTGTGATGCTCATTATTTAAAAATATAAATTGATGCCCAAGAATCTCCATGCTAAAAAGAATTTCCATGAAAATTAGATTGGATTGAGATTCCCTAAAAATGATGCATACTTTGATACACAAATAAAGCTCTAATAGAAATTATTATTAAATGCATCTTCTCAACATACATCATTATGTGATTGTCACCAACAGGGTACATTTTCATCCAAAATAGTGGAGTATCAGATATTTGAGTTTTCAAAATTAGGATGTTTTTAAAGAAGTTTGCTTTTTATTAGGACTTGAAATAAGCATCATTTACATCTTGATTATTAATATTTTTTGGGAAATGCAGAACTATTAGTTATCACAGAATATATTTCTCTGTGTTTGCTGATTGAGTGGCTCATCATAGATATGCAACAGATGTTCTTTTGACAAATTATGGATTATTATTTTTTAAAAACCCTTTGTCATCACTTCTGTTGCTTTATCATTTCGGATCATGAACATCACCATACAGGTAGAAGTCTAAGTGTGGATTTTCACTTTACCTCTTTTACTCAAGTACAAAATACTCATGCACAACCCATCAAGTGTGAAGGACACAGCAGCCATGAACAGATCAGGTTTCTACGTCCAATTTTTAAAGAGAGACAGACAACTAATTCAACACACGCACATTCTTCACACTTGGTGGGGACATGTTTATAACTTTTGCACTTAGGCACAAAACAGAGTGAGAATGGAAAGTTGGACTCACTGTGAAGTGTTCTTCTGATCAGTAGGGAATACAGCAATCAGAAAAAAAGTTAACTTCACCAGGTAGAAGGCAGGACCAACAAGAAAATACATTTTTGCCATTCCTAGAAAGGAAGAAACATGAAGTTACAGAACTTCAATACAGAAATAACTTACAAACAAAATACCATTAGCAGATTAACATTTATCAGTTACAGTGGTACCCTCGGGTTAAGTACGCTTCAGGTTAAGACTCCGCTAAGAACAGAAATCGTGCTCTGGTGGCGCAGAAGCAGCAGCAGGAGGTCCTATTAGCTAAAGTGGTGCTTCAGGTTAAATACGCTTCAGGTTAAGAACGGACCTCCGGAACTAATTAAGTACTTAACCCGAAGTAACACTGTACAGATAAATACATTGGGACAAGATATATGAGCCCTGTGGTGTCCTGTCAGAAGAGACATGTGAAGAAGAGATGCACAAACTACCCTCTAGAGTTTGGCTGTTCGAATATAGTGTGGATGGACCTGTCTGTTCTATTACCTGCTGACCAGAAAAACAGTTCCACAGCTTCCTTTGGCCAAGACTTATAAACCTGGGAGATAGTGCCACTTTAATACCTGAGGCCTCAACTTGACTAGGCCATCTTTTTAGTAGTAATCACAACTTTTTAAACTAGTGCCAGGCCCATTCCCTACAAGCATGGGTGGGGAACCTCCAGCCACGGTCTACTTAGGGTTGCCGGGAGGTCCCAATTTGGCCCACAAGGACAGTTTCCCCACATCCAACCCGCCTGCCCCACACCTGATGTCATGCAACATTAGATGTGGCATGTGGAGCAGATACATACAACTTTTAGAAGACCTCTGAAGGCAGCCCTTTATCAGGTAGTTTTTAATGTCTGACATTTTATTAGGTTTTTATATGTACTGGAAGCTGCCCAGAGTGGCTGAGGAAACCCAGCCAGATAGACTGGGTATAAATAATAAAAAATATTACTATTATTATTACTAATTAATTATTATTATTATTATTATTATTATTATTATTATTTTATATAGAGCTGGTCTCAAGGAAAGAAGGGCATTAACGCAATCACATTGGAAAAAAAACAATATCCCCTATAAAGAACCCTTTCAAAACCTTAGTAAGGAACAGCAATCCTTACACCAGATATAAATCCTTGCACTTGTAGAGAAGCCCTTATAGGACTGTTTCCCAAATATGTCTCAGGTAGAGGGCAGTAGTGGTACTGCTGGCATGCTGAAGGGAATGATAGTCAGCTGCTTAGGAGACAAGGATACCTGGAAGTAGTCGCGCCCCTCCATTTTCTTCTTACCTGATGACTAGGCCTTTGGGCTCCTGCCACACTCCAGCCCTGCACCTCATCTGGGAGTGGGGTGGGGCGGGGAGGAAGGTGTTTTCTCAGAAGGAAAAACACACCACCACTCTTCTTCTCCATTTTGTTGTTACTTGAAAAGTTGAGCCTCAGTGCAGCCATTAATCTTTTGTCACACTCCAACCCTGAACCTCGTGATAGGAAGGGTGTGTGTGTGTGTGTGTGTGTGTGTGTGTGTGTGTGTGTGTGTGTGTGTGTGTGTAGCTCTGCCTTCTCAGAACAGGGAGATGCAGCCGGACTTGCTCTCCAATCAGTCCTGAAGTGCACTTCCAGCTTTCACCAACGAAGAGACAATGGCTTCTTAAGGAGGACCAGTTATTTATTCCACATGGAAAACTATTTAGGCCCACAGCCCTTCATTCCAACCGGCCACAATGAGTGGCTGTTTCAGTCCACACGCCACTAGGAGGCAGAAGGGCCTCCCTCAAATATTAACCTTCCACTCAAATGGGATGTTTGCAGGTTCTTTACAAAAGTTGCTAGGCCTCAGTACATAGATTAGACCGTTTACATGGGGAAGGAGACTAATTGCTTCAAGAAAAGAGTGAGAGCAAACACATGCTTGTTCTGCTTCAGAGACATTGAACAGAAAAGGCAGTCCACATAGTAAAATGCCAGGAGGAGAGGACCCAGGGAACCCTTTTGGTTTATAGCTCTTCATAGTTTCTCCATGGCTTGCTTGGCATCTGTGAGCTACAATTACTGCTAGGGGGCCACTTAATGGCTCTTTTAAAATAGTGCAGAATGCCATGGGGCAAGAGCAGTCAACGTGGTGCCTCCAGATGTTGCTGGATTTGAATGATGGTGTCCAAAGGTCAGGGAGAAGGCACTACCAGTCAGTGCAAAGGCCAAGCCATAGTGGCTGAGTAGCCCCTTCGCCACACTTCTAGGCCTGATGACACGGAAGGAAGAGGTGCAGCTGAACAGTGGCCCTCAACTGCTTCAATGTCAGTTGCTTTCTGGCTCTGAGGGTCTGAAAGTGGGGGTGAGACACAGGATATAAACCCAGGAAAACTATGTAAGGAGACGAATGTCATCTCTGTTCAGGAGCTCTTCAGACTTTGGGGTCAGTGTAGCCAAAACTCATACCGTAGCTGCAACCTATCTGAAACAGTGGGAGAGCTGAAAAGCAGATGAAATATACTCGGAGTCAAGTGTGGATTTCATGCTCTTTATTCAGCTCATAGTAGCGAGGAATGAAAGGTCCCCCCAGAACGTCTGCTTTATATACATTATTTACACAATGGGCCCCACGTGATTGGCTAATTCCGGGATACTCCTGTAGGCCAATCAGGTTGCGGATTCACTTCCACCTGGAGCTGGATTGGGTGGCTCCTGCGGACCAATCAGACTGCTGCATTCTGGATCCTATTGTTCTAGGACCAATCAGACTGCTGCATTCTGAATCCTATTGTTCTAGGACCAATCAGACTGTTGCATTTTAGATCCTATTCAACTCAGTACATAACAGCAGAGCACCTTCCATTGGCTCTGCTATGACAGGCCAGCTCTATCAGACCTCATTTCCCATCAGCTGTCACCTCAGGGCAGCCATTGCATCAGACTGCCTCAATGCAGGGCTCATTTCATCAGCTTTGCTGGAGGTCCAGCTCCACCTGAAAGCTCCTGCCCCTGAACACTCTAGCTGGTAATTGTGGGTGAGGCACAATTACCTTTCTTCCGCCCTTTCCAGGTATGATAAGTCTGTGCTTTAAAGCTCTGTGTCTGAGCACCCTTTTTATTTTTTGGATCTTTTCTCTGGATCTTTTCTCATGATAACTTGCTCTTTTTAGCTCAATTGGAGCAAACGGCGATCTGCTTATGTATGGGAAACAACCCGGAAGACATTGTCACGAGGAGATAGGGTGGCATGTCTTGGAGTTCTCCTCATATCCTAGTCCCGCCCCAAACTTGCCTTATTGATGTGTTCACTTTAAGGAAGGAAAGCCTGGATGTTTGACAACAGGTGTCGCTAATTAAGATCAAGTTCTCTATAAAAGGCAGGCATTTGGAATGGGAGAGTGAGCCTCATCACGAACCCAGAACTAGGGTGCCGTGAGTCCGTTCATGCCTATGTGTCCTTGCTACCCACTTGAGGAGCTCCTGGGAGCAGGTTGGGGACATTTTGGGTATGTATGCTTTGTTTTCTTTAATAAAGTTGGTTTGGTTCCCCTTCCACCTCCTTGTTTCTTTTGTACTGGTATCCTTGGAAAGAACTGCTGCATTTGGTAGAACTGAAGAATGCAAGAACTCTGGCCAGGCAGTAAATCAGTTTTTGACTCTTCAAACAGTTTTAATATTATGGTATTGCAACAAATTCCAGTTGAAATTAATTTCTGTTCCAGGACAAGGCCCTGTTTTGCTAATTCTTTGTCAGCTAATTCTTCATGGTCAAAGTGTACCAATGTATCTTCTGTGTGTGCAGAACACACAGGCACACACAGAAGATACATTGGTACACTTTGACCATGAAGAATTAGCTGACGAATAATTAAAACTGTTAAGATTCAAAAACTGAATAACTCCCCCCCCTTTCCCCGACAGCTCAGGGTACTTAGGATCGCGGGGGTGGGGGCACAGAGGCATAGGAGGGGGGCAGACATTTGGCGCCCACCCCGCCACTCCCAAGTCCCAAGCTGTCGATGGGGGGGGGAGGGGCGTGACAAAAAAAAATCCGCACCAGGTACCACCTGGGCTTGCTATGCCTCTGGAGCTACCTACAATCCTTCCCAGTAGGTTTTGAGTTAAATTTACGCAAAGGAACAGGCATTAAAATTGTCTGGGACGCTAGCAAAGCAGTCATAGAGGCTTTTTTTTTATAAAAGAAAATATAATTCAAAAGAAAGAAAAGAAAAGGAGCAGCAATAAATCCTGGAAGAGATTGGTAAGAATGAAAAAGAACTTTATAAGAAGCCAGATAGTGGAGAAATTATTATTTTTTAATTATCTTTCTTAATTTTCCAATAAAAACAGCCAATTAACATATAATCCAATCACAATCCAATTAAAAACAATAAACTAAAATAAAAAAACCAAATTACAGTCCAAATTATTAATTATTAATTTTTCCGGGCTCCCCACAGTCTGGGCCTCTGAAGTATATCTCCAATCTTCGTTCCTGCTTTCTTCTATTATTCTCATATTTTTCACATTCCGATCTTAACACTTTAAAGTTCTCCGTCCCTAGCTATTCGATTCTCAATCATGTCAGAAATCATAAATCCTTTCATCGATCAAGTACAGCTTTATTTGTATGTATATATTTTTTCCACTGTCTACTTGTCAGCGCAGCTTTTCCTGATTTCATTCCAATCTTCCAATCCGGGCTGATGTCCAAACCTATCAATTAAAATTGTAGTAGTTTCTGCATTGATAGTTGAGCATACTGTTTGCGATATTGCAATGTAAATGAACTGTATTCCACAAATATAAGTCATTAGGCAATCGATCAGCTTTTCTGGAGACTACACAGTCCCCTCCTCCGGGCCCTAGAGGGCGGACTGCTAGCCATCGATTAAGCCTTCTCTCTTACTCATAATGAAAAACTTCTGCAAACAGGTGCACTATTGTTGTTGTTCAGTCGTTCAGTCGTGTCCGACTCTTCGTGACCCCATGGACCAGAGCACGCCAGGCACGCCTATCCTTCACTGCCTCTCGCAGTTTGGCCAAACTCATGTTAGTAGCTTCGAGAACACTGTCCAACCATCTCCTCCTCTGCTGTCCCCTTCTCCTTGTGCCCTCAACTTGTGTTGAGGGCACAAGGAGGTGCACTATATGTCAACCCAAATTATTATCTCAACTCATTATAGAATCAGCTAGCAAGTATTTCCTACTTCTCTCGAAGTTTCTTCTTTTATCCTTATCAAGTCTTTCAAGTCTAAGCAAAGCTGCGCAATTAAATACTTAATTATAAATAGAAGTCCGTCTGTACTTTAAAAAAAAAAAGGGTTCCTTAATGAGGCTTGGCATAGAAAAACAATTGTAGATATTAAGAAGAAAACAAAGCACGTACCAATCACCTCCGTAAATGCAAACACCATGATGAGAATCTCTTTGAAGTCTGAGCTTAAACACCAGGGGCTGTGCAATTCTGCAGGTTTTTTTCTCAGTCTTCTTCGGTCCAGACTATGTTTATTGTCGAAATCTAATTATTTTATCAAACAGATATTTCCGGCTATGGAAGTGACTTTGGAGAGTGCCAGCCGTGTCATGCTCTTGGACCCAGTATCCTGCCACTTGCATTTTGTTGCAAGTTGGCAACAATCTCGGACGTTCTGCGGGTCTACAAGACAGTCCTCTCCTACCCTGGGGAGTCTGCCAGGGCCAATTACCCCCATATCGACCCAGAATTATCAGCACGGCTGAGGTCCAATCGTATGGGAGTCAGCCATTTCCCACCACCAGGGGAAATAGTGGAGAAATTAAACGAAATATTAAATTACTCCAATTGCAGTATTCCATGATTATAAACGAGGATATTGAATGGAAACTAAAATCAATGAAACAAAGGAATTTCAAGTTTGCCAATAAACCAGGCAATCTACTGGCATGGGGGTTCCCCAGCTGGTGCCCCCCCTCCTCTGCAGCCAGTCCATGACAAGAATCTGTGGGAGATGAGTGGGAATATGGATGAGGGAATATTGTTTAATATTTCCTATCCCAGCTTGTGTTAACAAGCTCCAAACTTGCAGAGATTCTCATCCCCAATTAAACGCAGCAAAACGTGATGAAGTTCTTTTGAACTTCTAAAACAAGGCAGATTCCTGGTACTTTCCCCTGGTTCCCCCTTAAAAGTAAATACACGACACAATGCTCTTTAAAAGTAGAAAGGTTTACTCACAGACATTTCCAAGGTTCTACAAGACTCAGAAAGGCAGGCTAACTTAGATTAAATGTGTATACATGGAGACTCTCCTTAAGGGAGAAGGCTCCATCTGGGCCCTCTTGGCTGGAAGCCAAGATGGCATCTTCTCTTGAGGTGTTGCTTGCTCGAAGTTCCGATGGAGAAGAGAATGAAATGGCTGCTGACCTGTGACTTTGAGTAACTGCACAGGTAAGGCCACTCCCACCTCTGGTCACACAGAGGAAGTGGTCTCAGTCCAGGTACAGGAAACTCTAACCGGAGGACTGAGACCCTTCGTGTACATTCTAGGAATGTTGTGATTGACTGCACCAGTGTTATGCATCCCACAGAATCCACTTTTGAAGCATATTAGAAGGGCCTGGTTACTTATTTTTTTAAAAAAACAACAACCAGAAATTGTTTGATAGCAGTTTAGAACATTGATCCATCTAGTTCAATATTGTCAGCACTGACTGGCAGCAGCTCTCCAGCATTTCATACTCTTTCCCAGCCCTACCTAGAGATGCTAGGGAAAGTGGGACTTTTTGTATGCAAAGGATGTTGATTTTGCATCCTGAGTGATGTGATGCAAGATCTAGGGTTTGGATTCACTGGAATGACTTACCATATTTTTCCATGTGTATTATGTTTTTTTTTTTTACTTTAAAAAAAATTGTCAAAAATTTGGAGTCTTATACACTGATGGTGCTAACCTGGGGGCATTAAAAACATTTTAAAAATTCAAACTTGCATTCCAGCCAACTTCAGCTTCACGTTGCAAAGGGATCAAACGCGAGCAGCATTCTGGTGTAGACAGAACACCCTGCGTTTACTCGGAAGCGGACATAGCTCCGTCTCCCCTCACTTCGAGCCTCGCTGGAGCCAAAAGGATGTAGGACAACGCTGCATCCTTTTGCTTGTGGCGCTGCTGCCGCACCAAGATGCTGGGCTGCTCGGAGAGATGCAATCGACACTTTCGCTAATACTTTGGGACAAATGAATCAGGCGAACCCGCCCCTCCCATTTATTTGCACTCCGCTTTGATCGATCACCTTTTTGGTGCTGCAGCGATGGGACACCCCACCCCACCAAGACGCCAGCCCCGTGCAGCGTCTGGAAGCAGCTGCGTGGTGGTGTCCTTTTTCGCCCGAGTCCCTATCCCTCGCTCCGCTGAGACACCTCCTCCTGCCCGAGAGCGCCCCTCTGTAAGTGGTCAGGCGCCTTGGAGAGGGAGGGAGGCTCGGTCCCGCCCGCTGGGAGGTGGGAATAGGGGCACCCCATGGAGCTGCTGCTGCTGCACTGGGAGCCTGGGTCAGTGCATGCCATCGGAAGGTGCCCGGGGGGCCACTGAGAGCGGCTGTCGGCGTGGGAGGAGGGGGAGGGGAAACGGATCTCCTCCTTCCTGGAGAGACCCGGACCCGGCGGCGGCAGTAGCAGTAGCTGCCTGACCTTCCCATCTCTCTCCAGGGACCTTTCGCTGGTGCAGCGCGTGGCTGTGCTTGGGAGGTGCGCTCTCAATGTCATGAGCGGTCCATGTGCGCAGCTGATACTGAGGGCCCAGCTCTGAAGCCCGGGGACGATCAGGAGGAGGAGGAGGAGGAGGAAGATCAAGGGGACGCCCAAGTGATGAGAAGTTGAGGGAACCTGAAGTTGCACCCCCTTGCTTGCTTCCTCCTCCAGCCCGGAGGCAGCAGCCGAGCTCCGCAGCAGGTGCAGCGGCTGATAACAGAAGAGACACCAAGGGGAGCGAAGCGGATCTGCTGCTTCTCCCGGGCCGGCCACCGCCCTCCGCAGCGGATTTGGTAAAGAGCAGCAAACGCCCATTGCATTTAAAGGGGACGGGCGGAACATCGCCGCGGGCTAGAAGCTCCCCAACCCCCTGGCGCTTCTTCTTCTCGCCCCCATTTCCGAGGCAAAGGCAGGGGAGCAGGTCCTGAAGTGAGGTAAGGAAGCGGAGGAGCTTTGCAGGTAACCGCAGCAGCTGCTGCTGCCTCTTGGCGCTGGCAAGAGAACGGGAGGCTGCGAGAAGGGGATGCTGAAGGTGAAACGGGCGTCGCTGCTGGAGAAGACGGGTTGGGCAGGTGGGAAAGTTGGCCGGAGGGGCGGGCGCACGCCTGGGGAGCGGGTTGTGTGTGCGCGCGCGCGCGCGCGCCTCCGAGCACGCACTTGGCCACGAGGGCTGGGGAGGGTCGCCGAGGGGAGACTGAAGCCAGCCAGGTACATGGGTGGAGTCGGCGTCGTGCTGGGAAACCAAGGGCGCGGGTAGCTTAGGGAACCGCAGGTGGAGACGGAGCGTCACGTGTGTGCTGTGGAGGGAGAAGGGGTGGGTGGGAGTTGGGGACACACACAGCTTTGTATCCCCGTCCGGAGTATGTGTTTTGCTCTCTCCCTATATGTATGTGTAGAGAGGGGGGAGCGCGCGCGCGCGCCCAGGCAAGAGTTTGTATCTATTATGTGTCCCTGCGCGCGTCTTGCCTCCTTCCACTCTGTGTGTGTCTTGGGCGAAGAAGTTGGCCGGAGGGCGCCGAGGAGGACGAGGAGAGAGCTGCTACTGAGAGGAGCCGTAGAGCGGCTCCATCCCTCGTCCAAATCCTCGCCCGCTCTTTTCTTCCTCCTGCAGAAACTTTCAACTCATTTCCTTTTCCCCAGCCGCAAACACCCTCTCCCCAGGCAACTTAACTCCAGGCTGCCTTTGGCTGGCGGGACGGTGCCCGACGACCCGTAGGGGGCAGGCGATGTTCCCTGAGGCGCAGCGAGAGGGGTTAAGCCCGGGGCCCCGTGGGAAGGAAGCATCAAGGGTAGGGGTCGTGGTGGTGCTGGGGTGGGGAGGGGGGAAAGGATTGCTTCCAGAAAAAAAAGGTTTTTTGTGTCTGTGGAAATGAGTTGGAAGTTTCTGGAGGAAGAAGAGAAAGATTACATTAAGGGAAGTAGAGGCAGGCTGTGCACATGACTGCAGGAGGACAGGCTTTATGTGTTGGGGGGGGACAGAACCCAGCTATCTGCCATGTGATTGGTCGGTTAAGATTGATTGATTGATTGATTGATTGGGAGGGGGGAAGCAGCTGCCCTCCCCTCCCCCTTTGGCTATGCCCATGGTTGTGCATCCAACAGCCTGCTGGGGCGGGTGGGAAATGAGGGGCTTTGTTAAAAAACGTTCTTCAGAAAAGGGAGAGTATCTTTGGGGAGGGAAAGAGGATGCTCTCCCAGGAACAACAACAAAACTTAGCGCCATTGCCATGAACAGATGGGGTGGAGCTCCTAGACCTGGAAGGAGAGCTCATTTCTTCGGCCTCTACACCTTGTGTTTGGGATATGTAATGCCAGTAGAAGAAGAAAGAAAGAGGGTGTGGGGAGCCTCTCTTGGGCAGCAGGCCAAGCAGGCTTGTATGGAAGGGAGATCAGTAGCTCAGAAGCATGATGGGGTGAACTAGAGGGCTTATTTGAACCTGCTAGGAGCAGGCCCAGCATTGCAGGCTGGAGTTGAAAGCATTCTGGGGGGATTGTAGACAGTTGTCATTGGAGGGGATATGCATACAGAAAGGGCATGGGCCGTGCTATTTTTCTAGAAAAAGAAGTGCCAGAACTCACTATGAATGCCTCCCTTGTTGTCTTATAATGGTAAAGGTTCCCACCCGAGAGGTACCAGAACTGAGTTCTGGTGAGTTCTGGCTGAAAAAAGCCCTGGGCATTGGAATATAGGGAATTAACTGGTGCTGAGTTGCACTGCTTCCCTGATCTGATTAAGAAGGGTAGAATGAAAAATGTATCTGAAAAAAACTGAATGCCACAAACTCAAATGTGTATTGTTAGGCTTGGAGATGATGGGTCCTGGACAAAATGCTAGTGGAGTCTCAGCTATATATTTGGAAAAGGAACAGACTGTGTGGAATAATAATAATACAGGACAGGTACTGTTCATCTAGATATAGTTTACACTAAAGAATAATAGAGTGTTGCAAAGCCCTATAGCTTTAGGAGAACTAAAATCCCAGGTACAGCTTGACTTTGCTCATTTGCTTCTGCTGCACCACTGCAGTAAGCACCTCCTCTCCATCTGTTCCAATGCTACTGTTTCTTCACATTCTTTGTCCTCCTTAGAACCGTAATGCCACAATCCTTGCCAGTCATGCAAAGCATTCATTATTTTTGTATAGGAGCTGTGAAACTGAAGTATATAAATGACAAAATGCCTTTTAATACAATATGCCTACTTGTACTTTTATCACTGTTTGAAAACTAATTTTGTGTAGATGTTGGTAGATACAGATTCATTTTTGTTGTGACATTAAAAGTGAAGTATTCAATTTTGTTTGAATATATTTAGGCATTTTGCAAACCAACATCAAACCTGAGGTTACATGAAATACATTCACAAACACACACGATGTAACCGGCTACACATAAATAATGTTCTTCAATATAATTCTCACAATATCAAATATTTCTCTCGTACATAATCAACATGTAAAGATCGACAAAGTGTAAAGATCAAAAAAGTAAATAGAAGTTCCAATAAACCAGTTCGTTCATAAAGTCTGAATATAAGCTGGTTTCTAATCCACATATGCCTCTGTGTATTCATAAGGTCCAAAGAATCCAAATGGGAGCTTGCTACAGTTCCACAACAAGGATTTCCGGAATAATGGCCTTGTTTCGCCATCCTGGGCTTCGTCAGTTGTACATGTTTCTAAATAATATGAATAAATACAATATATTTCAACATTTTTTAACAAAATAGTACAAACAATATGGACAGTTGCAGCAACAGTGTACATACCATATGATGTAAATCAAGATATGGATTTAATGACATAGTGGTTGCTGCATAAAATAACAATTGTTGCAATATCAGGTTATATAGACAGGCACAGTATTGATTTTAGTACAGGTGATGGCAATCTACAGCTCCAGAGTAGCCTTCTTAAAGTGACCCATTCAGTACAACTGATGTAAAAACAAACTTGATCCATGCACAGGTGTTACACATATAAACATTAATAACTCATAAAAAATCTATAATCAATTTCAGTGTTCAGACCTGAGGGATGTAAGCAATCAAGTAGGAAAATAAATCTGGTTTCTTTCTGCATAAGGATTTTTTTTAAGCCTGATCTACAGGACCTAGGAAGGGACGCAGGTGGCGCTGTGGGTTAAACCATAGAGCCTAGGGCTTGCTGATCAGAAGGTCAGTGGTTCGAATCTCCGCGACGGGGTGAGCTCCCGTTGCTTGATCCCTGCTCCTGCCAACCTACCAGTTCAAAAGCATGTCAAAGTGCAAGTAGATAAATAGGTACCGCTCTGGCGGGAAGGTAAACGGCGTTTCAATGCGCTGCTCTGGTTCGCCAGAAGCGGCTTAGTCATGCTGGCCACAGGACCCAGAAGCTGTACGCCAGCTCCCTCGGCCAATAAAGCGAGATGAGCGCCGCAACCCCAGAGTCGTCCGCGACTGGACCTAATGGTCAGGGGTCCCTTTACCTTTACAGGACCTAGGTATACCCAAAAAATGTCATGTCCTCATCCGAATGAGATGCTTGAATGAAATGTTGTACTAGAGGAGCATCTATTACATTGTTCCTAATCCTCAATCGGTGCTCTGATATTCTTACTTTAATAGATCTGAGAGTATGACCTACTTATAGCAATCCACAAGGATATCTCATCACGTAAATTACACGTGGTGTAGCACATGTAGCAAATGCCTGTAAAACAAACTTGAAACCTTCTTTGTTGGTAAACTTTTACCTGAATATATTTAGGCATTGGCATAAAAATGAATACAGTAAATAGCCAAAGAAATAATTAAATACAGTATGGACATATAGCTCTTCAGTTTGCTTAAGCAATCATTTTTTTTCTGATTAAAATATTTTGGCTACTAACTTGTCCTTCCATACAGTACGCAATTAAGTTCAATCAAAACTATCTCACAAATAAAAAAGGATTGCAGATTTTTTGATAGACTTCCCTCCAGTATTGGTTGCTAGACATTACTGGATTATGATTTGTTTAAAAAAAATGGAATTTATATTAGTCAAAATAGAAATAGTGGCATAACTTAATCATTTATTTTTAATGTACCACATTCGTATCCTCAGTCTTTCCTCCAAAGATCCTGTCAAATGCTGTCTTGACAAGCACCCTGTGAGGTTGCATAGGCTGAGAAATAGTGACTGGCCCAAGGTCAATTTGTGGCTGTCTATCTGAAATTACACCTCTCCAGTCCTACAGAACAATGCTAACCATGCCCTGAGGGATGATGAGAGTGGCAGATCCACTACTACACCTGAATCCCTTCTGGCTTCTGCTGTTCAGGGTAGACTGTGGGGCAGGCTATTCTCTTGAGATTTTGCTGTATCAGTTTCAGGCTGGCACAGTAGAGAACATCTTTATATATGATCAACCATATATAAAGGGGAGGTAGATATTACTTCAAGGAAAAGTAAACATTCTTCTTGCTTCCTTGACTCATCCTGATGTTTGGCTCTGAGCAGATAAATAGGCACAGAACGTGACAGATTTGCCAGTTACCTTGTTTTTGTGGTGCAGACAGGAAAAAATGAAACTCTTGAGCTTGAGATAATAATGTGTATTTATTCCTATACTTGATAATGTGGTGAACCAGTCGTGTTGCGTGGGGTGGGGGCATGCACGTTTTGCTGGATAGGACTAGGAACTTCTGCCCAAAGTCCTGCCCTGAAGGCACCACTGCCCTACACCAGCACTTTGGGTAGAGGTTATGCATTTTTGTGCACTGATGGAGCTCCCTCTTCCAAACATCAATGAAGGTTAATGTTTTACTCAAGCTATGCAATCCAGAGAAATAGGAGGAAGCCATTGCATGGCTTGACAAAGGACGTTGGCATAAATTAGCAAAATAGGTGACATTGAAATGGGAGAATATGTTTCGGGATAAGTCTGGGTGGAAGTCAAGGAGCGGTGTTTAGTATTGGGGCTTGGTTAAAATGGCAGAAATGTTGGGGGTGAATTACGTTTGGGGAGGCAAATGGTGTTTGGGCTAAGTGAGAATTGGGGGGTGGGGTGAAGGGGAGGAGGCCATGCTGTTGGAAAGACTGGGGTGCCATGAAAGGAAAAGGTTATTGGTCCTACCTTTTGCCTTTTAGCTCACATGTGACTGCTCCTCAGGAGCTCAGAGTTTCAGCTATATATACATTTTAAATGTGTCTGTGTAAGTAGGCCAGAAGTCATAAAGGTTCAATAGTTGTTATGAGTTGTTTTTTTTTTTAAAAACAACACCCAGCTATACTAGTCACAATAAATGTTCTAGCCACAATTTATTGAAATTTGAAAAGGTGAAGCAATCTCTTTATTCTTGCAGAGAATCCTTCCTTCTCACTGATGATACCCCCAACTCTAAAATGTGAAATGGCACTGCTGATAAAGTGAGAAACAGTGATTGGGTAGGTACTTGAAGTGAGGAAAAATGAAGGGGCTGAGTTATAAAATAAAAATTGGGAAAGAGGCATGGAAAGAAAGGTGTAGAAATAGGATTACAGATTTAATCAGGCTGCCCGAGGAGTGCCCATCATCTTCATGCAAAATGGAAGTGGGAAGAACCCAGGGGATCTGGGAAGGGCAGTAAATTCATGCCAATAATTTTTTATTGCTTAACTATGCATGGTGTAAACAAATACCTATAGACTTCTAAATAGCCTCCCATCTAATTGTGATAAAGATCATCTCCAAACACAGAGTGAGATGGTGGCTGATTTTAGGGGTTATGAAATGCAGCAAGTTGTTAGGTAAGTTAGTATTATATTACTCACTGGGGCAAGTACTTCTGGGATTGGGCGGGAGATACCATGCACCTTGACTTGAGTGGCGGGAGCAGCATTTGCTGTTCTGCCTCAGACATCATCATGCCTTCGGCTGGGCCAGACTAGACAGGACAAAGCTTTACAAAAGTTAGGTAAAGTTAAAGGGACCCCTGACCATTAGGTCCAGTCGTGACCAACTCTGGGGTTGCGGCGCTGATCTCACATTATTGGCCGAGGGAGCTGGTGTACAGCTTCCAAGTCATGTGGCCAGCATGACTAATTCTGGCGAACCAGAGCAGCGCCGGAGCGGTACCTATTTATCTACTTGCACTTTGACGTGCTTTCGAACTGCTAGGTTGGCAGGAGCAGGGACCAAGCAACGGGAGCTCACCCTGTCGCGGGGATTCGAACCGCCAATCTTCTGATCGGCAAGCCCTGGGCTCTGTGGTTTAGACCATAGTGCCACCCGCGTCCCTACAAAAGTTACTGTCAGGGATCACCCAATGGACACTGAAGCCACATTTCATTCAGAAGCGATGGGTTCGTGGAGCAGAATCGATATGATATGGGTATCCAGGGAGGTTTCTCCAAGGATACTCAATACAGAAATACATCCTAGAACTTGCTCTGACCATAATGCGGTACAGCTGAACTTGAGACTGACAACACAGGGTTCTTTTCGGTGGAGAATGGATGACTCGCTGTTCAGGAATGGGAAGATATGTGAGAAGGCCCATAAGACCCTAAAAGACTTTTTTGAAATAAATTGGAACACAGCAGTGGAAAAAAGGGTCATATGGGACGCGAGCAAAGCTGTGATGAGAGGTTTCCTGATACAACAAAAGGCAATAAGGAAAAAGATTCAGAATGAGAAAAAAGAAGCCATCTTACAGCAACTTAAGGAAAAAGAAAGGAAGCTGAGAATAACGCCTAAGAATATGCAATTACAGAAAGAAATTAAATATTTACAGGCGGAATTTTCCCAGCTGACCAACCAGGAAATAGAATGGAAAGTTAAGATGATGAAACAAAAATCTTTTGAATCTGCAAATAAATGTGGCAAGTTGCTGGCGTGGCAATTAAAGAGGAGACAGAAACAAAATACAATAACAAGCCTGATAATTGATGGACGGACCGTGGAGAACCCTGTGGAGATCAGGAAAAGTTTTCAGAAATTCTACAAAAAGCTGTACAAAGAAAACAATCAAAATCAAAATTTGATAGAGCAATTCTTAAATAAGAACGGACTGCATAAAATCCCGGAAGAAAAGAAGGCCCCACTCAACCACCAGATAACAGCAATGGAAATAGAATCGGCAATTGGACAGATGAAGTTAGAAAAGGCACCTGGACCGGATGGACTTTCAGCAAAATATTACAAGGAATTAAAAGAATGGCTAATACAGCCATTGACAGAACTTTGCAATGAAATTCTTAAGGGGCGCAAAGCACCTGAATCCTGGAAAGAAGCTTATATAACTTTGATACCTAAGCAGGATACTGATACAACACAGATGAAAAATCCCTCCTAAATGTGGATTACAAAATTTTTGCAAATATAATGGCCAATAGATTGAAGAAAGTTTTAATGGAGATTATCCACAAAGACCAAGCAGGCTTTCTGCCAGAAAGACATTTAAATGGAAATATAAGGAACATTGTGGATATTCTGGAAAAGTTGGAGCTTAATAGAAATACGAAGGTAATTCTGATGTTTATAGACGCGGAAAAGGCCTTTGATAATATTTCTTGGAGTTTTATGAAGAAAAATTTTGAAAAAATGGAGGTGGGAGGGGGTTTCTTGAATGGATTGGAAGCAATATACACTGAGCAAAGAGCAAAGATAATTGTGAATAATGTTGTATCAGAAAGTATTAAGATTGAAAAAGGAACAAGACAAGGGTGCCCATTGTCCCCACTATTGTTTATAACGGTCCTGGAGGTCCTTTTGAATAGGATTAGAAAAGACAATGATATTAAAGGTGTGGGAGTTGGGGCCAGAGAATATAAACTTAAAGCCTTTGCAGACGATTTAGTGTTGACCCTTGAGGAACCTGATTTGAGTGCGATAAAAGCACTGGATATAATACAAGACTTTGGGCAAGTAGCCGGTTTTAAACTAAATAAAGCCAAGACTAAAGTTCTTGGGAAAAACCTGACACGAGAAGAAAAAGAAAGTATCGAGGCGAAAACAGGACTTGTATTTGTTAAGAAAGTTAAGTATTTGGGTGTGAATATGACTTCAAAAAATGCTAATTTATATAAGAATAATTATGAAAAAGTCTGGTCTGAAATTAAGAGAGATATGGAAATCTGGAGTAGATTGAAATTGTCCCTGTTGGGCCGAATAGCAGTAATCAAGATGAATGTATTGCCTAAACTATTATTTCTCTTCCAGTCATTACCGATCATTGATAAAATGGAACCTTTCAAAAGCTGGCAGAAGGATATATCTAAATTTGTTTGGCAGGGAAAAAAACCCAGAATTAAATATAAGATATTAACTGATGACAAGAAAAGAGGGGGCTTTTCCCTGCCAGAACTGAACATATACTTTGAAGCTGCAGCCTTCTGCTGGCTGAAGGAATGGTTCCTATTAGAAAATACCGATGTGTTAGACTTGGAAGGATGTGACAATGTGTTTGGATGGCATGCATATTTATGGTATGATAAAGTTAAGGCCAATAGGGGCTTTAAGCAGCATCTGATCAGGAAAGCATTGTTTAGAGTATGGTTGAAATATAAAGACCTGCTCGGAAAGAAAACTCCCAGATGGATATCACCACTAGAAGCTAAGGCCGACAAAAGGTTTAATAGGACTGGAAATTGGCCTAGATATATGGACATTCTTATACAAGAAGGAGAAACTGTCAGGTTGAAACCTTACGAACAACTGAAAGATAAGGTGGAGAACTGGTTGCAGTACCACCAGATCAATGAGATGTTTAAAATGGACAAAAAACTTGGCTTTCAGATGGAAAAGTCTAAATTGGAGACGGAGTTATTAGAGCCAAAGACTAAAAATTTATCCAGAATGTATCAATTGTTGCTGGAGTGGCATACACAGGATGAATTTGTAAAATCTGCAATGATAGAGTGGGCTAGAGATGTAGGACACAATATTATGATGGCTGACTGGGAAAGACTTTGGAGGAAAGGTATTAATTTCACTGCTTGTACTTTGTTGAAAGAGAATATAATGAAAATGATTTATAGATGGTATTTGACCCCAGTCAAGCTAGCCAAAATCTATCATCTGCATGACAATAAATGTTGGAAGTGCGGAACTGCAGATGGAACTTTTTATCATATGTGGTGGACCTGCCCAAGGACGAAAGCCTTCTGGGAAATGATTTATAATGAAATTAAAAAAGTGTTGAAGAACACATTTATTAAAAAACCAGAGGCATTCCTACTTGGAATGGTCAACCACGAAATACCTAAGGAAGACCACACTTTCTTCATGTATGCCACAACAGCAGCAAGAATTTTGTTTGCTAAATATTGGAAAACTAATGACTTACCAAAGTTAGAGGAATGGCAGATGAAGATGATGGAATATATGGAACTTGCCGAGCTGTCCGCGAGACTCCGAGACCAGAGGGAAGAGGCGGTGGAAGAAGAATGGAAGAAATTCAAGAAGTATGTTAATAAGTGTTGTAAAATTAGTAATTAGACAAATTTGAAGTCAGAAGTTATTTTTATAGTTGATTATAGGATATGAGATTTTGGGAAGTATGATTGTTAAATTTAGATTAAGATAGAATACTAGTTTAAGTTAAGGAACTACTTAAACAATAATAAGACTGGTGATATTGGAGATAATAGAAGTAGTAGAAAGATAATGATAAGTATCTGTTAAGTTGTAGATATATGGAATAAGAAACGCGGTGGAGGGAGGCGGGGGAAGTCCACCCAACAAGTAATGAAAGAAGAAGGTGATAAAATGCTAGAGTTATTGTGTGTTGTGAGGTTTTGTTTTATGTGTTTTTTTTTGTGTTTGTTATTTAATGTTTATGATAAGGTCTGATGAACTGTGATGAAATGTTTGTTTTATGTGTTAAAAAGCCTAATAAAAATTATTTTAAAAAAAAAAGTTACTGTCAGGGACTGTCCTGAGCCAGGAGGGGTGGCGGAAGGGGCAGAGGAGCCTAGCATCCATCATCGGACACCGGAGGAGGTGTTGTTAGAGTGGGAAGGGGAGGAGACTGCTCCGAAGCTGTCATCGGAGATAGGGAAGGAGGTGTGGAGAAGTGAGAGCGAGGGGCTGTCGCCGCCTGCGCTGTCACCTGAAACGGAGGCTTTCAGGGAGCCAATGAGGGCAGAGGAGGAAATGGAGACGGAAGGGGAGCAGGGGCTTGAGGATCCTTCCAGTGTCTCGACAGCAACTTCCAGGGAAGACGAGAGTGAGAGGGAAGGGGCCAGTGTCGCAGCGGATAGGGTTAAAAAGCGGAAAAGGAGGAGCGAGAGGCGGCGCTGGGGTTTTGCCAAGCTTTTATGTTGGGGGCAAAATCGAAAGCCTTTACTCGGGGGATCTGACACAACGGAGTCGGATGATGAAGTGTAACACCTGTGGAATGAACTTGTAAATAAACTGTTAGTTTAGTAAACCAGTCGCAGGTGGCTTTACTCTTGAGGAGGACACGCATCCACCTCACAGTTACATTTGCCTAATTTGGAGCCACAAATTAATATCAGATATATAAGCAATCAGCCTAGTATGTCAACTTTATATGTTCTGAACCTACTGTCAATGGTCACCAGTTTATATGGTTTTAAAAGAGGATTAACCAAATTCATAAAGCATAAGGCAGGGGTACCCACGGGGGCAGGATTAAATCGACTGGTGGGCCAGATTAGGTCCCCAAAATGGATTTAGGCCCCCAAAATGGACTTTGGGCATGCCTGGCATAAGGCTATCAGTCATGATGGCTATGCAACTGTCTGCAGAGGCAGCATGTTGCTGTATACCAGTTGCTATTGCATTAAGATCCTGATTTTGGGCTTCTCATAGGGGCCACGGTTGGAAACAAGATGCTGGATTAAGCAGGTTTTTGATCTGCCAGGAGGGCACTCCTTATTTAATTTGTGTTAACAAATTCTCATATACAGCAAAACCGTGACTTGTGTGCATTTAACTTGTGTGTATTCAGCTTTACATGTGTGGCAAATATTTGAAAAAAAATAAAAATAACAAGGGTGTGGAAAGGGGGCAGAGTTCCAGGAAAAATTACTTTGGTAATCCCACCTGCCATTAAACCCAATGTGTTTTGGCTATACGCGATTTTGGCTTTAGGTGCTATCTCTGGAACATAACCCCCACTTAGGTTGTAGCCTTAGTGTACTAAAATTTGGACTGTTTTTATTCTTTCCACATTGTTTACGGATCTATCTATCTTATCCCCGTTAGTCACTCTTTTTCTTATGAGAAAGTTTCTCCAAACCCTTGACCATTTAAATTGTCCATTCTGTACAATTTTCAGCTATATTCCAGTGCCTCTTTCAGGCTATGGTGCTGGTTTGTGAGCTACTGTACAGGCACTGCTGGGCAGAGATTACTTGGCTTCAATACTCCATACTCTTTTAACTTCCAGGCTGGACTCCTGCAAGGCACTTTATGCGTGGCTGCCCTTGATGATTGGGAAATATGGCCCAAAATGCAGTGACTGTGTTACTGATCAGGTAGACCGTTTAGAGCACATGTTTCCAGGCCTAATTCAAGAAGTTCATATTGATGTTTAAAGCCATAAACAACTTAGGCCTCAAATATCTGAAATGCACCATCTATTCCAACAGGTGTTAAAAACAGCAAAGAAGCTCTCTTGACAAGTTCCACCACCCTCTGAAGTGTGGTGAATGGTAACGCAGGAGAAGGCTTTCTTTGTGGTTAACTTATAAATTGTGGAACTCCTTTTGCCATAGACGTGTGCCTAGCAGTTTCATTATACAGCTTCCATTGTATGCTGAGGTCATGTGTCTTTACCTTGGCCTTTGGCAGTTGAGGAATCTTTGTGGGACCCACCTCTTCTGTTTTGTTTAATCTATACAGAGCTGCTTTTGTCTGGTTTTGCTTTACAATTGTATAAGCTGTTTAACTTGCTTTTAAAGGACATGAAATTTTACAATCAGATAACTTAGTAAGTATTATGACTGTGTAAGCAGAACTGCAAACAATACTTTAAATGTTTCTGCACAATAAATTTATTTAGCTGCAGTATGATACTTTTTCTGATATTCTTTCTAATAATTTCTGACCTAGAGTCTCCTTTTTTCAGTCTTGCAACAACCTTATGTTCATTTGTATATTCCCGTAGAGCTAGTGTCAAGAGAGCCACTTTCTCTTGTCTTTTCCCCCTTGCAGCTCTGGTAAAATCTAGATCAGACTTTGTGAGCATCATTCAGGTGGTCTGCGGCATGTCTGTGGAAATACAATTAAAAATCATACAGAATTTAAAGCAGCACATTACGATTGTTCTAACAGGAATAACAATAATTACTAGGCATGAAGCCGATAGGAACTTATTTCAGAGTAAGCATGCACAGCATTGTCCAGTATGTGCAACTAAGTCTGTTAGTAAATCTCACTGAGCTTTGTGAGACTTGCCTCTGAGTTGATGTGTGTAGAATTGCACTGCAAGTCATAGAAATGTGATGAGGTCAGAAACAGAGCAAATACATTATTTCTGCTGCAGAGTTTGCAGAATCCAGATAATTGGCTTTCTAAGCCGCCTCCACACAACTCCCGGGAGCAGGGCTGCACCCCTGGTATTGGACATACTTCAAGTTGGCCTCTGCATGTTGTTGTTGACTGTGCATCAAGAAAACTAACATGGGAGCAGCTTCTCGTGCATCAGCTTCCACATACCCTCCAACATTTCTCCAATGAAAATAGGGATGTTCTGTCTAATAATAACAATAACAATACCCTGCCCATCTGACTGGGTTGCCCCCCAGTCACCCTGGGTGGCTTCCAACATATATAAAAGCGTAAAGGTAAAGGGACCCCTGACCATTAGGTCCAGTCGTGTCCGACTCTGGGGTTGCGGCGCTCATCTCGCTTTATTGGCCGAGAGCCGGCGTACAGCTTCCGGGTCATGTGGCCAGCATGACAAAGCTGCTTCTGGCGAACCAGAGCAGCGCACGGAAACGCTGTTTACCTTCCCGCCAGAGCGGTTCCTATTTATCTAATTGCACTTTGACGTGCTTTCGAACTGCTAGGTGGGCAGGAGCTGGGACTGAGCAACGGGAGCTCACCCCGTCGCAGGGATTCAAACCGCCGACCTTCTGATCAGCAAGCCCTAGGCTCTGTGGTTTAACCCACAGCGCCACCTGGGTCCCTATATAAAAGCATAATAAAACATTAAACATTTAAAACTTCTCTGAAGGCAGTCCTGTATAATAGAGGTCTTCTAAATGTTGTATAGTTACTTATCTCCTTGGCTTGGGGGTCGCATAACTCCATACCCTCCAACATTTCTCTGAGACTTCCTAAGGAAAAGTGAGACATTCTGGCATCAAATCTGAAACTAGGACAGCTTCTGTAAATCCGGCACTGTCCCTGGAAAATAGGAACACTTAGAGGGTCTGCTTCCATCCATGAATAGAGCTGTTCATATGTAGGTTGTCTGGCAGTGTGTTTGATGCCTGAGATGATCTGGCAGCATGGCCTTCCTCCTAATAATTGCATAGTGCAATTCATATTAATGAGTAAAGGGTAGTATACTGGTGTGACTTCAGGATAGCTACCTTGTACCAAGCAAAATCTAGTAAGGCAGAAATCCAAATATTCTATCTTTTTGAGTAGAATTGTTTCTGGTTATCCTTCATTAGATGCCCCCCCCCCAATGCTATGGTTTAAAACAGGGTTCCTCAAACTCGGCCCTCCAGATGTTTTTGGCCTACAACTCCCATGATCCCTAGCTAGCAGGACCAGTGGTCAGGGATGATGGGAACTGTAGTCTTAAAACATCTGGAGGGCCGAGTTTGAGGAAGCCTGGTTTAAAATTAGGAAACTTAATTCATACTGTCCACTGGTTTGTATCACATGGAATCACACTGGACGCTTCCTTTTATAAGGTTGGAAAGACTTTTAACCACAAGCCTGTCGTGTTTCCACCTGTCAATGTTTTCGTGAGAAATATTGCCGTGGTACTCTGCGTTATAAGAGACAGTATAAATTAGCAGTAAAAAGATGAAGCCGGCAAGATGAACTCTTAAAATATGTTACCTTCTCAAGTAATCTGAGATTAAAGTCCTCCGGCCCTCTAGAGGGAGATGAAGCATGCATGCCTTTATCTGCAGTTTCCCCTCATTTTAACATGACAATTTGTCAGCCTGCCCTAGATGGAAATCTGTAAAGGCCTTAGGTAGGCCTTCATCTTTCTGAAGCCCTGGAGTGTCCTGTTCATTTATGTATGTTTCTGCTCCTCTGGAACCTTCAGCGCAAGCTGATTGCTTTCCATTTCTTCACTATTTCTGGTTGTATATTTGCTTACAGACTGCATGTTAGATGGTTCCTTTGTCTCCCTCTCCTGTACCGGATATTCTTTCAGAGGGATTTTCTATTAGGGATCTGTTCCTCCGGCAATGCTGCTTTGTAACACACTGCAGGCCTCAGCAGGTAAAAGATGGTGATTATGCTCATATGTTTTCCATTCACCTTTCAGATTATGCTTGTTCCACTCTTTAAGAAACTGTGAATTGAAGTCTGCGGCCAGTTTATTTAAGAAAGATAGCTGAAATGCTTTGACGGTAGCGATAAAAGATAAATTTTATATAACCACATTCTGGGCAAAATTGATGTTAGTGGAAAATAATTGTAAACTCAAGTAAGCTCTCAAGTTAGATAAGGGGGTATTCCTGTTCCTTTGTATTTCTTGTAATCTTTCAAAACTCATCTACACAAAACTGCATTCGAGATTAAGTTAATTGATTTCTTTAGAAATACCTATTTATGAAGACATTTCAAAAGTTCAGATATTCAAAAAGACACTGCTGTGGAAATTTAGGAATAACTAAATGTTATTAGCTATAGGGTTTATGGTGACATAAGCTTTGTCTGATGTATGTATGAAGGGTGATAGGGAGGAATATATAATTTCATTGTATGATTAACTCTTTTGGAAAATGAAGGAAATCAGGTTTTTAGACTTTCTTGTATTCAAAGAGGTATATTGCTCTGTATAATTTAGAGGAGGATTACTAATGGTTAAAATACCGCATGGCTTATGATGTTGTTGTTTTTCATTCTAAAAGGTGACCTTCAGTGTCAGCACTAGTGCAGATTCATATACTAATTTATTGTGGACTCTTGACTGCACTTGGATAAAACAGAATGCCTGGCAAAACTCTTCTTACTGCAGTCCTGGGCTTATTTTACACAAATGTATAGTAAGGTTAATTGTGCAGTACAGATATATGCCATATGTTTAAGTGGCAAAACTGATAAAAGTTGTGTTACATAGGTTTATAGGCTACTGGGAGAATCATTTAGCAAAATATCTCTGATTTCCCCCAAATATTTTCCACAGTAATTTTATTATCAAATCAGTGAAGTTTATTATTCACTTTGAAACTTAGATCAACTTTGATTTTTACATTGTGGATTATGATGAAGCAGGAAAATCAGAAACTGCCTTATACCAGATCAGACCATTGACCCATCCAGCTAGCTATTGTGTACACTGAGTAGCAATTGCTCCCCAGGGTTGTTGTTTTTCGGGGGGGGGGGAGCGTAACTACGAGATCTTTTGTGTGCATAGTATATTCTCTACTACTGAGTTATCACCCATAAAAGTGTGAGAGGGAATGCACAGAGCAAGCAGTGTAAGAACATTTCTACAGAAGAAACTGCAGCTTGCAATATAGACCCCTGGTGTTGCAAATTTTCATATTTTTATTTCATGAAAAATATCCTTTGAAATCAGTTGAATTCCTAACAGCACAGTAAGGCTGTTTTATAATATTAGGCATACCATTTGTAAAAATGAGTGATTCTGCAATATATTTATTAACTTCAGTTCTAGTCTGCCCATCTATGTAGATCATAGGGCAGAGTAAGAGTACAAGTAGTATATATTTTCATGTGGCCAGAAACGGTATGTAAAACCCTAAGTGTTTCCACCCACAAAGTTGTGTTCTGCAAGTTCACTGCTTTAACTGAACAGCATAAAATTCTTAATCAGTCACAGCAGAAGGCATGTTTACAATTATGTATGGAACAGAATAGTCTACAAATGCAAATATTTTTGCGCTTCTCTCAAAAACTCTATTCAGATGACCAATGAATAAACAGAAGGGGGTGGAATCGGCATCAGTGTCTGCGGAGTCACTGTGACCTCTTCTAATGTTCTTTCTTTATAGAGTCTCTCTGTGTTGTTCAAGTTATACAACAACTTTGGCCCCCCCAAAAACAAAAACAACCCCCCAAAACCAGTTAGTCCAGTGTTCAGTATGTCGAATACCTTACGTAATTCGGCCTTCTATCTATCATACACTATATTAGTAGCCTAGATTGCTTTCTATGTAGCCAGGAATAAAGGACCCTTAAACTCTTCCTTATGGAAAGCTCTGTGTAATTCAAAACTATTATACTAACTGAAGCTGGTCTTCCAAAACTTACTGTTGTGCCTATTTTATATACCTTGGAGGCTAAACATGATGAGGATGTTCCCTGCAGAACAATGTGAAATCACTGCCTGAGTTCATAAAGGCCCTGGAGCATCATAAATGGCACATTTGGCTAATCACCTTCCTCTTTCTCTGACCTAATTGCATAACTGAAGCCTATTGGCTGGAACTGTTCAGAAATGGCTTTCTTGATTTCAAACCACCACATTCTAACTGAAATTCCAACACAAACAGGGGATGGTCTCTTGATTGAGGGAACTTGATAATTTAGCTGGCTGTTGGGTCAGAGATCTTTACTTCGCAGGCAAAAAAAGGAAAGTAAAAAGAGTAGAAGAGATAGGAAACGGTTGCTGGTGTGTGTGGCACTGTCTCTGTGAGGTGGTGGTACCTATAACTTTGTATGTCTTACTGTCTCGGCTTCAGGGATGTTTCCATAGCACAGTTGTCACTGCTTGACAATGAAGTAGAGTCACTAAACTCTATTATAACTAATTAGCTGCCAATTTGGATTGGAATGGAGATTTCAAGAGGTTAAAGACATATTAATTAAGCAGATAATGTGCTAAGAGTCCTGCCCTGCTTTGCTATCTCTTATGATGTAACAAGTAATTTAAAACCTCCTGGTAACATGATGAGAGAGACTGAGGCTGTAAAGATTGCTGAGCTGCTGGCACTAAAGTGCTGCTAATTGGTTTGAAGAGCCTCTCTTTAGCCATGACTTTTTCTTCTTGCTGAAGAGACTTAAACTGCTCAGGAAGGAGCGAAGCGAACTGAACAAAGAAAATTACAGGTAGGTAGCTGTGTTGGTCTGCCGTAGTCGTGTTGGTCTGCCGTAGATGTGCATGCACACGAAAGCTCATACCAATAACAAACTTAGTTGGTTTCTAAGGTGCTACTGGAAGGATTTTTTTTATTTTGTTTGAACAAAGAAAGATATGAGGTAACATGTTTAATGGTGTTTTCCCCATTTCCCCGGACTTTTTCACCTGTGGCTGAAATATCAGAGAGATTAATGTCCTTATACCGTATAATGTAATTTGGTCAATTCTTCTATTGAGAATACAGATATTTAATGATTGGCAGAAATGCAGGTCATACCTATCTGAGTTTACTTGGAAGTAAGTCCCACTGGTTTCAGTGGGGCTTACATAGAGAGAAGTGTGTAAAGGACTGCTGTTTATTTTTGATGTTTCTGGTATTTTCTGAGTTCAGAAAGGAGTTTTCAAACACTTCACCTTATTAAGGGTACTGTAGGTAAAAGGTACCCCATGGAGAGGGGTAGTAAAAAATGCTGTATGTTTAAATGACCAACTTCTGATTGGTATGAGAATTGAGCTTAAGCATGTTAGAAATAATGGGTTGTAAAGCTGTGTTTATCCATTTTGCTTTCCAGTGCTGATTTGCTTTAACCTCTCATTTAGGAAAGGGGCGGGGGGGGGGAATTAGATGCAAGAGCCACTGTTTCATTTTTATAAGCATGTGGAACTTTCCTAATCCACAGAAGAGTTGAATTTTAAAATCAAAAAGTGTGTATGGGCAAGGAGGGCAGAACCCTCTCCCTGCCTATGGCTTAAATCCCATGCTGGAATTGTTGTTATCTGGGTGAAAACGGCAGTGGGGACATTAGTTGTAGGCTTGGTTCTGTCTGCCCTGCTTGCTTTTAAAGTAGTTTCATAGTTCTGGGGCTAATGACCGTAATGACTATCTGGTGGATCAATAAGACCTATAGATGGTATTGTTAAGGATGTACTCAGTGGAAAGCTGGCCTGCCTTAGAATTATGTAGGGCATAATCTACAAACCCTGTGTTGTGCTGACATAGTTCCGTATCCAGTATCAGCACAAAAACAAACTACTAGTCAGCTCTTGGAAATTCTAAGCAATCGTCGAAGCCGTGGCCTGGAAAAACCACAGGCCAGTCACAGAGCCTCTGGCCATGAGCTGCAATCATGTAATACCCACATTCCACTCAAAACTGAACACAGCTCAGGGCTAACCCATTTCTATCAGCAGGAGCGAAATAGGTAGATTTTGCACAGTGTTTAGGCCATGCAGTGGTTTGGCTCATAGTTGTGCCTGTGATTGCAAGGGATAGGTTGCCTGAGTGTTTTGGAAGCATGTGTGTATACTTGTAGTGCAGTGCAATTGTAAAACACGCTCTAAAAGTATACCTTTTCTTCTCTTACATTATAGGCTTTAAGCTCTCCTTCATCCATACCATAAAATCCATACAGAGCTTGCCCATATTAGTTGACTATGTTTGAATGTACAGTTTGAATGTACAGGTTTTGCAGCATAGGCAGTGTTTATACTGAAAATATTTGTAAAGTGGTTTGGGTGTCCTTGGACATTGTGCTTTCATAAATCTTGTTGCATCTGTTTGAATGAGGTCACAGCTAAAAATGTAAGACAAACCTGCTTGATTAGGCCAATGTCCTATCTAGCCCAACATCTTGGTTGACCAGATGCCTGTGGGAAGCCTGCAAGTGGGACATGAGTGAAAAGCATTCTGCGTGCCTGCAGCTCCAAGAAACTGGTATTTAGGGGCATACTGCCTCTGACATTGGAAGTAGTACATGGCCATCATGGCTAGTAGCCATCATAGCCTTGTCCATATAAACCTTTATCATGTTTCCTCTCACTCACTTTTGCTTTAAACGAAAAAGACCCCAATGCTGCAATCTTTCCTCATGGTAGAGTTGTTTCATCCCTTTGGTCATTTTGGTTGCCCTTTATTGAACCATTTCCAACTCTTTTCTTAAGTCTTACAGTTCATGGTAAGACTTGTGCAAACGTGGACGTGCAAATTAGCCCATAGGACAGCCATTGTGGAAGGTTGCATGTTGGCCCAACTGGTCTGCCTTTTCTTTCCCCTGCTGTTTTTTTCTTTTGGAGCAGGGAAGAGGATTCTCAGTACCAGGCAAGTTCATTTTCTATTTCTATTTTTTTTTAAATAGATTTAATTCTGAATGCTTTAAAAAGGTGAATTACAAGTATTTATACCACACCCCTTAAGCCTAAAATGGTTTCCAGGGTGTCTTACAATGTAAAAACCAACAGTTAAAAACAGATGTGGGTCACTTTTTCTTGAGAGCTGCATTTCTGGCCATAATCTATGGCCCCAACCACTAATCTATTGGTGGGGCCATAGATGGCCAGGGACAAGCTGGAAGGTAAATAATGTTTTTATGGGGTTTGACTGCTGGCCCTGTCTCCACTGTAATAGTTTTGTGCTGTTTCTATGAAATCATGATTATCATAAGTGGAATAAATCATATTCCAAAGACAGTGGCAGATAGGGCCACCTCATATTTTTCTTTCTCTCGATCCTTCCCAACATAAATCATGTTCCTGCACAGCATGTAGGCTTAGAAAACCCTTCCCACTTGCTGCAACTCCCCCCCCCCCAAATTTCCTGCTGGATAGCATGCATAGTGGGGGTGGGTAAAAGGTCACATTGGCACCACTGAGAGCTCCCCCCCCCCCCGCAATCCTACTTGCTAGGAAGGCGAGACTGAGATTTCTCGGTTTTTTTGTAGTGTAGGGACAGTTTCTATAACTCTTCAAGGTCTCAGCCAAAACAACGTGTTAATCTAAATCTCTGTTATTCTTTTATTTGGCTTCTTATGTTTTAATTGTTGAGCCATTCCCTGCAAAGCTAAAGCTTAGTTTATTTGATAGGCTCTTAGAATGGTTAAAGTTTAACTATATCTATATGGTTTTTACAGTTTTGTTTTTGTTTCCACACCCATTATGCATTCTATCTGGTACTAGTATGAGCTTGTATCTATAAATAGCTAATATTTGCTCTAGGTGTGTTTTGATTAATATAAGTGGTTATGGACCAAGCCTGCCCTGTGGGTCCCCTCCCACATGCATACCACAATCTCAATACATAGCAGTCATGGAATGCATCTCCTTCATCCCATGCAAATCATGAAAGAAAAGCTTCTGTTTTCATTCTGAGGGAACATTTTCTACATTTTTGAAATGGCATTATGGCCCCACTGGGTCTTTTCTGCTGTACCCTAAATATACACTGTTTTTGCAGTTTTTGTTTAACATAACAGCCAGTCTGAGAAAGAGTCCTTCAAAGCTATTTATAACCTTTTGGTTAAAAAAGGTGTCATCCTGTTGCTGTTTTTAAAAAAATTATTATTCTAGTGGATGAGCACAGCTGGAAGAATTTCATAAATAGACCAGTTCTGTCTTAAGCCTTATTTTTTTAGCCTTCATCATTAAAAAATCATGAATTATCTCCCCAAAGTCATTTTCTCCAGGTGGCTTAACTGTTCTGGCACCCTGGGAGTGCGGCGTATACTTCACCGAAAGTTGTGCAGTTGATTTTTAAAAAAATTATGTAATAAGATAAGCAGTAGTAGTTCATACTTTTCTAAAGCATTTATATTTTTTTTCAGATGCAACACTTGACAAAGATTTCTTTTTCTGATGTTGTGTTGTGAAGTAAGCATTTGATCTCGTATACATTTTGCTTCTGCACATTCTGCAAGCAGCACTGGCTCCCACTGTCCCTGAGATAAAGATTTCCTTGATCATTATGGTATTTGTCCATACCACTGTCTCTCTTTCCCTTCTGCCTTTGTGCAGGGAACTCTGGGACTGGTAGTTTTTAAGAGAACATGTCACATATCAAACTACAAGTTCTACTTTAACTGCAAATGCACACTATCTCATCCAGAAACTCAGAATGTTGCTTGTTCTGCTTTAACACTTCAAAAAAAATCGCCCAAAATTTGTATAATAAGTATAAACATACAAGGAAGTAAGTTTCAAGCATGATTTCAGCAAAGGAATAGGCAGTGTGGTGCCTGTGGGTACCTTTGCACCTGCCAGTAGCTCCTATAGCTCCTTTGAGAATGTTTCAATTCAGAAGGGACACATAGGTAATCTTGAAAGGGTTGCCCATCTTTTAGTTCCAGCACTGTCTGCAGACCATGGTGTAAGATCTCTGATGTACATTACACTAAATTTAATGAATTAATATATTTCAAGTGAAGTCCATGACTCTTCCTATTGATTCTAATTGATGTAATAACAAGGTGGTGGCTGCTTACTCACATTGTAATCACACATAATATCTTTTACCCACTGGGTAGAATATCTTTTGAATGAGAGAAAGCACTATTATAGAAGGTGTGATGGCCAATTAAAATGATGGAGAGGCTTTCTGGGAAATATGTAACAATTGGCTGCTTGCGTAAAATGTTGGGTTTGTTACTACTGAGCCTTCCCGTCAGATGTAAAGGAAATAACTATGTTTTTAATTATTGGAATTTTTAATTATTGGAACATTATTGACTAATGTTTCTAATTATTGGAAGCCGGCCCAGAGTGGTTGGGGCAACCCAGTCATATGGGAGGCATGCAAATTATTATTATTAGTAGTATTATTACCTAGGCTTTCTACAAATTTGTGCTTATGTTAATTTTAGGAATAAAAAATGAGGACTGAAGAGTTTAATTTGTGTTTTAAATAATGAAATGTATGATTAATTGATCACAGGGGCAGTTTTCAGACTTGATACCTATGTGTTGTATTTATGCTGATTGCATTGACTGACATTAACTATTAATACTTTCTGTGATTCTCCATCTATCTCTTGAAAGTTTCACTTAGTGTTAAATAAGATGGAGCAGGCCCTGTGAAATCATACATGAATGATGTTGCAGTGACTTTTGCCCCATGAAATGACTTGTGAAATCTTGTGACTTTGTGGTGCAGAGTCCAGAAAAGTTCTGATGGAGAGTGAAATAAATGCTCCACCAAAATTCCAGAGGACAGGGAAGCATCCAGAAGGGATTCTACAATTTACTCTTCCTGTAGGAAGGGAGCCTAGCACAGCATGTAGTTCTTCAGTGTGCTCAGAGGACAGTGAAATTGGCCATCTCCTAATTCTTGGCTGTGGAGAAGTCAATGGGAAGCCTAGTGCATCAGAAGTTCTTCAGTGACTGCACTCAGCATGCAGGGAGCCTTGAAAAAGACAAGAGGAGTCCTGGAATGTCTCCCAGGCAGTACTTGGGCTCACTTAATCTGTTGAAGTTTATTTCATGTCAAGCAAGCAACTACATTGAGCACTGGCCATTTAGTGGTCTGAAGGCCTCCAGGCATAGTAGGGAAATGTAATTCTGGAATGGGCCAAAAAGCGTCAAGTCTTGGGTCCTCTCTGGAAATGCATCTAACTCAATTGGGTAGCCAGAATCTAGCCAGAACTTTTCCCCATCTCTTGTCCAGGGTACATTGTTTACATGATGTAATAATGAACAACATGATGCTGGAGTTTAAAATATCAGATACTTCACATTGTTACTGGGCAGTGTTTATTTTTTATGCTCTGAATAACAATTTGGGATATGTTGAAGTAATTCTTTTTGTTTGTCATTTCAGCTATGAAGTCTTACATTCCATTTTTCATTCTTCTTTGGAGTGCTGTCGGAATCTCAAGGGCTGCCAAAATCGTTATTGTGCCGCCAATTATGTTTGAAAGCCATCTGTATATTTTCAAGACCCTGGCCTCAGCCTTGCACGAGCAAGGCCACCAAACAGTTTTCCTTCTGTCTGAGGGCAGAGACATCCCTCCATCTAATCACTATAGACTGCAGCGTTACCCAGGAATCTTTAATACCAGCACCTCAGATGAATTTCTTCAATCCAAAATGAGGAGTATCTTTTCCGGGAGACTAACAGCCCTGGAACTGTTTGACATTCTGGAACACTATTCCAAGAATTGTGACATGATTGTAGGCAACAAGAAGCTCCTGCATGCCCTGAAACAGGAAAAATTTGACCTGCTGCTAGTGGATCCTAATGAAATGTGTGGATTTGTTATTGCTCATCTTTTAGGGATTAAATACGCGGTTTTTTCCACTGGACTTTGGTATCCAGCAGAAGTAGGTGCTCCATCACCTTTAGCATATGTTCCAGAATTTAATTCCCTTCTCACAGATCATATGAACTTGCTAGAGAGGCTCAAGAACACTGTTGTATACCTGGTTTCAAGATTTGGAGTCAACTTTTTGGTTCTGCCAAAATACGAAAGGATAATGCAGAAGTACAATGTACAGCCAGCAAGGTCCATGTATGAATTGGTTCATGATTCTAGCCTGTGGATGCTGTGTACTGATGTAGCACTAGAGTTTCCAAGACCCACCCTTCCAAATGTTGTGTATGTGGGAGGAATCCTTACCAGACCAGCCAATCCTCTACCAGAAGTAAGGTTTGCGGAGTTTTTTTGTTTTTGTTTTTTACTTTTATGTATGATGATTTTGTACAACTACTGTTTTATACTCTGTTTTTAAATGTACTAATATTTTTCTGTGGCTTCTCAAGATCACAGGACGGGTGTATTTTGTAATAAGGTTTCATATGCTCACTTCTTTCTAGGACTAGTGCACAGATTGCTATTCTTTTTCAGCCTGAGGGCTGCATTCAAGGTTAGCCAACCCTTTCAAGAATTGCATAGGGCCACATACAAATAGTACACATACAGCACATGTACACGCACAAATTCACTGGCACACAGTGTTCCATTTTTACATTCTGAGCATGATTTAAATTCACTGTCTTGAAAGTAATTCTATTGCCTTTCTAGAATCAGGTCTGTGAAACTGATTCTAGATGAAAGCCAACAGCTTTAGATTAAGAAAAAGCTAAGCAACCATGCAAGTAGTGGTTGCTTAAGGCCTTAAGCCAATATTCTTGTACAGACGCCTAGTTCCCTTAATCTTCAGGTGTCTACTTCTGATGTAGATTAAATACTTCTGACTCTACGAAGTTGCTGATACATTATTTTTGTTACTTATTTTTAATTAAGGAATTATGAAAGTGGTAAGAATAAACAAGGACAGTCATAATGAATTTTAGACTGGAGGTTATTAGGCAAGAAACAAGGAGCAAATTTACCTCTCTGTGATTGTAGCAGATAACATACTTGTGATGGTTCTTAATCTCCTAAGTGAGAAACCAGCCAACATCAAGGTATACAGCAGAAATGGGCAATCTTGTCTCTGAGGCTGCAGATGACAGAGCCTAGTGGATTGAGGACTGCATAGATAGAAATGCATGCACACAGGCAGACAGAGTGCACAAAATGCCTATTTCTTTGATACGCAGCTGTTGGCTCATTTGCTGGGTAGTGGGGAAAGGTGGGCATGGCTCTCCAAGGCTTTGTGGACCATAAAGAGAGCAGCAGCAGCAGCAGTAGCAGCAGCAGCTGGGTTTGGATAGCCTACATGTGGTAGACAGTGAGTCTACGACAGAGTAGTGATTTGAATGCCACAATCCACAGTTACTTTAGCTCTACACAAGGGTTTGCATGCTCCCAAATGGACTTTAGGTTTTTGAACTAAAGAATTCAACATATTAAATTCCAAAAAGGGTTTGAGAATTAATTCGAGTTGGTTCAGGCTTGCAAAAACATTTTCAAGGGGCTATCCTGCCCTGTTCTGCTCATTGTACACACTCCTCTCTCCACTCTGAATGATTCTTCATTGTGCCCCCCACCCCACCCGTCAATATGCCTGTCCTCTTTCTCATGTGTACTTTATCCCTTTCCCCATCCCATCTGAATGGCAGCTGCTGGTCTTCTGCCCTCTGATTCTTCAGGTGTTAGTGGTGGTTTTTCATTGCGTATTTTGTTCCAATTTTATCTTGGGGAAGTTTTGTTCTTTGGTAATACAGCTCTTTAGGGAGAATTTTGGGTTTTGTGACTATGTACCGGTAATGCATTGTACACTTTATCTCTTGAGAATCCTGATTTAAACATTTAATGCTAGTATAATATGTGGAACCCAGAGTAAATAGGAATACTCTTGTAGATAATTCTCACAATTCTCATTATTTATTTATCTTTTATTTCATAAAATTTATACCCTCCTTAATTGTAGAAAAAACCTCAAAGCAGGTTAGGAAAAAGATAAAAGAATAAAATTATCACCAAAAAATTTACACCCATAATTTGGAACATGTGGAAAGTTAAAACCACAGCAGACTAGACTAAAACAAATTAACAAAATTGTTACTAACAAATTCATACTAACTTTCTAAGCATCTGGGTAGGCTTGTCTAAATAAGAATGTCTCCAGCAGGCACCGAAATAGAATGTTAAAATTATTATTAGGAAAAGTAGAAAAGAGGCATAAAGAATGAAGGAAAAGCAGCCACCCAAATTTTAGCTAAAAGGCTATAATCCTATCTCTGTGTACATGGGAGTAAGCCTCATTGAACTTAGTCACAGAAAGAGTATCAGTGTGTTCAGCATTATTCTCAGCATCAACTCACTCATTTTTTTAATAGGATATTTTGGTATGAAACATTTTAGTTATATACTGTATTTTATGCTGCTTTTACACTTAAGTGTTTTAAATTTGTTGTTAGCTGCCCTGAGCCCGGGTTTCTGAATCGGGAAGGGCGGGGTATAAATAAAAAATTATTTATTTTAGTTAGTTGAATAATCTTTATGCATATGCATAAAATGCTATTTTTGTTCAGTTTAAGTAATATGTAGAATTGCTCAAATTTGTTCTGTTCGTCTTGCCTTCTGAATTAAGTAAAGTGGTCAATTTTCAGTGGGGGGTTTTTCTTTAAAAATTGCATGTTATAAATGCAAGCCTAATGAACTCACACGCACATACATTTGTGCTGTAACTTTATGTGCATTTGCACTCATGTGAATTGGTGACCTGTAAGTGGGGAAATGATGTAAATTGAAAACTGACAAATCTCCGTGCTTTCTCAAAGTCTGGAAGTCATGAACTGAGGATTGAAGCATTGCTTGCCAGTAGTGCATATGAGTATGTATGCACCTGTGGACAAAGTCCAGCTCAGGCATGAGAGACTCTCTCTCCTTTCCTTCTTCATTCTCCTTGTATGAAAGAAGAGTCATTTTAAGAAAGTACTAGTAGCTGTCTCCTGGAAAAAGTTTTCAGGAATAATAATAATTTATTATTTGCCAACCTAGCAGTTCGAAAGCACGTCAAAGTGCAAGTAGATAAATAGGTACCACTCCGGCGGGAAGGTAAACGGCGTTTCCGTGCGCTGCTCTGGTTTGCCAGAAGCGGCTTAGTCATGCTGGCCACATGACCCGGAAGCTGTACACCGGCTCCCTCGGCCAGTAATGCGAGATGAGCGCCGCAACCCCAGAGTTGGACACGACTGGACCTAATGGTCAGGGGCATAGCTGTCAATTTATTATTTATACCCCGCCCATCTGGCTGGGTTTCCCCAGCCACTCTGGGCGGCTTCCAACAGAATATTAAAATACAATAGTCTATTAAACATTAAAAGCTTCCCTAAACAAAGCTGCCTTCAGATGTCTTCTAAAAGTCTGGTAGTTGTTTTCTCTTTGACATCTGGTGGGAGGGCGTTTCACAGGGCAGGTGCCACTACCGAGAAGGCCCTCTGCCTGGTTCCCTGTAACTTGGCTTTTCGCAGTGAGGAAGCCGCCAAAATGCCCTCGGCGCTGGACCTCAGTGTCCAGGCAGAACGATGGGGGTGGAGACGCTCCTTCAGGTATACTGGACTGAGGCCGTTCAGGGCTTAAAAGGTCAGCACCAACACTTTGTATTGTGCTCGGAAATGTACTGGGAGTCAATGTAGGAAGGAACAGAAAGTACCGCTTCTTTCCTCTCAAGAAAATGTGGTAAGAAAGGAGAAAGTGCTTCCTCTCTCCCCCTGTTTGTGCATTTATAGGACATTGCAGTAGTGACACGCTACTTGTATGTTCTGCAAAATGGCAAATATGTCTCCATTCCCTGAGACCTCTGCAAATGCAAAGGACTTGGACTTTAGAGAAGGTGTCAGTAGTGACCACAAATAATGGGTTTTGATAGGAAGCAAAGTGGAAATTTGCAGTGTTCTGTGGATTAACTGAGCACTATCACTTTGCAAAGAAGATTAGATTATTTTGTAACCTTTCATAATGCTTTCAGCTTGGTAAAAAGTGCCTTGCCAAACATTTTTACATAAATAAATGTGTGAGTTTTATGCAGCTAAATCTATTCAGATGCCTATTTATGTTGTTTATCACTGCAATTAAACTTGTAAAAATGTTTGGGAAGATGCCTGTTCTGAGTTTCTTCTACAGAATTATACTTAAATAGCATAGTGAGGGTGCAGGAAGCAGCTCTTCATAACCTAAAAAAATGCAGTATATATTAGACTTTTGGCTTTTCCCATTTGCAAACACTGGTAATAATTTCCTTTATTCCTTCTTTCTCTGTGCTTAAGAAATGTGAAATGTTTCTTGTTAAATACTGTAGTCAGTTTTTCTTTTTCTCAAAAATCCTGGTGATTAGGTTATCTGGTAGAATTTCATAGATGGAAGTCCATAGATGGAAAGTGTTTATAGGGATAATGAGAACTGTCCTTTACTGAGCCAGGCTGTAATGTTGAGTAATGAAATGTAATTTTAATTGTTATTGTCATATCATGAACAATAATTTAAGAACCTGTAATTCATTCCTCCCTGACTTTAAACTAATCTCCTGCATTTCTAAGGGGAGGAGCTCTTACTGTTGTATCACTGCTTTGAATGAAATGCATATTTCATATTGGTAGTAAGATGCTTCTTTTGAGCTAAGAACTGCCAGTTTTAGGTAGAGAATGTGACAGAATGCTCTGCCAAATAAGAAGCTGTTTGCATGTAGAAAGATGAATGTTGGGTATTCAAGTAGGGATTTCTATTACCAGTGAACAATACAATTCTGAGTAGTTTTGGAATTACAGTAGTTTTACCGCATGAAGAGCCACTGATCTGTATTTGGCTCAATTCATGCAAATTTGAAGCGATGATATGAAATTTGGAAATACTGCCCAAACTATTGTGAATTGGTTTTCAGGTGTCTGTGAATTAATCCTTGATCTAATTTCACTAGCTGCTGGTGTTTAGAATTTGGACAGTCAGGTTTCTTTCTCCGCTGATAGTTTGTACCTGTAACAGCTACAGTAGATTTGGGGCACACTGTGCAGAGCTTAGGGAGAAGGCTGTGCTGTGTCCTACACCTCTCTCCTTGCTTTCTCCAGCAATGGTGGTCTTACAGTTAGAGGTTGACCCAGAAATGGGGCATTCTCGCCTTGTGGCAAGTGAACGGAGCAAGGAAGTAGGGGCTTAGCTCACTTCTCCTTTGAAAGCACTGCAAATTGCTGTTGCTTCTGGCAGGCAGAGTCTGTGCACAAGAGCTCTAAATATGAATAGAGGAAATCAGTAATTGGAAGACATTGAAACAGCCATTTTCAGATAAATTCTGTATCTCAGCTCAGAGTTGTGTTTTCGTGCATTGCTTCCATTGTCAACTATAACTAGCAATGTGGATAGTCACTCATACACACTATTAAAAAAGAAGTACTTTCTCCCCCCCCCCCAAAAAGGTAAGTCTAGATTGCATTTTTGACAGTGTCAGACCTAGTTCAGGGAGGTGTTTCTTAAAATTGGTTATACTCCATATTGCTGCTAGGACTATGGCTGAAGGAGGCTAGATACTTGGATTAAAGCAAAATGTGGGGAAACTTTTCATAGAGGTGCTGATAAAGTTCTCCAGGCTTGGACACCTAACGTAGGATTTTATGAGCTCTCTGAGGCTCATCTTAAAGGGGAGGTGAGCTTTATGAACTCCAAAATTGTTTTCTATCAGATTAAGAGATTCCTAGTTTACTCACCCAGTGATTTCCCAAACTCATTCCCATCTTTCTATTTAAATTACATTTAACGGGGTGGCTAGAGAGGAGCACCAGTGATGACTAGGCGGAATGTAATGAATGATACCTGGTATTAAGGAGAAAGGTAACGCCCCCCCCCCATTTTTTCTGGTGTACTGCTAGCATGCTGTTGAAGCCACTGGGGCCTTCCATCATACCACTTGAGCAGTTTACCAGAGGAAATGGAAGAAGTGATCTGATTTCCCTTTTTACCTTTAGTTTATCTCTGACATTGCTTCTTGACAAGGGGAGGGTTGCAGGGCTGGTGATTTATTAATTTATTGGGGGGGGGGAGGAAACCTCAAAGTGGTTTTCAAAAAGACAAAACAATAAAATGCAGAATAGTTGAATGATTTCCAAAGTTAGATTGCCTTGAAAAATTAGCTTCTCATTGGTGCAGTATTAAGAACTGTGAGGTTGTCACTTCAGTCAGTGCCAGGATTATTATTTTTATATTTTCTGTTTCTTACATGCTTTCCTGATCATGGGTTTTCTATTTGGAAATGGACGTGCACGTGTTTCTAAGATTTGTAATGTAAGAAGAAGTAGACTGTTTGTTAGACCCTAATTTTGAGAGAACATCCTTCTAAGATCAAATTTGTAGCAGTAGCATGTACCATCATGTTGAGGTGCTTTGAAACTCCATTGCTCATACAAATGTTACAGACATTGGATAGACTTAGTATATATTCTCAAACTGATTTAATAATTATTTTTATAGATTTATGTGAAATGTTGCATCTAAATTTACTATTTTTAAGCAAATGCATGCTCCTAGAATATCCTCTACTGATTTTCCAGAAAGCATTTATGATGGGGTAAAAGCTTTTTAAATGTAGCCTTTTATATAGTATTTGTAACAAAACTTCAATAAACTTAATTTTACCTACTAATAAGGTAGCTTATCTTTCAGTTTTTTTCTAACTAATTATTTTATAAATTATGTATTCATGGCTTGTACAGTAACACCATCAAGATATATTTTTGTGAATTGATGATTGCTCACAAAAGTCTTGGGCAAATAGGCGCTGATGCTTCTGCATATTTGATTCCAACAGCTGAACAGGGAGAGAGCTGCAGACACTGAAACCAAGTTATGTTTGTATTTATGTGCTTTGTTTATCTGCAACAAAGCTCAGTATTAGGCACCACTGGTTACTGCCAGCTGGGACCTCACACTATAGTCACAGCTGTGCAGAATAGCTAGCTAGAAAAACCAAAGAGAACAAAGATCACACAGTACTGTAAATACAATACCATATCTGTCTGATATCTTGTATTTTTTGTATAAATACTAAAATGGTTAAAGCAAAACTGCAGGGAGCACTTTAGTAGTGCTAATTCACACGCTTTATACCCTCTCCTAAAGTGTATGACCTTCCATAAGAATATGAATTCATGTGATTTGATTTCATGTTTTGTTCTTACAACAGTTTCCTAAATGGAACATGATTTTTTAGAAATGTAGCTGAAGTTTAGGTTTAAAATATGGATGATACTCATTTCCAGATTAGAACCTGCTCTAAAGAAAGATCTGTGTATGCAGAATGGTACTAACTTAATAGCCCATGTTTCTGTTTTGTTAGTGAAATGTTATCAGTGTTAGGAGGCATGTCCAATCAACATAACTCTGTTCCATTGCTGATAGGGATAAAATATAGTTTGATATGATTCTTACCTTAGAACAATATTCTGGATTTTAATTCAAATGACTTTGATAGAACTTTTGACCAGGGCAACATCCACATTTCCCTTATTTCCCTTCTTTGTGGTACCTTTTCAAATCCACTTCAGATTTATGAGACCAGTTCTGATGGGCACGGTTGAAACAAAAATGTCAGGTAGGTAATATAGATGTAAAAGTGCCAATAACTAGGCCTTTGGTTGATCTGTTTGGCATCCTATACCCTTTTAAAATGTGGCTCTTTTCAGGGTGCGTGTGTGTGTTATTGGGTTGTTGTTTTTATTCTGGTTATAAATGTTGTGATCTTTTCTGTGAACCGCCCTGAGACCCCCGGGTATAGGGTGTTATATAAACTCAATAAAATAATAATAAATAAATAAATAAATAAGGCATGAAAAGGAATATAAGAGTTGCCTTCATACTGCCCTGGGCTTTCTGAAGACTAAAATAAAGATCAAAGTCCTGCAGCCAAAGATTTGACTGAGAAGTTCCATCAGTATATGAAATTGAGTCCCCATTAATAATAATAATAATAATAATAATAATAATAATAATAATAATTTATTATTTGTACCCCGCCCATCTGGCCGGGTCTCCCCAGCCACTCTGGGCGGCTTCCAACAAATATAAAAGTACATTAAAATATCACAGATTGAAAACTTCCCTTCAGGTGTTTTCTAAAGGTCATGTGGTTATTTATCACTTTGACCTCTGATGGGAGGGCAGTCACTTCTTAGGGTAGCCTAGGCCCAGCCACCAGCCTACAAAATTTCCCTTGCAGGGAGGTGGGGTTTGGGATGGGTTGATTGGGCCACAGTTGTAAGGCCCAATCAACTTGTAAGGCCACAGTTCACCTCCAGTCTTCACAGGAGCAAGTTACCCACTTGAAGCTTTCCATGGTGCTGTCTTGCATCATGAGTACATGCTGTAGAGTGACATTCAGAATATCTAGCCTTGTAGTACTGTTAGAGAAAGATGAGCACATGCCAATCAGTTCTGCCTTCTAGCTATCGTCATACATGCCCCCGTTGGTTACAAGGCTTCACTCACATAAGTACAATACATTTTAGATGGACCTCACCTGTGATTTTACAATTGGAGTTTCTTATATAGTGCTTCCACTGTGCAAGGTGCTTTGGAGAGTGCAGGAGGGCAGTTCCTGCCCTGTAATTTGACACAGGGGAGAGTGGAAAGGAGTGACAAGTAGGTGGAACAGGAGAAGCAAATGTCATTTGAAGGCATGTACAGGGAAATCAGAATGAGGAGAGGAAGATGTAAGGCTGTGGAGGACTTACAGCATAAGAACAAGAAATTTGTGCTGGATTCAGGAGTGGGCAGGAAGCCAGTATAGAGATTTGAAAAGGGGCAGAACAGGCATCATGGCTAGTATCCATGAAAGAGGTGAATGATTTTGTCTGTAAAGTGCTGGGGAGAACTGAGAAGCCTCCAATAAGTCAACGAAAGATCATAAAAGCAAATACTGTAGAATTTAGTTCAAGAGCTGACTGTAATGTGAACTGGAGTTTTCACCAAGGGAATAGAGAGGAAGGGCCAAATTTTTGCCATGCTGTAAACATACAGGCATTGTGACTTCACAGCAAAATATAGGGGAGAAAGGAGACGGATAAAGGGTTTGTGCCTATACAGCAGGGTGACAGGCGACATTGTTGACTAATAAGTAGAAAGTACAATGAGAGAAGGGCTTGAGTGGAAAGACCAGAAATTCAGAGTTAGCTATGCTAAGAAATTGAAGCACTCAAGGAGAAATATCAGATGGGGATACAGGAGTGCATGAAGGGGTAAAAGTATCAGGTAGAGAGATGTGAAACTGGATATTGTCATTGTAAAGGTGGTACTAAAAGCCATGGGATTTGATAAGGTCTCACAGAGACAGTGTGTGAAGAGAGAATGGTCAAGAACATATGGTTCTTCAGTGGAGAGAGGAAGCGCTTCTTCTGTGGAAATACTTAAGGAATAAGGTTGGAGGGGAATCAGCTTAGGATAAAGTCATGGCTAAGGAAATCAAGTGTATCGAAGGCAGCAGTGAATTGAAGATGGATGAGACAGGCATTCTGATGTGTAAGCGATTTTAATGAGGGTGATTTCAGTGACCTGCGGAGGGTGGAAGCCAGACTGGAGACAGTCCAGAGCCAAGTAGATTGAGTTAAAGCAACATGCTCTAGTAGTTGGACAGGCCAAACAACAGTTTCTTGAGGAAAGGGGAGAGAGTGCAGTTTTTGAATACTGCAGGAAACAAGCAAGAAGGGGTTGATAATATGACAAAGAGGAAGAATAACAGTGCTGTGTGTGTGTGTGTGTGTGTGTGTGTGTGCGCGCGCGCGCAATTTGGAGTTGGGAGGAAAAGAATAAAAGGTGCATATGGAAGGGTTAGATGAGGACACTAGTCAATTCTAGGGAGATGGGGGGTGTTGCAGGAGGTGTAGGAATATGGAAACCTTCAAAGATTGCTATCCTTAAATTAGAAAATATATTGACTTCACTAAGGGTTTGTGAAAATTCTAGGACCAAAACCCCCCCAATCTGTCTCAGATGAAGTGTCAGTCAGTAAGTGAAAAACTTTCTGTAACTTTCAGATGTTTGGGCTCTTTTAGCATTCTTTTATTCTTTGTTATTGATTTACCTCAAAATTACCACACCTCTTTCCTTGTGTGATGCGCTGATCTTTGCTACTGAATAAAGTAAATAAAGTCTACGTTCTGCAAGCATATAAATCAATTACTTCCTCTGCTGGAATTACCCCCAAGGCATGTATTGTTGCATCGGATCTCCCATGAGTAATTTGGCTGACTTTGTGCTGGAATATGAGAGGCAAAGTTCACGTCTGGGGGTTTTCCAATTACATGCAAAAATGTGCGGGCCTTGTATTATTCTAGTGATTGTAATATTCTGGATTAAAAAGGTAAAGGGACCCCTGACCATTAGGTCCAGTCGTGTCCGACTCTGGGGTTGCGGTGCTTATCTTGCTTTATTGGCCGAGAGCCGGCGTACAGCTTCCAGGTCATGTGGCCAGCATGACAAAGCCACTTCTGGTGAACCAAAGCAGCACACGGAAACGCCGTTTACCTTCCCACTGGAGCGGTACCTATTTATCTACTTGCACTTTGACGTGCTTTCGAACTGCTAGGTGGGCAGGAGCTGGGACCGAGCAACGGGAGCTCACCCCGTCGCAGGGATTCGAACTGCCGACCTTCTGATCGGCAAGCCCTAGGCTCTGTGGTTTAACCCACAGTGCCACCTGGGTCCCATAATATTCTGGATTATATTTGTACTATTTTTAAAAAATTTCTGCTGGAAATTTAAAAGTCTTCAGGAACATGTAAATTTGTATTACCTCCCAAGTTCAGGCTATAGATGAAAAGCTAAGAAAGAGTTGTTTGCCTAGTGCTTCCAGTTAACTTAACGGCTAAGGCCTTATGGGTCATAGCTCATGTATTTCACTGTTCTGCCACATCAGTCCACAAGGATGACCAACACTGCAAGACTTAGAGGTTGCAATCATACATATGGCCAAGAGTAGCAGTCCCTGCTATGACTGCATCTCCCTCAAGACTTCTTCAGCCGGGCACAGGGGTGCCAACTTGAATAAAATATTAGAGGGGCACAGGTAAGCCCTGCCCCACATAATAGATCACATGGTGTGGTGCATGCACACCATTTGAATGACAATGCCCATGAACTTGGGTGGGGCGCCTCCTTCAAATATTTTATGGGGGGGGGGCCTGAAGACCCCTCCCATAGGAGTTGGCTCCTATGGCCAAGCATTTCTCTCTTGGCCCCATCTTTGCAAACTGCCAACCTGCCTGCTTTCCCTGTAAAAAAGTGCTGCTTCCTCTTTCAGCTGGGGAAAAGGTGGCGAGGAAAAGGGATTGATCCTGAATTGCTTGGCGATTGAGACACCATTTGACCACAGCCACTCAGCTGAGACATTCTTGGTTCAATTTACACTCTCCTTATGAAGCAGGTCATTTTTTTTTTTACAGTTACAGACAATAAACTGTGATTCAGCAGTTGAATTCATTCCTGAAAGTCATAATGGTATTTGCATGTTAGAAATGACTTTCAGAACTGTAAGACTCATTTGACTATTAAAAGATTAAGACATATGGCTTTTGCATTAAGTGTATTAGGCACAATCTATACATTACCTTGCATACCAAGATAGTGTATGAATCCTTGGTGCAACTGATCAGCCCCGGGTGGACTCTCAGGTGTCCGGTGTGTATGCCAGTTTGTGGTTCCATTTCCACCTTAGTCATGAGATGCCTCAGGCTATGGGCAGCAATAGGAAAGCCTTAAAAAAGTCTACTTTGCTCATGGTTTTGATTGTGCAGGATCCTTCTGACTTTTAGGATGAGAAGGGAAGGACTTAACTAGTGCCATGCCCAGACTACTTACACCCTAAATACCGGATGCCCTGTAGGGGGTGATGGAAATCTATTTCCCTTTGAGTATCTAGTAATTCCATGGGCTGGGTTTCTGCACTTGTTGCATTTGTGCTTTCTGGATTGTACTCACAGTTGTTGTTTTTAATTAATGAAATAATGAATCTTCAACAAAACTGCATTAATCATATGGATTTGTTTTGACACTGTTTGATGATAAGGGAGCATTTCCCTTTGTGGCATGGTGTTTGCTAGCCATGACAGCAAGCTCTTTATTTTCTCAGGATCTCCAAACATGGGTGGATGGTGCTAATGAAAAAGGCTTTGTCCTTGTTTCATTTGGAGCAGGAGTCAAATACTTGTCAGAAGATATAGCACATAAATTGGCCCATGCTCTGGCAAGACTTCCTCAGCGAGTTATTTGGAGGTATGTACAATAGCTTTGTCAATAGGATTAAAAGATTTATGGATATCCAGGACCAAGTCCAGGCTGCATAAACACCATGCATTTAAAGCATATTGAAAGCACATTTCTCATTCAAAGAATCCTGGGAATTGTAATTTCTTTAGGGTTATGGGATTTGTGGTTCTGTGAAGGGTAAATTGCAGCTGCCTTTTTTTTTGTGGGGTGAGGGATGTGCTTTGAATGTATGGTGTTTATGCAGCCCAAGTCTTGTCTAGGAGAGTGCAACACAGGCAGCAAAAAATAGACAGGAGTGGCACCATCTATTCCAGGCGCAGAACAGGTGGGAAAGAAGTGTAGGCTAAGAAAGGACTTTCTTAAGATCCAAATCAAAGGGGGGGGGGAATCTAAAAATGAATTGCAAATATTACATAGTTGTTTAATTTGGATTTTAACAGTCTTATTTATCATCAGTGTGTTACATTGCTTGAGCTTTCTTGAACTGAAAACTGACCTGATGTATTTTAGCCTATTTGTGAAACTTTTAAAATCCATCACCAGTGTACCTCATTTGATGCACCTGATTTTCTGCCCGTGTCCTAACCCAGGGGCAGAGAACTCCACCCTCCCATGGGCCATGTTAAACAAGTGGCCTGCCCCAGTCCTGCCAATCAGATGTTTATGGTGCTTGCAGTGAGCCACTTTGAAACCCTGACAAACCGCCAGTCAGTGGCTCTTCAGGGCTTCCAAAGAGCCACAAGGTCTTTGTGGGCACCATCAACCAGCTGATTGGCAGTGCCTGCAACTCCCAGTTTTTGGTCCAGCCACAACTTTAGCTGCCGCACACTTCATAACATGTATTTATTTTATTTATTTCATAAGATTTATGTACCACTCAAAGCGGTTTACAAAAAAAGATAAGACAGTAAAATTATCACTAGAAAATTTACAAAATTACAGGAAGTTAAAAACCACAATGGAATAGAGTAAAACAAATTAAAACTCATAGGCACCAAAAAGAATACAGTGAAGGCACCTGCCTAATACCAATAGGCAGGGAGTTCCAAAGTTTTGGTGCTGCCACACTAAATGATAGACTTCTTACAGATGCGGCACAGGTATTATGTGGCAACTATAAAATGCCTGTTCCTCCAATTGAAGCAGTTGATTGGGTACATAGGGGGAATGGGATATTGTGGGTAAACTGGTGTCAAGGGCATTGTATACCAATAGTAACACCTTGAACTCAGCCCTTGAAGTACATTGGGAAGCAGTGCAGACCTCTGAGCACAGGTGTTAACATGCTCTTGGGTAGCCCTGGCAGGTGTATTTTGGCCCGATGTCCAGAAATTGCCTACCCTTGTCCTAACACATAAGCTATGTGTTTCTATTTTTAATGAATTGCATACTGGATTTTAAATCCTTTGATTTACAAGTCACTTGCAGAGTAGAAAAGCAACTAGCAAATTGTTCTATAGATCTTCCTTAGAATGCATTTTGAAACTGGTTTCTTCTCTCTGTGTTAGGTATTCGGGGAAGAAACCTAGGAACTTGGGTAACAATACAAAACTCATAGAATGGTTGCCGCAGAATGATTTACTGGGTAAGTAGAATTGGAAGTGATGTTTAGTTCTCTCTGCTCTTAAACACTAAAATCCCTTTGTCTCTTATTTGTATAATACATTGGATTTTTAGATTTGGTATTTATGATTAAAAACCAGGGTTCTGATAACTCAAATAGTGTTTCAGAAAAATATGTCCACTTTTTGTATTCACATTTGGTTGTGAATACCGTTTTATTTGTTTATTATTTATTATATCAGTATACCACCTTTTCCTCCAGGGAGATCAAGGTGGTATACGTGCTTCTCCTCCTCCCCTGGTTTATCCTAACAATAACAGCCTTATGAGGTAGTGACTGCCCCAGGGTCGCCCAGTGGGTTTCATGACTTGAGGGGGGGGGGGTTGAACCCTGGTCTCCCGGGTCTTAGTCCAACACACTAACCACTACATCACACTGGCTCTTTTTTTTCTTTTTTTTTTGCACTACCAGAGTGCACTACTAATGTGCTTAGTGGTACATCAGCTATATTATCGCTAATAATTTAGCATTTAAGGGAGATGTTACACCTACGTAGCATCTGCTCTGACCATTGTTTGAAAAGTGAAGCAGTTGATGTTTTTATTGCCCACACTATGAAGCATGAAGACAGAATTTAGATCTCTTGTGTAGTTCGAAAAGTGGCTTGGCAAGCAGTAGCTTTTTTCTGTGTTCTACAGCCATGGCAACAACACTTCCACATGCACATGTCACCTGCAATGAAAAAGCACTTTTCCAAGGGAGATGGGGAAGTCCTCTTATTCCCGTGCTAAGTTTATGCAAATGCCTATTTATTAAATGCATATATACAGTATTTTATGATAAGTTAAAGCTAACATGAATGTTTTCTTCCCTACACCTTGCCTCTTGCTGCTTTAGGTCACTCTAAGATTAAGGCCTTCCTGAGTCATGGTGGTCTGAACAGCATTTTTGAAACCATGTACCACGGTGTACCTGTGGTGGGAATTCCTCTTTTCGGAGATCATTATGACACTATGACCCGAGTGCAGGCCAAAGGCATGGGAATATTACTAAACTGGAAGACTCTTACTGAGGATGAATTATATAAAGCACTGGTGAAAGTTATTAATGATCCCAGGTAAGGTTATTTTGCTAAGCTTCCACTGATGTGGAAAAACAAGTCTATAAAGTAGTTATAGTAGCCATATGCAACTGTCCACTGAGTTTTAATGGTTGATATTTTATAGATATTTATTATTGTGTTGTATAATATCAGATATATTTTATTGTATATTATATAGTGCCCTGGGCTCCTCTGAAGGAAGGGCAAAACAGAAATGTAACAATACAATAAATAGATTTCATAGATTCACCTCCAGAAAATTACATTCAAAGGTGATGAAGCAATTAATTGCTGGAATTGCATAAATGCAATATGCTGAATTAGTTCTGTTTTTCCATTCCACAGCTACAGACAAAGGGCACAGAAGCTGTCTGAAATTCATAAAGACCAACCAGGTCATCCTGTTGATCGAACAGTCTACTGGATTAATTACATCCTTCGTCATAATGGAGCACAGCATCTACGTGCTGCTGTTTACACAGTCTCTTTATATCAGTATTTCTTATTGGATATTGCCGTTATTGTACTGCTTGGTACTGCCTTACTCTGCTACATTTTGGCCAGGATAGCAAAATTTATCCGCAAGCAAAGCAAACATCTTTGGTCCACTGATGAACATACTACCATTAATGGACATTACCAAAATGGGATACCAAATGGCAAGTATAGAAGAAATGGCCACATTAAACATGAAAAAAAGGTGAAATGAGCCAACTACCCAATGTACATTAGCAGCGAATCAGTTCTATAATTGAATTTTATAGCTGTAACTTAGTCTAACACCTACTTAAAGCAAAACAATAAACAGTTCTAACGCTCCCCTACAGTATGTAATCTTATGCGATTAAATTCTGCAGAACTAAGGAAAATCTTTAGAAAAATGAAGCACAACCTAAAATGCAAAATGTATTTTATTCTTAATACTGATGCAAAAAGGTTATTCTGGCACTGAAGTTTTTTTAGAAGCCTTAATTCTCTGAAGTAATTCAATAAGTATATTTATGACTTCTCCATTTGTGAATCTACATGTGTGCGTCCCAGATAAGGAAAGGTTCACTCTTACTTGGCAACTATTCTTTTTTTTCATATACTCATTCACATTTTTCCAGAGAGAACTTTGTTTGGATTCCTTGAAGTTTCACTATGTTATCTGGCAATGATGTTAAAGTCATCTTTCCTGGTGTTTGGTATATAGCAGTGAACAAACTGCAGAATCATAATGCAGCCATAAAAATCATATTCTTAAAAGGCGCTGAAGAATATGATAACAAAACACTAATTTTGATATACTTCTTAACTCTTCCTTTCTCTTCCATTTCTTTAGAGAAAAGGAAATTGCACAAGAGTACCGTAAGCTGTAATTTTATATTTATGTATATTTTATCTTCCTTCTTCACTTTCCACATATCCATTAATTTATGCCATTGTAAGGGTGTTGTTTTATTTTGATAATTACAAGGGCTGTGTGGATAGATTAGATAGTTTAGAAAAACAAATGAAGCAGAGGGGAAAGAAAACCTGTCCCAGGCTCTTTGGAAAAGGTCTTGCCATGTCCCTTGAGCAATGCAGAATCAAACCACCTTTGGGATTTGTTACAAAGTTGAATGTCTTTGCTTTTGTATTATTGCAATTAAGTTCCCCACTCGCACCCCAAAGCCACGGTGGTTCTGAGGTTCACTGTCAATAGTTCTATCTGTGTTCCTTCTGCTGGTCTGGGCCACACAATCCATGTTACATAGTTGCCAACATCAATTCTCTGAATAAATTGGAGGCTATCCTTTTTGTCAGTTACTGCTGTCTTTGTAGAGGTTTGATATCATGCATGACATTGAACCCAGGAAACCTAGTTGGAATGTTTGTCTCTGCCCACGCCCATAGCTGCCCTTCTGCACAACACTTTCAATCACTGTAGCCGATACCAGACTTTTCTGGCTTTAAACAGAGAATGGGAACATAGGGTGTTGAGCAAATATCAGGACGGTCCTATTGAACCAGTGTTGGCAACTATGAGTTTATTAATTTCCATGTCATTCTGTTTACTTGGAATTTGCACTGCACATGTTGTGAGTGTCCGCTGTATTTATTTGCAGTTTGAAATCCCATGTCTTAACAGCAGGGGGCGGGGGGCGGGCGGGAAGTCTCTACTGAGTGTTGTTCACTAACATGGGAAGAGTTCTGAACAAAACAGAATGCTAAAAATCATCTTCATACACAGTGACATGGCATTCCATTATCATCCCATCAGGAGCCTCTATCTTGTAGCAATAAAGTAGCCTTGCAAATGTGCTTCTAATATTCAGTACAGGACAGTTGTACTGCCTTTCCAGATACTTGAAGAAAAAAATGGTATTATCAATAAGTCTGTTAGCTTTATCTTTTTACAATCCTATAAATATGTGGCAACTTAAAGGAACACAAAGAGGCAATGAGTGTTGGGAAAGTGACAGGACCTAGAGTGTATGAATGAGTTGGTTTTAATGTTTTTCTTATTGAAGGTACACAAGCACTGACCGGATGATTAAAAATAATTTAATCTCCACTGTGATACAACTTAAGCAATAAACATGGATTTAATATAGAAACAAATGGTTGGAAGCACATCTTTATTCAAACACACTTGTCTGTTTATGTGTATACTTGACAGCCATACCCTTTGTGTGCATGGCTAATATCTGTTAGGTTTTACATTCTTGTGTGCGTATGTTCTGCATATACACTCAGTCACATGTTACATAGCACAATTGAAAAGAACAAATACTCTTATTCCCTCATGCCTTTGGTCCACTGTCAGTTTAATAAAATGGGCTCGCTTAAGTCTGCAACATCGTGTTCTAAATTACCTAGTACAGTGCAGTTTTTCATAATACGGAAATTCTTGGACATTGCTCACTGTGTGAAAAATAAAGCAAGAAAAGAATCAGAGTGGTACCAATATCGAAGTTATATTTAGATTAATGAATAGCTAATTTCCACAAAATCTTCCAGGTATCTCCATCTTTTACTTAGTTTGTATGCTCCCTAACATACCTGACACTTTTTATTCTAGATATGTTTGTAGACCAGACCATTCGAGATACGTTTGTAGAAGTAAATCCCTACTGAGAGTAATGGAAGCTAGGGTTGATTTGTGTAACTATTTTGGAAGAGCTAATTCAACAAAAACTTCCTTGTATTAATTAGATGTGTCTATAAGGAACACTGTTCACGTGAATTGGCTACCGTGAATACCCCCGGAAGGCACATCATGATCTATGTGAGAAAATTCACCCAGCTTGTCACGTGCACAGCAGCAACTTGTGCTTTTGGCAACCAGTTGTCACAACTGATTTGCAACAAATATTTTCACATAACCTCAAAGTGGTTGCTTTTGAGTCCTGTTTGCCCTCAAAGTTTTGATGATCTTCTAGTCCTTAGTATTATACCTCCACAATAAATTGGTTGGGAGAGACTCTCATGAGACTGCTGTTCCCAAGTGATTAATTTCTTTGTATAGTTAGGAAAGTTAACTTGCCATGTAATTTTCCTGAGTTTGTTTATTATCTATTTTATTTCATAAAAATTATACACCGCTTGATTGTTAAAAACCTCAGAGTGGTTTACAAAGAGAATAAAATAATGAAATAGTTCTGGCTATTTCGTACCATAGACATATTATCTTCATTTGCTTAGTGGCTTATCAATATCATTTTCATCTTCACAAAAGCCTGTGCAGTAACTTGGGTGGAGAGGTGGTGAAGTGAATTGAATCTAGTCTCCTACACCCAAACCTCCCAACATACCGGTACTCTTCAACATACCGGTACTCTTCATATTGTCCTTCAGCAATTAAAAAGAGCGAGATTGAGAGATTTCTTTTGAGCTTGTAAGCTCAAGATGCTTTGACACATATTCTATAGCCCTGTTCCACTATCAAAACTATCAAAATAGATTTGGGAAAGCAGACTGGTGCTGTGACCCCAAATATGCTTATTCTAAAATTTGCTTAATTGAAATTGGTAAATGTGCCAGTCGTTGCATCCTATATAATAATCTTGAAGTGTCCCTGCTTTTCCGTGTGTCACGGAAGTGCGCTCTGCGCATGCCACACGCGGACGCAGGGATTGGCCAGCGGACAGGAAGTGGCGGGCGGGCGGAAGTGGAGGGCTCTCTCACAGCCCTGCCGGAGGACGGCCGGCCCGGCCTGGAGGCAGCGGCAGTGAGGAGAACGAGGAGCCCGGGCCAGGCCGTGGCGGCAGCGCCGGGGCCTCGGCCAACCAGCTCGCCCTGGCGCTGCTGCTCCTGCGGAGGGGCAGCGAGGTGGGCGCTGGCGGGCGCCGCGGAACGCGTTCTAAGCGGGGGGAGCAGGGCGCGCCGGGGCCCCGCAAGCCGCTCGGAGGGGCGGCGAGGCGGGAGCGGCCGGAGCGTGCTCGAAGCGGGGGCCGGGAGCAGGGCGCGCCGGGGCCCCGCGAGCCGCTCTGCCGCCTCCTGCCTCCTCTTCCTCTAGAGCCCGTTAGTCAACGGGCTAACTTCAACTAGTTTAATATACAACCTTTGATGAAATTTGCTGGGAAATTTATTTTTCTGATGCGTTGCACAAAATGATAAATACATATTGTAGTATGATAGATTTATAATTCCAGTAGGGCTTAAAAACTGTGCCTTCCTTTGCCGTTAATTGTTTGACTCCTAAAGCTAGTTCTGGATATTAAGTACAAGCCTTTAAAAAAAAAATGGAGACATTAACCTGAATAAGAATAATATACGTGATGTGGTATTTATTTTTAATTTTTATTTATTTTATTTTTAATTTAATGTTTTTATTTTATCTAAGGTATTTATATACTGCTTTGCGTATGAACTTCACAAAGCGGTTTACAAAAGTTGTTAAACACCGTGTTTTAAACAAGTTACAATAAAAGGGGGGGGAGAACTGTTTAGAAGAAGCTGTGATGGCTTCTCCCCTGTGGTGGCAGTTGGAAGAGAGGGGAACCATCACCACTCGAAGCTGGATGTTGGCATTTCACCCAGCTGTTTCTATTTCTGCCCATTTCTCTTCAGGGAAAGATGATCCTTCAGAAACCTCAATGGGAGCAGTTCAGGAACAGCAAATTCATTTGAGCCATTGTCTTTCATATGATTTTTTAAAATCAAGCTTGCATCTTGTCAGCACTGTTGGGTGTTAGTGTAAAATTAGCATTACTCAGTTTGAATAGTGAAGATGGGAGTTTATTTTTCTGCTATTCAGTGAATTAAAACCCGCGTTACCTGAGTACTCGGAGAGATGCTTAAAATAACCGGATAAACAGAAGTTATGACACGCATTTAACTAAGCTGCTTTCGCATTGGCTCCAAAAGAACACACAACATTTTAAAACACGCATGCACAAACAAACAAACTGTTTAAAACACACAATTCCACACTGACATTGCTATTTAGCTCAAATGTATCAAACTGTGTCTTTCAAGTTAAAGTTCATTTGGAACTGCGTGTTCTGAGAGCGAGGGAATGTGTTCAAAGCAAGTGATTAATTATGTACTTAATGTGAATTTTTATGCCTTGTTTTAAAAGTCAGATTAATGTAGGAATGGGATGAAACAGAATTCTGAGGCCTGTGAAAGCAAAACAAAGCAAAAATAGACTGATCTTTCTATCCCCACCCTGAAGAATAGCTTTTTCGGTCAACTTCATGACAAAAGGCTAAACTTTATATGAATGTCAATTGAAAGTATAGTGTGTGGACGGGGAGTGTATTTATACATTTACACATGCACATTAGTACTTTTTGGTAATGGTACTCACTGGTACAGAGTTCCATCACTTTTTTGGGGGTTGCCTGTGGCGCTTATATGAAGATACAAGTACCAGCACCTCATTTTTTAAAACAGAAAATGCACAGAATGTGTGTATGTATATTTTTGGTCCCCACAGGGTGTGAAGAGGGGAGTTGGTCCATTTATTCAAAAAATAAAATACATGCAACTTCAAGTGATATGTTTAGCATCATATGTAGCTTGATCTGCAATGTGTGCATTTAAAATAGCTGAAGAGATCACCAGTACTTGGATATATTGGCATAGTGATGCCATTGTATTGATACATGTGTGCTTTGAAGGGCTTTTTTTTTTTTGCATTTCAAGGTAAACAACTTTTAGCACTGGAAGGATTATATAACAAGACAACTTGTCCTCAGTTTTCACATGATAAATGGTGTTTCTGTATGGTAAGATGGAAAGCTATGTTTGGAAAATTACTGACAAGTGGATTTTTAGGGTGTGGGTACAGGTTTTTAAAGCTGATATGGTTATGCTTTGAAGACATATTTAGCACATGTACATTGAGGAGGAGACTCCCAAGGCTTCAGAAATGGTGGAACTCATGGGCTTTTGTATTCAAGGCTTGGTTTGCACACATTTCATTGAGGTATAATAAACCTAGATTAATACAGTCTAGGGGTTAAGTGAGTTGAAAGAAGACAGAACTGCTTGACTCAAGACTGTTTTCCCTCTCATGTTCCCGCCCACTTTTACAAGGAGAAATCTACTTTCTGTTTTCCGTACTCCAAAATAGAACTATGTCTATTTCGACAAGTATTGCTGAGATGGCTGGGCTTGCATTTTGCCAGTGAGTTGGGGTTTGATGGTCTCAGATCAGATGGTTTGATGGTCCCAGATCATTATTGATACACAGCCTACTATATTTTGTCTAAATGGCAGTCATTGCTGAAAAAACTGTCTTGCAACGATACACACTACCAAACGGGAGCAGCACAGATATTCCTTTATCGGCAAGTTCAGGATACTCAGTAACTGAGTAATTTTGGGGAAATCCCACTTCCAAAAAATGTATCTTGGATGGTCCTGTCACACGGCAGTCCAGTGAGTTGTTCTTTTTGCCCAATACAACTTTCTGAATGGATTGTAAATGGGTTTCATGCCTACTCTCATGTCTCTGTTTCTTCAGCAGAAATGTAGCTTACAAATTTTGACTAAGCAAATGTCAAATCAACCTTGGCTTAACTATTAATGAACCTTGGCAGCAGTTCAGGTGTCAGTCCTTCACAAGGTGCTTGCATCCTGCACTGTTTTTGAATGACTGTTACAGCTCTCCATTTGGGCACCTGCGTATCAGAGGCGAGCTGCATTAGGCATTCAAAAATCCTGCACGATCACCTTGTGGCAAACTGTTGTGGATCTCCTGCCTGCAAACATGTAAGATTCAAGCCTTTCTGGCATTTGGTTCCAAGTGTCACCACAGCATTATAATACGCCAACAAACCAAAAAGTTGTAAGAGGTATTTATCATATGAGTTAAGGTTTACAAGCAAATATATATATATATATATATATATATATATATATATATATATATATATGAGTTTTACCTATAAAACTCATGATCCCATTGCACATACTTTGTGACCCACAGATTGGGAAACATTGATCTGCAGAACAGAAGAATAATGAAACATGCAATCCCTTTCACTGTCTTACATGAAGCATTTGATTTGTCCGTAAGAGGAGGGAACAAAAACACTATGAATGACGTTACTTCAGTATCTGATGAGGAAAAAGTGGACTTCTCTTATTCTCTACATGTTTCCATCATGGGTACTTAACATGAGTTAGAGTTAGCAGTACAGAATTCTGCATGCACTTTTGGGAAGAACCCAAATACTCAATTCCTGATTTTGTAAATTATAAGGTACAATTGTGAGGTCCATGCCCTGAGAGGACTTCATACACTTAAGTCAGGGCTGAGGAGCCTTAGGCTCAGGGACCAAGTCTTGCCCTCCAAGGCTATCTGCCTAGGCCTTGGGATCCTCCTCAGCCGTGCCTCCTACTGATGTTTTAGATATTTTCTTAGTGTTTTTGACTGGCTGGAATGTGTTTGAATTTTGATAATGTCTGTAGCTTGCCTGGATGGGGAGATAGAGAGGGGTGTGTGCCTGCATGTGTGAAAACTAGCCTTTCGTACAAAGATACCATTTACATTAAGTGTTCCACCTAGTTTTGCCTCTGGCTCTGCCCATATCTGGCAAACGGCTGAAAAGGGTTCACTGCCCTGGCATTAGTGGTTGTATAGAAGAACCTCACCAGCTGTGACTTTTGTCATCCTAGTGTATTGATAGAATAAGCTGAAGGGCACATCCTGTACCGCCTGCCCACTTTCACAAGGAGAAATCTATTTTCTGTTTTCCCTACTTCAGCCCCCCAGAAGCTGCTATGGAGGGTTCCTCCCACCTTCCAGCTCATATTTTGGTAAGTACAGTAGTTTATGGGAGAAATGTGAAGGAGAAGCCCTTTTATGCTAGTGGACACCACCTTATGCTATGTTGCAACTCACCCTGAATCTGATTGAATTTTCCTATATTATTCTATACCCCAAGTTTCTACAATGTCCCATCATTCATCTTTATTTCTTTTCATTAGTTATTTATTGTAGTTAAGTGTTTCATGTCTCTGATACATTTATTTATCTTTGGTACTGTAGGCCTGATCCAGTCAAAATGGAGCATTCTTCACTGAAATAAAAACAAATGGACTTGAAAGTGCCAAATACTGGACCACAACCCTCAATACATTGCTTATTTAAAAACACATTAGCTAGCTTAGAATCTCCCAAGGTTATTTCTTAATTCCTTAGGGGTAGGCTTAACCCTGGTCCTCACATTCCTGTAGTATCATGCTCTCTGCTGTGTTATCTCCCAGGGCTTTTAAAAATTCAGCATTTGTCAAGTATCACTTGTCTTTTGTAGAAAAAAGATTTGGAGCCCTACTTCTGTCCGACAAGGAGTAAGACATAATTCAATGTATTATAATATTCAAAACCATCATATATATTTTCAAACTATAATGTGATTTTAAAACAATCCTTCAAATAGGTCTAGGGTTTTTTTTGTGCTAGTACCTGTGAAGTTTATTTGGGTGCTGGTGAGAGAACTACCGGTAAAGGGGATTTGTTTCTCTCCTTGTGGTTTTTGTGGGTAACAATTTTATGATGAAGATGGGATAAGTTATAATGGTGCCCTTGCGGAAGTAGACTACAATGTTCCAGAGGGATGGGGGCAGGTTCTAGGGAGTAAGAAGGAGTGTAGGGGGACAATTACAGGCATGTGTTCTCCACAATTGGCACCAAAGATCACAGAGACGATAAGTAGCTGTTTGAACAGGAGTGGATGAATGGGCATATAGCACAGAGGCAGAAGGATATGAACGTCTGGCATTTTCTGAGGAAGCACCATGAGTAGAACTAGCAAAGAACTCAGAACAGACAAGAACAAGACAGTAAGTTACATCAACATCATTCCCCTAAAGCACTGTTTTAGGAGAGCCCTGTTAAAATAATCTCTGGTTGAAAGCTAGACCTGCTGTCACAAAACAGCTGCTCCTTTCCCACCTTGCATTTTAGTATATATGCAGGTCTCACTATCCTAATGCAATGCATTCTCAGGCAAGTGTTCACACAGTGAGTTAATGATTTCCCTTGATGCCTATGGGAAAATTTATAATGTGGAATTTTGACAGCAAAATGATGGAAAAACCCTGGAAAAACCTCCGAAACATTGTAAAAGGAAAACGAGGAAGAAAAACATGCTCTTATTTGTCTGATCTCACTTGCTGTCGTCCACCATGGTTTCTGGTGAAACAGCTGCCACAAACCAGCAAAATACAAAAGCTTCTTTAAGACTACTGATTTGTTTACAGTACTACACACAGGTCCGGCTGTTTGAATATTTGAATCTGCTGTGTGCTTAGTGAGGTTGGGTACTAATTCCTCATGTTTGGATAAGTGAATTTTCATACAACAAGCATTTGGGTAGTGGGAGTTGCGTGTTCAGCAGTCAGGGAAAATGTTTCAAGGGTACACTGCAATGTTGTTTTTAAACATACAAATCTCTGAATGGTTTTAGGCATCTTTGGCTCAGGCACTTTGGAGAGATCCTGATTTAGATCAGAAGAGCCCTGAATCTGTCTGAAGCTGCCCTGCTACAGTTCTTCAGCTGGGATTCATCCATATCTTTTACCTCCAGCAGTTCCATAAATTATATCCACTAAATACTAAGATAAAAAGACATGGATTCAATTTTGCAGGTGGCTTTGGGTTACGTTTTGTAAAGAAAAGCAACTGAGTGCAATAAATAATACAGGCATACCTTGGAAGTCGAATGGAATCTGTTCCGGAAGTCCGTTTGACTTCCAAAATGTTTGCAAACCAAAGCGCAGCTTTTGCAGCCAATCAGAAGCCATGGAAGCACCGTCGGATATTCAGGTTCCAAAGAACTTTCGCAAACTGGAACACTCACTTCCAGTTTTGCAGTGTTTGGGAACCAAAATGTCCCAAGTACCAGGACATCCAGGATCCAATTTATGACTGTCATAACTTATCCTTGGTGTCACTCATTAAATGGTTGCTCAATGTACTTTTCTCAGTTTCCTGAAAGATAAGGATACAGGTGTGAATGAATCAGGATGAATGAAAAGGGCAGAGCACTCAGTGATGCCATTCCCATGCTCCAGCACCCCGCCCAATTTATGAAAACTTATTAAAAAGTTCTTTATGCTCCCACTTTGGTTTTGTCCAAAAGAGTTTTGACTTCAGTTTGCAAACATAATATATTTAAAATGACCTAATTTATACAGGGATGCGGGTGGTGCTGTGGTCTAAACCACTGAGCCTCTTGGGCTTGCCGATCAGAAGGTCGGCAGTTCGAATCCCCGCGACAGGGTGAGCTCCCGTTGCTCAGTCCCAGCTCCTGCCAACCTAGCAGTTCGAAAGCACGCCCAAAAAAAGTGTAAGTAGATAAATAGGTACCGCTCTGGCAGGAAGGTAAATGGCGTTTCCGTGCGCTGCTCTGGTTTCAGTGTTCCGTTGCACCAGAAGCAGCTTAGTCATGCTGGCCACATGACCCGGAAAAACTGCGGACAAACGCCAGCTCCCTCGGCCTGTAAAGTGAGATGACCACCGCAACCTCAGAGTCATCTGCAACTGGACTTAACTGTCAGGGGTTCTTTACCTTTGCCTTTTAATTTATACAGAGTGTGTACTGGCTGTTTGGAAGGAAGCCAGGCCCTGTAGCTCCTGGTCAGCAAGAACAGTTATATCATATCACTATTGTTTCTGACCTCGGGGGCAAAAGGAATAATTCTTTTGTCAGTGATACAAAAGGATGCAAGTTATGAAAGGCAATAATAGACAATACTTCCTGGACAACTCCCTTCTCACAAGGCAGCTCCAAAGGTGGCTTTTAGATTCCTTGAAAATACTTTGGAATGAAGGTTGAAACTTCCTGGTCTGTTTACAAAGGTATTGGCCAATATTAACATTAGAAGTCTCAACTGTAACATAGGAGTTGGTGGTGGTGCTCTGACTTCTTTGCTGCCTGCTTGCAAAGGAGGTGGACCTGCTAGTAGTGCTGCTTCTGAGGAGGAGGAGGAGGAGGAGGAAAAGAAGAAAGAATAGTAGGAAGAATCTGACAACGATAAGGGCTTTGGTCTCCTTTTCTAAGCTGACTTTTTGCACTCCTCTTAATAAAGATACAAGCATGTAAAATGGGAACCAGAAGAAACTTTCCCAATTGCAGTGCAGGGATAAGTAGATAAGTGGCTCCTTTCAGTAAAGAGATTCTCATCTCATCCCTCCGCATGTGTATGCACAAATGCATTTATCATTGCGTATAAATATGCAATACCTTTGATGTGCATGGATGATAAATAGGTTGACAGTGCAGTCCTGTACATGTGTTTATTTGAAACTGTTCAAGGAGGCTAAGGAGCAAGTGCCTTTACAATTGCAGTCTGAGAATGTGTGAACCACTAGATGACATGCATAAATGGCATACATTACATAACTAAATAAATGGCATACATTACATAACTAAATACATTACATAACTAAATTCGGTCCCAGCTCCTGCCCACCTAGCAGTTCGAAAGCACGTCAAAAGTGCAAGTAGATAAATAGGTACTGCTCCAGCGGGAAGGTAAACGGCGTTTCTGTGCGCTGCTCTGGTTCGCTTAGTCATGCTGGCCACATGACCTGGAAGCTGTCTGCGGACAAACGCCGGCTCCCTAGAGCGAGATGAGCGCGCAACCCCAGAGTTGTCCACGACTGGACCTAACAGTCAGAGGTACCTTTACCTTTACCTTTACATAACTAAATGTGTCAGGATTGGATTGCAAACATGTTCCTTCTTGGGGAGTGCAACCCCATCCAGGGCAGGCAATTGTCCAATTATTCATAGCGTCTCTGGATTAAGATGTTATCCAGAAGTAGAGCTGAGCATCACTGGCATAATGTGGACACCTTTTCCCAAACTCCTAATAACTGCTCCCAGCCGCTTCATATTAAATAACATTGGGAATAAGAGTGCCCTGCAGTCTCTTAATATGCAAGTTCTTACCTGTCATTGCCTATAATCTGATTCTCCTTGATAACAGGCTCTATGATCTCCCAAAGCTATGGGAGTGTTGTAACTATGTCATAACACCGAAACGAATGCACTTTTCATCATATGAAAATCCTATGCATGTTGTAGAGCAGTGGTTCCCAGTTAGCTAAGTACTGCGGACTCCCTGTTTTTCAAAAGCTAAGCCATGGACCCCCTAGTTTTGAAAATTTCAATATCTCTATGGTAGTTTTTGTTATGGGAATGGTGCCACGGACCCCTTGGGGGTCCGCAGACCAACAATTGGTAACCACCGTTGTATATTTTGCCTCCTCTATTTTCCCTCTGTAGATGGGAAGGTGAATACGTCACACATATTGTCTTAAACAAGGCATGCATGTTAAACATTGAATGGCTGATTACAAGAATAGGTACAATACACATTAGCCATGAGACTGCATTAGTTCAGTGTGCTTAAGGTCACTTTCGTGTTTCCTGGGCATTTGGCTCCCTGCCCTGCAATGCAAATCACTTTCTAGAAGGGTCGATTTGAAGGCATCTACATGAGGTGACAATCTGCTGGTTAAAGACAAAAAATTAAATTTTCACTGGGTAGGCTCAACCTTGTGGGAGCATGCAGCGTAGCTTTTTGGGGCACAGCCAAAGTATATTCTTTCAATTCATCCCATATGTATTGCATACTACTGCCAGGTACTGTATAAGTGAGGTTCAGTAAGACCTCCCAACTGGTGTGCCAGCGCCAGTCTACATTTAAACGATCAAATAATATAGGTCTCAAAAATAAATATAAATTGCACAGATGCTTTTCTCTTCTCCCCTTTGCCTTTTGTGTGGACCCTTAAGATGCTCAGACAATGGACAATAGAAGCAGAAACTGTAGCTTATGTTCAAGAGCTTACAAAGACCACGATTATTAAGCCTGGAAAAGAGATGCAGAGTGACCTCATCGAGGTGTTTATAAAGGGCACAGTGAAAGCTGAGCTGCGTCTCCATTTTCTTTGTTGCATAATAGAGGAAAGGAGGCACCTTTTGACGGGCACAAAAAGGGAAGAAGGCTCGAAGGACGGAAAAGAAATCATTACGCAGCATGTGGTTAATAAGACAGCTCACTTAAAACATAAGAGCAGAGAGGATTTGTACAGGGAACACACACCACACAAGTCAGATTGTAGCCACAAGCCCATTGCAGCGCCATAACATCCTACCTTTGGGGAGAAGGAGAAGCATCCTTCCATTGCGCTCCTTGAGGCTGCTATTTTCAGCGTTAATGCATAGCTTTCATGTGGGGCTGGTTTTGAACAAACAGCCTTCCAACTGGAAAACTATCCTTATAGAACAACTTTGTTAGTTCAGTTCAGCTTCTTTGGGCTGCCATCCCAAGGGGCAGCAGGAGGAAGAACCCACCTGATCTCCTACTCACTGTCAGGCTTGCAGCAGCAGGACAAAACTGAAATTGGAGCAATGTTCTTTTGCTCCTTCCCAGTCTTAGGAAAATAGGAAGCTGCCATATGTTGAGTCAGACCATTGGTCCATGCAGTTCAGTACTGTCTGCAATGACTGGCAGCAGTGCTCAAGGGTTTCATAAGGAGTCTCTTCCAGCCGTACCTGGAGATTGAACATGGGACCTTTTGCATGCAAAGCCACTGCTCTGTCACTGAGTCAGCCCCCCTTCTCCATGTTGGGAGTGAAAATATATATGCCAGACACAGGCCTGATATATACTTTTCCCCATTTTCAAGGGATGCTAGGAGACTGGCATGTTTGGGTCTATAGACTTTGGTAAATCTACTCCCAGCACTTTGTAACCCCTTCTGATCCCAGAGCTCTGATGTCAGGGGTGAGGTCTCCCTCTTTGAAAGTGGGCATCTGTTTGCCTTCAGAGAGGGAGATCCAAAATATTCTATCCTTCCAAGGACCATAAAGTTGAAGGCCTGGTTCAGTCTCAGCTGAGACTGCCACAGGGTTGAGAGAGAGATTCAATACACCATAGTTTTTAGAATATGGAAATTTTGTTTCAGCCTGTGCATTCATTTCTGTTTCCTTCTAGCATTCACATGGGAGAAGGATCTTGTGAATTTCAAGGAGCCTGCAATAAGTAAAACATTGTTTAACCAAGATAATAGTAGGAAAACTCCGGCCAGATCCTTTCAAATAAACAGTCATTATTGGTTTTAGCAGGTAAAGTACTGGCAGACTAATAAAGCAGCCATTAATGAAAACACCACAGGCAAATGAAACTATTTTTTATCAACTGTAAGGCAAAGGTTGCTTCTTGTATGTGCAAAATAATTTAGATACTTTAAGCAATGTTTCCCCTTTGCCATTATAAGAGAACAAGATAGGTGTTCATAGTGAGTTCCAGCACCTCTTGTTCTATAAAAATAGCACTGCATGCAGCTAACCATGATCTGAGAATTACACCCCATATCCTATTAAGTCTTGGAAGAATTACACTGGTACCCAATTTGTTTCTGGGTCCAGTTCAAGATCTTGACTTTGACTAAAGCCCCAAATGACCCAGGTCACAAATAGCCAAAAGAACTCTCCTCCCATTCAGGCTAGCTGGGAAGTTAAGATAAGCAGGGGAACTTCAGAAGTCCATAGGATGGCACTATGTGGCAGGGCCTTCTTTGTAGTGGTCCCCAGACAGAAACAAATGAGTGTCGGCTATATATGTTGCTGTTGTTAACTTTGCTGTCTGGTCTTTGACCGCAGTAAAGATTGATTTGATTTGATACATTAAAATCAATTGACTTAAGTGTGTGATGCTCATGGTCTACTCTGAGTATGATTTAATCTGATACAATCCATAATTATTCAATATATGGACTTACTTTCCAAGAGTGTTATAATCAATGCTTTTTTTCTATAAAAAAAATGTTTGGGGTACTCTAATCTTGGCTCAAGAAAATCACCATTTTATAGTTCAAATCGGGAAAAATAAATACAGTAAATAGACAAAAGTATAAAGATTCACAAAATGTTTATGGGTATGCGTACCCCTGTGTCCCCCCAGAAAAAGAGCACTGGTTATAATGCAATGAAATCAAGACACTTTTCCCGGAACACTGCTTGTTTCAAATGATATAATGACACAATGTTCATCTTTTAAAATATTTCTTAGCCTTTGGTGACATCTAGTGGTAGAAATAATTCAGTTTTCTTTGAATTATGCCGAACTGTGAAGAACATCTAACTGCAAGCAGCATCTCAGGAGCCAAATAGCAGCCAGGGTGGGAGTAGTTTTTAGCAGAAAACTAAGATAAAGATATGCAGATATTGCCCTTTACTCTGGTTCAGTGCATTGTCACAACTGTTCTTAGAAATTACCCACAATCCACCTGTTCCCAAAATTACCCACAATCCACTAGTTTCTTCTGAAATACTGTGTTTTGATGCAGTTTTCCCAAAGTTTCACTCTGACCCCATCTGCACTATCTATTTAAAGCAGTAGCATACCAACTTAAACCATCATGGCTTCCCCAAAAGAATCATGGGAACTAGTTTATTCAGGGTGCTGTTAGTTTTTAGGAAACCCTATTCCCCTCACATAACTAGTTCCCAAAGTGTTTTAACAGTCATCCCCCCCCCCCCCGGGAACTCTGGGAATATAGTCTCTGTGAGGGAGACAATTCTCTGTGAGGTAGACAATGTATGTATTTCCTTCCCTGCAATCCCATAGCCTCCAGCATTCCTCAGAAGAAAGTAGGGACACCCCCCCCCCCAGTTACACCAACAGGACACAGAGCGCATGTCCTCCACCCTCCTGAGAAAACCCCTTGAGCCATCTGCCCACCTGTCAAAATGACCTGCAGATGGTGGAGGTGGTTGGGATCTGGCCCGCAATCAGAAAAGGTTCTCTTCTCCTGCAATATAGTGTATGGAGAACAACACTGCCAGTAAAGGTGCAGGTTGTGTACTTTTCAGCCAACGAGGAATCAACTACAGAAGCAATAACAACATACATTCATAAGGACAAAAGACAGAAACTGGTGTGGGAAATAACCCAATTAATATTAATCCACTGCTCACAGACCCTCCAAGTGTCCCTATTTTCCAGGGACAGTCCCAGATTTGCAGGAGCCATCCTGGTTTCTGTTATGATCCTGGAATGTCCTGCTTTTCCTTAGGACGTCTCTGTTTTCATCAGATAAATGTTGGAGGGTATAGACTTAGGCGATTCCCACAAGCTAAGGAGATAAGTAACTGTGCAACCTTTAGAAGACATCTGAAGGCAGACCTGTACAGGGAAGCTTTTTTAAAAAAATGTTTGATGTTTTATTGAGTTCTTATATCTGTTGGAAGCTGTCCAGAGTGCTTGGGGCAATCCAATCTGATGTGTAGGATAATAATAATAATAATAATAATAATAATAATAATAATGGAATAGGACATCCCTACTTTCATTGGAGAAATGTTGGAGGGTATGTGCTCATTCAAATACATTTCAAGGACTTTTAACACTGGCATGTGGTGTGCAGTAAGCATATATGATCTCATCCAAATGGTAATATTCCAGCAACCGATCACTCTGAGGTCCTTTCTTGGAGCTTTGGCTAGGATGTCAGCTTCCAAGGAATGGCAGGGACTTTACACTCAGATTTTAAACTTCTTTATCTGTGGGATACTTGCAGATGCCGCACATCCATACGCTTGATCAAAGTCTGAAAGCGTTTGTCTCGCTTGACAAGTAGCAGCTAAGATGGGTTATTTTAAGCAATCAAGGCAGTTTACAAGCACCTTCTAAGAAAGAAATGGTAAAGCTGTGGCCCTCTAAATGTTTTTGGACTCTGATTCCTTTCAGCCCCAGGCCCCATGATCCCAGCAACATCTGGAGAGCCATGGGTTCTCCACCTGTGATCTTAGACAACAAATGACAGCAGCATTGAAACACATAATTTAAACAAATAACCGTAAAATATATACACCTTTAATAAATAAGGCCAATGTCCATTGTACACCTACAAGGGACTAATCCATACTGAATTCTGTTAGCCCTGCACCTAAAATTATACTAGGTACCAGGCAAAGAGCTTGGGGACAGCATTCCAAATATGGGGTGCTGAAACCAAAAAGACTTGGAGTAAATGCCATCACCTAATCACTTTCTATCAGAAATATGGGAAACTGGGGAAGTGGTAAAATTATTGAACCATGTTTGCATGCTACAGATGACTGGCTCCCCACATGGTTGTGAGTCCCCAACAGTATGTCCCCCTCTGGTAAAGAGTTGCCTTTTGATCCCAAACTTTTTGCTGCTCAGAGAGAAAAGAAGGAAGCACACATCAAACTCCTTTGCACTCGCTGCAGTTATATAAACAAATGCATTGCTATTACATTTCAGCCAAAATGGATTTAGAACAAGGACGAGATCATATTAAGGTGAAGGATGGTTCGACTGTTTCCTTGCAAAGGTATTAAATGAGCGCTGTTTGTTAGCACAGTTACCATTACATAATCGCCCCTCCTTTTAAAGTTCACATCTTTCTTAGTCTGAAGAATAGCCAAAGCTCATAGATTCCTCCTTGTACAGTTCCTCAAGGATAGATTCCCCTTTATCAGTTTTTATTGCAGAGTTCCCCAACCCCTTCCATATTTGACGGGATGAGATTAAAGTGATTTGCAATTAGAAGGGTTCCCAATTGCATGGAGAAGCCTATGGAAACACTGCTGTGTGCGCATAGAGTCCATTTCGTGCTTCCACTGGGCGTGTGGATAGCAGGCCCACTTGGCACAACTGAACTCCCCTACCCATGCATACAGGGACCCAGGTGGCGCTGTGGGTTAAACCACAGAGCCTAGGGCTTGTTGATCAGAAGGTCGGCGGTTTGAATCCCTGCGATGGGGTGAGCTCCCGTTGCTCGGTCCCAGCTCCTGCCCACCTAGCAGTTCGAAAGCACGTCAAAGTGCAAGTAGATAAATAGGAACCGCTCTGGCGGGAAGGTAAACGGTGTTTCTGTGTGCTGCTCTGGTTCGCCAGAAGCGGCTTTGTCATGCTGGCCACATGACCCAGAAACTGTACACCGGCTCTTGGCCAATAAAGCGAGATAAGCGCCGCAACCCCAGAGTCAGACACGACTGGACCTAATGATCAGGGGTCCCTTTACCTTTACCTTTACCCATGCATACATACAGTATCCACAGGGAAGAACAAGGGCTCTTTTGCTTGCGTGGCAAATGGCTTTATTTTTCATGTTGTGGTGCTTTTGCACAGCCTAGTATCTGGTAAGTCAGCGATGGGGAAAACTTGTGGTCCTGCAGATACAGTTGGAGCCAACTCCTAGGGGCTGAGGGGTCTTCATCTCCCCCAAAGTTGGGTCCCCCTCAAAGTTGATAAGCATTGCCATTCAAATGGTGTGTGCCCGCCCCATCATGTGATTGATTGTGTGGGACGGGACTTACTTGCCCCTCCAATATTTTGTTCAAGTTGACACCCCTGGCTGGACTACAGTTCCCATCAATCCTGACTTCGCCATGCTGGCCGGGGATGTGAGAGTCCAGCGATACCTGGGCAACCATAGGTTCCCTGCCCCTGCGGTAAGTGGTGACTATTTAATTACTACAAAATTAATGCCAATTAGAATTCAAGCTGATTAAAATTTGAGAAGGATTGATACCAGTGTCCAGTGACTGCATAGTTAACAACAGCATCAGAAAAAAGCAGTGAATTAGGTGATAAATTACTTTATACTTGCCAGTGGCAAAGAAGTAGATCAATTGGGTCTTCACACTAGGTTTACTGTTGATTGAGGGCTGCATCTCTGCACTGAATAAGAACCAAATGTAATTAACTTCAGGAAATAAAAAATTAACAGCAGGTGTGTGTGTACTGAAGTAATGAAGTTTCATTATGCATTCCTATACTATTTCCACTACACTTATGTGAAAGATACCAGTGAGCTTTTGTTGTTGTTGTTTAGTCGTTTAGTCATGTCAGGCTCTTCATGACCTCATGGACCAGAGCACGCCAGGCACTCCTGTCTTCCACTGCCTCCCGCAGTTTGGTCAGACTCATGTTGGTAGCTTCGAGAACACTGTCCAACCATCTCGCCCTCTGTCGTCCCCTTCTCCTTGTGCCCTCCATCTTTCCCAACATCAGGGTCTTTTCCAGGGAGTCTTCTCATGAGGTGGCCAAAGTATTGGAGCCTCAGCTTCAGGACCTGTCCTTCCAGTGAGCACTCTGGGCTGATTTCCTTAAGAATGGATAGGTTTGATCTTCTTGCAGTCCATCGGACTCTCAAGAGACTCCTCCAGCACCATAATTCAAAAGCATCAATTCGTCGGCGATCAGCCTTCTTTATGGTCCAGCTCTCACTTCCATACATCACTACTGGGAAAATCATAGCTTTAACTATACAGAACTTTGTCGGCAAGGTGATGTCTATTCAATATTTGCATTCAGATTATGCATGCCAGCATACCCTTTTTTCCTCTTTTCTTGTCTATAATGCTTGCCGTGTGTCTGTATTTTAGAATCAACCTTTAATGATAATTCATTTCACTTTTCCATTTGAATCTTAGTAGCCATTTCCATCCGGTTTCCATTTAAAAGGCAGCCAAGGGGAACAGTATCTGCGATAAGGAGATGGCAGGGGAACAGGAACACAGATCGTAACATTTAAGGAAGCAGATCTGTCGGCAGTCACAAGACAGAAATACAGAAGAGAAGACGCAAAAATGTTCCCAACAGTTGGATGTTTTTCGTAATGTCACCATTTACAAGGTATACTTTCACATCCTGGAGATAAACCAAAGAGGCTGCCAAGTGAAGCCCATTTACCTTGGATTAATGGCATCCTCTGAAACAAAAAAAGTCATCAGATAGATTTCATCTCGCACAGAAGATGCCTTGTTGGGGAAAACAAGATATCCAAGGCTGTAACATTAGCTATTATTCAGTGACAGTATAGAACCCTTAGTAAATTCGGGCTGGAGGCAAATGTATTCCTTTTTCTAAATGCTACAAAGACAGGAAATGCACAGTCCAGTTAATCAGAGTACAAGCTTCAGGCAGGAAGGATCAAAATTTAGAATGGGAGCAAATATCAAAAATAAACCGAAGTGCTGATGTTCTGCATGGTTATGAGATAGACTTGTGTGTTGTTTTAAATTTGCTTCATATCAGCAATGAGACAGAGACAAAGAGATGCACTTGTTCAGTTAGGGTTATCTGGTTTCTGTTAATTGGGGCTGATAACTTTTAGGCTGCAACCCTGTGCACATTTACCTGGAAGTCAGCCCCATTAAACACAGTGGGACTTACATCTGAGTAACATGGATAGGATCATGCCGTTAGACGCATTGATCATCAACTGCTTGCTAGAAGTCTCTGGTTCTCAGCCCAGTGGGAAGTTGCAGGCAAGAATTCGCAACACAGCTGTAGGCAACCGAGCTGCTTTCATCTGTGCTGAGGCTGTGTTATACATGACTGGCTTAAAACACAGTGAGGCTCCCCACTGCAACGTTTCAGAATGCATTTGTAAGTCGTAGTGCACATCGAGAAGGTTAGGTGTATTTCCAAGTCGCCTGCTGTCTGTCCACATCAGTGGGTGGAGAGAGGGGGTCTGGATGTCTTCATATTGCTCATGCTTTCATGACACAGTATTTCTCAAGAACCTATGGGATAGATATGGATTGTGGCTTTACAAACCTGTAGTGGGAGCGTGCTGGTTGCAGAGTAAATGGCTGTGTGTACGCAGCCTTAACCTCTGAATACTAATGCATGAGTTTATCGGGCTGGCTATGACAACAGTTGGCAGGAGGTGAGCATTCTTCTACCTACAGACATTTTGTACTTGCTTAGCTGAAGGTTTCCATCTGTAAGTGTTACCGCAAGTTGCCTGCCAGCGCTTTTAATACCTTGATGCTTTCTCTCTCACAAAAATAGCAATGAGGAACATATGCTTGCAGAAGCCAAACATTAGGCACTCCAAGGTTTCAGCATGTTTCAAGATAATTAGGAATATAGCACAGCTCTGATATGAAAGCAGACTTCTTGACTGAAATCTGACTCAGTAAGGAAAAAAGGGAAATACAAGTTTTGAAATCTATATATATCTCCCCGCTCCCCCGACTTTGCCACACACAAGTGTTGCTGTGGTGGTGGTTATTCTGAGGCCCAGGACAGCAAACATATCATCAGTGTAAAATATAGCAGTCTAGAAAACAGAGCCCCTGTGGTGTGGTTGATAGAGTGTTGGACTAAGACCTGGGAGACCAGGGTTGGCGGCACTGTGATCTAAACCACTAAGCCTCTTTGGGCCTGCCGTTTGGAAGGTCGACAGTTCGAATCCGCACGACAGGGTGAGCTCCCGTTCTGTCCCAGCTCCTGCCAACCTACCAGTGCAAGTAGATAAATAGGCACTGCTGTGGTGGTTTCCGTGCATTCTGGCACTCATCACGGTGTTCTCTTGTGCCAGAAGTGTTTAGTCATGCTAGTCACATGACCTGGAAAGCCGTCTGTGGACAAACGCCAGCTCTCTTGGGCTGAAAGTGAGATGAGTGCTGCACCCCATAGTCGCCTTTGACTGGACTTTACCTGCCATGAAGTTCCCTGCATGGCCTTTGAACAGTCGCCGTCTCTCAGCCTAACCAACCTTGGATAACAATGAGGAGAGAGGCAGAACCACATGCACCACATTGAGCTCCTTGGAGGAAAGGTGGATATATCTAAATGTAATAAAAAAACAGTTACAAACAGTTTAAAAATTATGCCAGTGATTTCAGGGTTGCCCAGAACAGTGGCTTTCAGATATCAAATGCCTGGGCAAACAGGAATGTTTTAAACTTTCTCCTAAATGCCAGTCATGATGGAGATAGATGCACATTACGAGGGAGAGCATTCCACAAATGGGGAATGACTACTGAAAATACCAGCCTCCTGTTGGAATTTTCCATTCCACCTTTAGTTACAGACATGGGATTGTTACATGTCACATGTCTGTTTACATTCCAGCACTGTTTGCTGGCACAAGTGGAACTTCCATTGTGTTGTTGTCGCTTTTGCTTTACTCTCTCTCTCGGAAGAGACGGAAGGAGAGAGACAACATGTTTCTTTGTTTCTGATTTATGATAATAAATCCGTAGTTTGCTAGTATGTCTTCACAAGCCTCAAGCCTCTTTTGTTGCGCAGTTTGCTCTACTAAGTAAAGTGTGCCCATTTCAGCAGACTTGGGTCACTGATTTATGTCGCACCAGAGGTCGAGGGATTTTCGCAGTGTGATGGCTGGAAGGAGACGATCCAGCTGGGGGCTAGCCAGCTGGCCGTTTGACCCCCGGATAGTTGATCCTGGAAAAGGCACTGTTTTAGGTTAGCCTGGGAACCAGGACAAATAGCTCCATGTTTGATCATTGGTTTTCTCTGTTGTAATTTTTGCTTCATCAGTTAATAGTACTACTATTTAAGATGGGAAGATCTGCAGTTGATTTGCCACCACAAATTCTTTTAACAATTCTCACCTGTGAACTGTAATGGCAACTGTTCACTGGATATTTAAATGTTTCCCATTTGATAGATACCGGTAGTTGCTTGTTTATTGCATTAATATGCGTCACTCCATATTTATCCCAGGATGGTTTATAACAGGTAGAATGGGAGAAAGTGGGCCATCCCTAAATATTTATTTTCTTGCTGTGAAGTACCAAAGAACTATATAGTTTTGTAATGAACTGCATTTTCTTTTCATTGCTGGTGAGAAATCAGCCCCGGTGCTTTTGTATTGTTAGCAAACAGATTTTATTAACAGCTTTGCAGTTTAGATAAATTGTTATTAATATTTCGTTCAATGCAGCTAAGAACACCTCCAAATCATATTAGAGGCCAGAGAAGTGCAACTACAGAAATCTGTTAAAGTGTATTTTTACCTAATGAGGTCTGTCTTTAAGTATGAGCTGATTTAGGCAGAAGTTTGTTCCCCTCACATTCTTCAATTCAATGCAATCATAAAGAGATCTCTTTTAGAAGGAAATGATCCTCCCTCCCTCCCTCCCTTTTTTACCTTTAAAACATATCACATAGTAAGAGCCAGCTGCAAACTAGGCTAGAAATAGAAATCCTTTCTCAGTCACAAGTTAATACCAATGACATGGGTTGTGGGAGATGAGATAGATAGATAGATAGATAGATAGATAGATAGATAGATAGATAGATGATTGATAGATAGATAGATAGATAGATAGATGATAGATAGATAGATAGATAGATAGATAGATAGATAGATAGAAGCACTAACCTGCTTGTAAGCCACATATTAAAGGCTTAGGTTGGTTTGTTTTTGTCTGTTGACCAGGACTGGCTCAATACATTTTGCTGCCTGAGGCAAGGGACAAGATGGTGCCCTCCCACAACAGACCCTCCATGTCCCTATTTTCCAGGGACTTCCCTGATTCAGAGACGCCGTCCCGGTTTCTGATTTGATCCCAGAATGTCCACTTCTCCTTAGGATGTCCCTATTTTCATTGGAGAAATGAGGGTATGGAGTTATCCACCCCCCGAGCCGTCTGAAGGCAATCCTGTATAGGGAATGTTTAATGTTTTATTATGTTTTTATATATGTTGGAAGCTGCCAAGAGTGGCTGGGACAGTCCAGTAAGATGTGTGGAGGTATAAATAGTAAAATTATCATTATGGAATGGGATGTCCCTAATTTCATCAGAGAAATGTTGGAGGGTATGCCACAAGACACAAACAGAAGGCAATCAGATGGGCACTTGACTTTTACTTCAATAGTGGTGAAAGGAAAGTATCTTCCACTGCACACAAAGGCAGCAGGCTAGTGTAGGAGGAACAGGACAGGCAGTGGTGGACATTTTAGGAGCCCTGAAGCTTCAACTGTCCTTCACAACCAGCAATGGCAGGGTTTCTAACCCAGCCCTGCAGCAGAATTTCTCCTCGTCTAAGTGGAGACAGGGGAGCAGCTTGGAAGGGATGTTGCAGTTAATTTATAGTAGGAATGGGAGAGAAATCTGATTAGAGTTTGCATTTCAAGAAAAAAACCTGCCTAATTCACACTTTCTGAAACAATACACGGACTGAAACTCGTCCAGCCTTTGAAATTCATGCTTCTCCAATGTTTGATATGCTGTTTCCTGTCAAGTAATTGGTGACAATAATGCATATACTGGGTGAAGTGCCCATTAAAAAGTATATGTCAGTGAAAATAATATGCATTATTTCAGGGAAATGCATTATGTTAGGGGAAATTGCTTTGCAGAAATGTGCATATTCGACAAATTTGTACACAAGCATGGGTGTACTCAGAGATATTGTCACTAAATTTCTGTAGCTGACCTCCTTTGTAGTGGGTTTTTTAAAAAATCTTTAAGATAATATTTTAGTTTTCTGTTAATTATGTTGTTTTGACTGTATACTTTATATTTGACTTTCTTCAGAAATGTTTGATTCTGGATTGTTTTATTGATGTTTTAATATGCTGTAAACCACTTAGAGATTTTTCTTAAAAATATAAAGCGGTATAGAAATGAAATTAATAATAATAAGAATTTCTGATAAATTTTCATGATAATTATTTATTTATTGCGAACTGGTGTGGGAATGTGGAGAACTGACCTCAAGATTGGGAAAACGCGAGAAATTGAAAGTGACAGAATTGCCCATTCAGGATATATACTCAGTAGATATCCATAATGTTCACTTGGTAGATTCAGGTATTCTTGGGAACATACAGTACCCAAAATGTTGATTCTGGACATCAATTACTCCTTTCCCCCTAATTTTCAATGACACAGATACCTAAAAGTTGGAAGCAGTGACTACTTCATAGCAAGGCCAACTAATATAGGTGGGAGTTTGTCCAGTGCCACATCATTCCTACCCCCAAAATCAGAAATCCTTATGCTTTGGCTTCCAGCAAAACAGGAAAAGCATTTGAAGGGAGAATGGCAAGGAGGAAACAAACACTGTTTATTTACTTCTAACAATGCTTTGCACCACAATCTCAAGTATCAGATACTGAAGTGGTTTAGCAATTGCTATATAGGCACAATAAAAACCACATTAAAAATTAAAATTACAGAGCACCAGCGAACTATCTCAAAAAAAAACCAAAACAAAACAAAAAAAAACAGAAACAAAGTTTTTTCTTAATTGGCTGAAAAAGCCTGCCGGCATAAAGAAGTTTTCAGCAAGCGTTTAAACTTTAATATGGAAGACACCGGCAGAATCTCTTATTGGAAGTCCAGTGACACGATAGGCTTGGTTTCGTGTTTGTACAATAAGCCTCTCCAACTCAGGGGACAACCAGTGATGTTTCTACAGATGCTCTCAGTGATCAAGCTGGGATATAGGAGCACAGGTCGTCCCCAAGATACCCTGGAGCTAAGTTGTTCAAGTCTTGTCAGGGAACTTTAACTTGGCTGGGTAATAGATGGGCAGCCAGATGTTTTAACAATTCCGTCCCATTTTGTCGGCAGTCTGGCTGCTGCATTCTGTAGCATCTGGAGTTTCTGGTCCAGCCCTGAGGCTAGCCCTACATAGAGCACATTGCAGCCATGCAGCCATGAGCTTACCATCTACAATGCTCAGGCTGTTGTGATAAAACTTGTTCTGAAGTTCGAATCCCTGCGACGGGGTGAGCTCCCGTTGCTCGGTCCCAGCTCCTGCCCACCTAGCAGTTCGAAAGCACGTTAAAGTGCAAGTAGATAAATAGGGACCGCTCCAGCGGGAAGGTAAACGGCGTTTCCGTGCGCTGCTCTGGTTCGCCAGAAGCAGCTTTGTCATGCTGGCCACATGACCCGGAGGCTGTCTTCGGACAAACGCCGGCTCTCTCGGCCTATAGAGTGAGATGAGCACGCAACCCCAGAGTCGGACACGACTGGACCTGATGGTCAGGGGTGGAGGATGCCAAATTTTGGCCTCGCCTAAGACGCTGCTGAAATGTGAAAGGATTCCTGCAACAGGAAAGCAGATGGCATTTCCCCTCAGATTCCTCCGTTTTATCAGCTTTGGCATAGAGGAAATAAATGCAGAAAGTCATAATTCAAAGAGGCAAGGAACGGAGGGGGTGGCGTCATTATAGGCCAGCTTGTCTCAAATTGCAGCCACTGTACGGCTTGTGGAGACTTTGCCTTTTATGTAGTGAGCCACCAGGATCAGAACGCTAATGCAGGCCTTTTGACATGTGCCACAAAGCTGGACTTTGTTCTGAGAGTCCCTCTTGAATTTCTGCCTGGTCATTGTCATAAGGCGGATAAGCAGGGAGGAGATTTCACTGCAGTTTGTCGCTGACAAGAAGGGCAGCTGTCGCTATGCTTTTTCAGACGATTGTTTCCTGACAGCCTACCCGAATTTGAACTTCAAGATGATACTAATTCTAATCCCATTCTCCACCCCCCCCCGTCCCAGCTTTCATTCTCAGCAATGTAATTGTGCACAACAACACACAACAGATTGAGAAGATGTGATTGTGCTTTCCCACTGTGTTGAATATTTAACCCTGTGTATTTAATCACTTCTCCTTTGTCTGTGGAACCTTTTGTGAAATGACAGGTTTAACCTGAGGCTCCTTTATTTCATGCAGAGTCCATATTTATAATAAATAGAAAGCCCCTGGGTTCGAATGGATTCTCAGGGCTGACTCACAGTTTACACACTGTGTTTTATTTGACGCACATATATATTAGAGGTGCTTATGGAAGAAGGACTGTTGATGCAATCTTGCATTTCATGTGGGTATTTATCAGCAGGTATTGGATATATATTAGTGATTCCTGTGTCATGGTGTGAAGCAAGAGCTATTCTGAACTTTAAAATGGAAAGCGTAAGGCTGGTGGTCAACAAAAGAGCTTTAAAGACTGTCTCAAGATGATGCTACTCCTAAGGCATGTCCCAAATAATGGCATGGAAGGGCTCCTGAAGTATTTTGTGAAGCTAGTCTCACTTAGCTGTGCCTGAATTTACCACTAAAAGATCCTTCATACTTTTTTTTTTAGGGAAATCAAAGTAGAGGTAATGAACATGATTAGCCACTAGATGGCACAACACAGAATGAAATACTGTGAAGCCACTATATGGAGAGAAAAAAATCTTTATGTCCAACTGGTTTTTCTAAGTGACTAGAAAACAGAATATTAGGAATTAAGTATGACTGAACTAATTAATAATAATAATAAACAAGGCCAATGCACACATCAGTGGCCTTTGTTTGGCTCTGTGCTCCTCAACATGCACTTTGATATAAATTGCAATACAAATTACACAAAGAAGCATATATATACCGTACATACTGTTACTTCCTTTCCTTTTTTGCAGAAAGTAAAATAGTCATAGACTATTTATTTAAGACACTGCTAGAGTATATGATTGAGTGTGGGAGTTTCAGCCGAAGGCTATCGTGTTGACCTAAGTCTAGAGAATCCGTCATATAGGGGAATTATGTTTCTGTCTTTAGAACTAATTTTAGTTGTTTTTATCCATTGTATGCTTTTTTGTAATTTTTATATACACTGCTTATAAACTTGGATGATTAAGTGGTGTATATAAATAGCTGAAATCAATAAATAAAACATGTTGTGGGATCTGCTGTGGGTGGAAGATGCAATTTGAACAATGAATTTCCATTTTCAAAACACTACATTTTTTGCCCTCCAAATCATGGCAAGTTAGAGCCCCTAAAGGCCTAGCTGTCTATTAGTTTCTGATGTAGTGGATGTTTCTGACTACACCTCCTTGTGGTAAGTTTACATCCTGCACATCCATCAGAAACCAAGTTCATATTATTATGAGGGAGTTGGGTATGTTTAGCCTGGCGGAGAGGAAACTGAGAGGAGATACGAGAGCCATCTTCAAATAACTAAAGGATTGTCACATGGGAGATCTGTTTAAGATTGCATTGATGGAGCAAGCTTGTTTTTTTTCTGCTATGGAGCCCAGGACCAGAACCATTGGATTCAAGTTACAAGAAAGGAGATCCTGACTAAATATTGGGAATATTTTTCTGGTGGTAAGAGCTTCTTTGACATTGGGTTAGACTACCTTGGAAGGTGGTGAACTATTCTTCCTTGGAAGCTTATAAGCAGAAGGTGGGTGACCATCTTTCATGGACACTTTATTTGCATACTCAGCAAGATCTCGCACAATTTCAGACCCAATTTCAGCTGAAATTGGCACCGATACCAGTGCTGCTTCTGTGGAGGTGGCAGGGTGCCTGCAAGGCTGCCGCCTTTGAGCTTTTGCGACCTGAGGCAGCGGCTTCAGTCTGCCTAATGGCTTTGAATGCTGTGAAACGGTCACCATCCTGTGGTTACTTTGTTGTTTTGGTTACATGCATCCTGTGTAGCAGATTAGAATAAAGACATGGTGGTTCTTGTAGCCCAAAGACTGAAGTTCTGCAAAAGTTCATTTTAGTAGCAAACTTCACTGCCTCAGCTGCTTTTTATCTTATAGAAACCTATCTACTACAGTGTATCGTCTTTGTTATCTCCAGGTACTGTTGCCAATGACATCGTAGTCAACGTGTAATATTGGATGGCTTTAGGGACACTAACTTAATAAAGATTATCAGGCTCCTTGTTTGAAAATTAAATTGCAGTGCCAAATATTGAGCAAGATAGTTGACTTTGGCACTGAAAGTTATTCACAGTCTGAGGCTCTCTTGTGGCGCTTTGCGTTTCAACACACATTTCCTTAATAGTGTTGCCTTCCCCAAAGACCTGATTTATCAAATCCAGTAGGTACAACTTCATCATTTTGCACTACCCTACGATTCATCAAGCCTCTTCTGAAACAGTCTGAAGAGAAATAAAACAGAGGCAGAAATGTTGTCTTGGGCAGCTGGGTTAGTCGTTTCACAATGACATAAATTTCATCTTTTCAGCCATCGTGTAAGTCAGTTGTTTGACTTCAGGACAAGCCCATGTTTATTCAGACGAACATATTTTTGTCTTCCTGAGCTGGATTAGCACCAGTCACAACAGATTAATATTTTAGCTATTACTTTGGCCTGGCAATCTGATACTGAGCATTGGGAGAAGAGCATGAAAAATCAGTGCTTTTTTCTCATCTCAGTCCTTGATATGTTTGGTCCACTCTGTCAGTAATGGCTTTCTTGTAAAATGCATTGAATTTTCTGAAAGCTTCAGTAACCACAGAATACCAAAGTTTCGAACAATGGGTTGTTTTCAATGTTAATCCTACTCAGAGTAGACCTGTTGAAATTAATGGGCATGACTAACTTGGAGTCATTAATTTCAATGAGTACAGTTTATTCCATTTCCCTGACATTTCTCTGTTAATTTCCGCATTGTATTTGAGCTTTCACTCAATGTAAAGGCCACTTCTGGAAATATAGTGGAATGTAGCACACATTTAATGGTCATTTGTCTGTTATTTGCAAATGGATTCCCCCCCCCCCCGGAAGCAAATGGCATGGAAATGAGCACTAAACTTGCACTATAGTCTGCTATATTTCTGAAAGTGGCTTTTAAAGCTCACATATGATGTGCAAATTAACAGATGGGGAAAGGATGGGGAAATGGAATAAACTGTTGTGTGAATGCAATGATAGCTAGTTACAACCCAATATAGTTAAAGTAAAATAATATATACTGTATTCTTCTTTTTCTGAGCAGCTTGAGTAGATTGAAGCAACAACAACAAATGGTCCAGCATCTCTCTTGTTTAGCAGCCCCATCCAGATAAATGCTTTTACCTGCTGATGTTTCTTGTATCTTTTGGCAAGATCAAAAAGAGCATAGCAAAACGGTCAAAAGGACATGTTAACAATCCAATCTCTCAGTTCAATAGAAACCAAAATAAAGGAAAACTCAGAACATTTTGTCCTGATGGCACCCGAATCCCCAGAAACTGAGTCTCATCTTTAAAAAGAGTAGCATTCATTGTTGGAAAGGCTGTGAACTACTTGGCACTTACTTACACATGTGGTGGAAGTGGACGTGGAAGAATCATGTTGGGGTTCAGTGTTTAATAAGTGCTACAACATCACAAATGATAAGAAAACATCCCAAATGAGCATTTCTATTCATTGATGAGGGGGACAGTGAGGATTTTGACATAGAAAGACTTGCTAATCTTTTTTTTTTTAATAGCAGACTCATACAAATGGAAACCTGCTTTCAGAGAGTTGTGTTAGTAACAAACATGGAGCATACAGTCCCTAGAGAAACTTTCAATGCAAGTAAAGAAAGGCTAAAGGACAAGGAAAGGAAGCTAAAGTATTGTATGACTTAATTACATTTCCAAACAGAGAAAGCTAACACAGGGTGCTATCCTGTGGAAACACAGATCATCATGGTGTGATACAGTTCAAGGCAGCAGGTGGGAGACATAACATCTTAACTGTTAAACAGAAGTAAGAAAGACTCTGTCACTTTCTCTCATGCTGATTTTTTTGAACATTTCATTTATGTGTTGTGTTGTTGATTTACTACAGATCTGTAAAATCAAAGACAAAGAAAAGGGTTGGGGGATAGAGTGCATTCTCTACCTGCTAGTAAGCTTGCAGGGGTTGCAATATAGTCAAGCTGCTGATATACTGTGTTGTTCTGCTTCAATTTGCAGATTTTAGGACTGGTTCCAGTACAGAGGCAATCTGGAGCAAGGTTCAAGAGCCAGAAAAGCCCGGTCCTATTTTAGAGTGCAATGAGAAATTAAGAACTCAATATATGCAGAACTTACTTGGTCTTCGAACCAGAATGCTGAACGGGCCCTGTTAACAGGTGCTAAATAATACTCATTCTGCACTTGCAAGAAATCAATGTTATAGTGTGGCAGCACCTGCCTCTTGGCATTATTCAAGCGTGCCTATTCAGCATGCCTCCCAGCAGCCACATATTACTTGTAGTGAGAAAGAGGCTTGCTCTCATACACCTGTATATGCAGGTATACTTCCTCCTGGTCAAGAATCCTAAGTGTCCAAGGGCTCCCATTCCCCTGCAGGAAATCTGTGTACATTCAGCTGTACATGAAGAGGCACCTTTCTCACTAATGCTCAATGCATGGCTGCTGGGAACACAGCCCATGGGCATGTGGGAAGGCATGCCTAGTGGGCACAATCCTGCTTCCATTTGCAAATTCATGAATGCAGAGGAGAGGGGTAGTGCATATAGGGCATCTATCTGTGTATTTTGGAGTCTGAGTTTCTTTCCTCTGGTTTAGAAAACAGCATCATTTCTCAGATTTTCCTTTCCTTTTTCTAAACACACACACATATAGACACTTATACAGAAGACTGTGGGAAGGCTTAATAGTGAATATTTGCATTATGCTTTGAAGATGTAAATGTACTTAAACGCTAAGCATTATTATTTCATGTCTGTACAACACAGCAAAATTCACCCAAGAATGTTTACCCTGTGGGTTTAATTTATTTCTGTGAGTATTGCTAAATAATTTATAGAGGAGGCTTAAGGGGTCCCTCCCCCCTCTCCAGTGAGATACTAAAATTATTTAAAGGGAAATAAATGGACTAATGTATGTATTGCAAGAGATCAAAATAACACTGCTGATTTTTTTTAAAGCAAAACTCCTGGAGACATACCATGTTGACAAGAAGTGCTAAATTGTAGAACAGCATTAGCACCCCAGAGTGTGATAGGAATTAAGTGTGTTGGCATGTATATATGAAGGAAGATTTAATCTACCACTATCAAAAACTGCAAGGAAAACTGAGCAGTAATTCACTATTTCTCCACACTGCAGTGCTTATGTAAATAAATGCATATGGACTTTCAGCAAAGCCTAATCATGTCTGCTCAGAAGTCCTATTGAATTCCCAAGTAAGTGGGGTTGGGATTGCAGTCTTAGTCAAGGATTTAAAAATGCACAGGCATCATATCCAGTTGAAAAGGAGTATCTTAACACCATACAAATAATATAATTATAGTTTTGCAGAGTTGGAAGGAACTCTTAGGGTCATCCAGTCCAACCCCCTATAATGCAGGAATCTCAGCTAGGGTGGAACCTACAAACATATAAAAACCGTTCTGAAAAATGCTTTTTAAAAAAAGTGTTTTTAAAAATACTTTGAATTTTCCATAAGGCTCACCATCGCCATCCAGTGGCACATTGTATATTGCACTTAAAACACACTGAAAACGTTTTATTTGCAGCTGTGTAGCTGAGTTCTAGATCATATATGACAGGTGGACATATAACCTCTGCTTGAAAACCTCCAAGGATACAGAGTCTATCACACATAGAATCATAGAATCATAGAACCATAGAGTTGGAACATGGAATAATGTGCAGAGTTCTGGTTGTTGGAAAAGGTCCAGAAAAGGGCAAAGAGAATTATTAAGGGGTGGACCAATTTCTGCTACTGGAAATCCCAGTATTATCCATACTGATAATATGGACTTAGATGAATTAGGGATTCTTTAGCTGTGATTTTCACATGGCTGGGGGTTGGACTACATGACCCTTGGGACCCTCGCAACCCTACAATTCTATGAATCTATGAAACAATATGTTTCTAGCCAAGCAGACTAGATCTGGGGGATCCTAAGCTACTGACACCCTGCTCCCCAAGCGCCCTGTTTCAGAGTTTCCCACTTATGAATGCTGCAGAAGAACCAGCTGCTGGAGCTTTCTGCCAGCTCAGGAATACTTGGGGTGTCTGCTGTGGCAGGATCTGTATCCACCAGCCATGCTCCTCTCTGCTAATAAAGTCTAGCAGAGAAGCAAGTGCAGGCTAGCAAGGAGTGTGCTCTTAGTGGTTTCTTTGAGGAATCTCTGTCTTCAGCAGAAGGCTGTACACAGCCTATGGCCCAAGCCAAGCCAAAATGTAGGCAAACTCTCAGTGTTTTCTCCCTTACCCACCTCCTGAGTTAACACTTGTTCCTGCTTTGCCAACTTCATCTCCTCCTGTTGTAGTTTGGGAGCACAAAGACTCAGAAATGCCAGGGAGGGAACCGGTGGAAGGAGGAGGAGAACATTGTAATCAAACGTGGTCTGTAAAGCTTCATGTTGCTCTTTGTGTTTGCTTTTCCGCAGGCATAGAGTGATGCATTATTCAGGGCACCCCTCTCTCTTCTTGCAGCTAGACAGAAGGCAGAAGCTCAAGGTTCTTCATGGAAGTTTTCGTCAGCCATGCAGTTAATGATCTGCCATAAGTCAAGGTACAGAGAAGGCTGAGCAAATAAAGCAAAATATTCACCGCTGTGCTAAAAGAAGTGCTGCATGCTTTCAGTGAGGAAGCTATAAATTGACTATGTTCTTTGTACTGTTATTCTCTGGTGGAGGAAAAACGGAGAAATAATTGTGCTTTTTTCCTGGTGGCTTCGTCTTCTCTTAACCTGATGGTGGCACTTTTTTTGAAATCTGCAACAAAATGTTTTCTAAAATGTCTAGTTGGGCTCTCGGAGCTCAGCAGGAACCAAAGCTTCCCTAGAAGAACAACATGACACCTTAAAGACTAACAGATGTATTGTGGCATAAGGTTTGATGGACCAGTGCCTGTTCAGATGTAGCAAATGCATATTGAGTTAGGTACATATGTTCCGCGTTGAAATATTGACAACCGTTGTAAACAGTGGGGCCAAAAGTCAAGTGGTACAGTCTGTGACAGCTCCTCAGATGTTTTCTTCCCTCAATAAACTTAGTTTACTCACTGCAGTTGGTTGAATGGTGGAAGGAAGATGAGCCTTAAAGAGGAAAACATTTTGACCAGCGTGTTTGCAACTTCTTCCTTAAACATTCAAACAATCTTCAATTAAGACAAAATAAACACATACTTGGATAAGCATGTGAATGTAAATACTTTGCGTATATATTTTCTTTAGCTATATATTCTGCAAGTAAGAACATTTGAATATTTTGCCAAGTGTTTGGACATTGTTATAATTTCAAGAAAATAGTCTGTATTGCACATGGTTTGGCTTCCTGGCTGCAATCTAGCTACTCTGCTAACAAGGCTTGCATAGTCTCAGGCCAGAAACAGACACCAGTCAGTGCAGAGACAGTACTGAGCTAGATTGATCAATGGTCTCATTTGGTATAAGGCAACTTCATATGCTCATGTGAACAGTAGCATAGCTGCCACTTCAGTTGCCAGTTTTTGAAAGCAGGAGGCTGATCTTATATTTATCACACAAAGGTAAAGCTAGTTATACAACAAATACAAATTGAGCCTGGGCCCCCTGTCAACTGAGCGGAATAGCTGCAGTTCATTGCTATAATGCAGCTTCCTCTTTCATAGGCAATTTGAACAGCCAAAAACGGAATTTGTCCCATGTTCCCTTCTGACACCTGTACCCACAAAGTTCAGCTCAGTGCTCCAGTGTTGAGCTGACATTGTTATTTCTTTTTGCGGAGCAGACCCATGAAAAAGCCTTTGTGTTTGCAGGAAGGGGAACGGTTTTTTAAATTGTTGTTATTGTGTATTTTGCATTTTCATTTTGTATATGTATGTTGTGAACCACCCTGTAATCTTCAGACGAAGGGTGGTACACAAATTTAATTAAAATAAACATTGCACATACTTTTGAAAACCAAGAAATCATTCATATATATATATATATATATATATATATATATATATATATATGTGTGTGTGTGTGTGTGTGTGTGTGTGTGTGTGTGTGTGTGTGTGTGTATGTATGTATCTCAACATATCCACTCTGATATTTATTGTTCTATATTATGTTGGCCTGCTTATCCCCCCCCCCCTTCTTCCTCCAAAAATATCAACCTATATATATATAAGTTGCCTTGGTGGAATGTGGTGAAAGGAGAAAATCTTGAAATAAATCTTCCAAAATGACCTTTTATCTAGGCAATCAATATTTTTTTAAAAAAACAAAGAGCTTTGCTTTGCTTTCTCCAGGTATGCATTGCTCTGAATCCATGCATAGCATACACTGTTGATGCCAGCTCAAAAGGTGCAGAAACTTTGTAGATCAATAAGAAACACTTATTTAAGTATATCAATTCACATCTGTCCAGATTGATAGCTTGATACGTTCTTGTAAATTACACTTCTGTCTCTATGTATGTTTGTAACATCACGCTCTGGGTGGTCTGAGACTATAAGATCATACTGCATTTGAGACCTTCAACAAGAATTTGATTTCCCTTTCTGAACCACCCAAATTGTAAACATTTGTGCGTTGTTGTTGTTTTTAGCTGCATAGAACTCATAATGTCCATGCCATTTATTTATTTTTTAAAAACCAAACTCTTCCACTTCAAAATTGTTCAAGAGCACGTATTTTTCCGGCTTGCATGCATACATTGCTTCCTTGGTTAATTAGCTAGGAAATGTTAAGTAATGATTCTCCATGGTCTTCTCAGTCAAGCCCACTTTGGAAACCTGCTGTTGTCATGCTCCCTAACTGCTGCCTATGATAACACTAAGTAACAAACATCAGACACAATCACTTCTCTGCTTGCCTCTGAAGAGTGATTGTGCCATTTAACTCCAGGAATTATTGGTTTGCCTTCTGTTGGGCACAGCATTCTACCCTCTTTATCCCAAGAACTCATGCCTAGAGAGACATTAGGATGCACTTCCAGAATTGCAGGAATTTCAGCTTCAAAACTACTGCAGTAGTAATCTACTGAAACTAGGACTGTGCTGCTGAATTTTTATGGGGCTTAATCCCCCCCCCCCTTGAAGCTTCCATCAGTGGCAAAGTCTGTTGTTTTACTAATCCTTTAAACACTCTTTTCAAGTTATTCATATGATTCATCATGGTTTTTCCACCTAATGATTGTCATTGCCAGGATTCAGACATGGACGTTTCTGCATCCAAAGAGAGCTTCTGGGATGTCAAAGTGAGAACGTGGGAGATCCCTCTCTCCGCGCCAACTCAGGAAGCAGCCATCAGAAACTAAATGCCATTGAATTCAGCACATGGTAAGAGGGAAGAGAAGCCAATGACACAATGCAGTGAAATGACCATGTATATGCTATTCTTATAACTTGATTACACTTTGCATATCAGTAAATTAAGGTTCAGGTGGAGACAGGTGGGCCTCAACAGAGCATCCTTGTTTTATGGCACAGGTGCTCTCAATAGCTGAAAGAAAAGGCTATTTCACCGAAAACCCCCCCGAATGGGCTTCTTATGAGCTGGATGGATTCACAATATTCCTTTGATCTGATCTGAGATTCCCACACTGTTATCTTCCAGTGTTGTTGCTGCTGCTGTTTTATTAGTGACGGTGAGTTACATTAATCAACTGAGAAAGTACAGTCTATCTATGTGGTGCCATTCAAGGCCCCTGGAGCCATGCCCTTAGACTTCAGTTTGCTTTCTCAACCGAATAGAGTTTTGGGGCTGAAACAAGTGTCTATTTTTACCTGCAGCCTTCAATTTATGAGCATCCATAACAACAACTTGAAAAAGTGCAATCTGCAAGTATTCTTCGGCTTAAGAACACTGAATCATGCTTCCTTTCTCTCCATGATTTTATGGCGTGGGATTTCCGAAGTACTTTTAGCTATTTTAGAGCTTGACTCTGTACAAGACATAGGTGATCTGAGAGGGGCTGTTTTGACGCGGAAAGTATGTGGCAGAAACACATCACTTTACTTTTTCCTACGCATCTAAGATATTTTGATGCTAATGACCTCTGCCTCCCCCTATGCAATATCCATGCAAACTATGGGATTTCCTCTGCAGGGAAGTTTGTTTGGTGCCTAAATTGATGTTCTTCAGTGCCTGGTGAAGATTTTTGTGGGTGGGTGGGTGGGGGCACCTTGAATTACCGGTAACTTTTCTGATCCAATAGGGAAGGAAGCTCTATTTTTCAGCCAGCCATTCTGCATTGTGAATGAGTTTGGGCAGGGCATTTTTTTCCAGCCGAAACTGGAAACTCACTGAAACTCAGTTCCAGCACCCCTCAGGTGGGTGCCACTGCCATTCTAAGAAAACAGAGAAGGTGTTTATGGTGAGTTCCGGCACCTCTTTTTCTAGAAAAATAGCACTGGGTTTTGGAACTGTGACCTTGCAAGGTGCTTTTGTTTTAACTGATTTTTTTTCGGTGGTATGTTAATTTTGTAATTGCATTTCATCATAATTCATAGTGAACGCCCTGGGATAGATCTGCATGAGGGACAATATACAATAACCCCTCCCCCCCAATGGATGGCATATTGAAGAGGAAGAGGACTTCAAAGAGGAAGTCCTGCACATTGTGGCCCCCCCACACCCCGTAACTGCACGAAGTCACTGCATTATATGGGATCATTATATGTCCAATTTATATATAACAATTTATTTATTTATTTATTTTATATTATCTACATACATTTTACTTTCCGAAGACTGAGTGTTGCTTTCAGTTTCCTTGCTTGCATTCTCAAATGCAAGCATTCTCTATTTCCTTGCTTGCATTCTCAAAAGAAATGCCAGGAAGTTGAAACCACACATCCTAATGATGTGCAAATGGTTGCAGATGAGTTTCTAACACCCTTCTGATAAAACTTTTGGGAGTTTCTGTGTTGGTTGTTGCTACTGCTGTTATTACATACATAATTTTATTTGTATGGCACCTATCCTTAGTTAAAACAATGCTCAAGGCAGTGCCAGAGGTATGAAACAGCCAGCAGAGTTGTTAGGAAGCTCACACAGGGAGCTTGTTTCAAACTAGATGCCAGCTCTGGAGAGACTTCAGGTCATTTGTGATCTGAAGCCTTGCTCTTGTGAAGCAAAAGGCCCAGCAGCCTTTCCCCTGCGCCCTCTCTCTTTTGCATATTCACAGGCTTTGCTGAGGAAAGTAGGATTTGTAATGGGGAGGTATCAAATTTCATCTGTGTGTGCTCAATTATATCAGAATCTCATCTTAAGAGAGAAAGCTTTAGCTTGGAAGAGGTTAATCATGGTCACAATGAGGTGTCTAATCAAAGATAATATTAGATCTGTTGTGACGAAAGAGCAGCATATAGGAAGCAACTTCACTTCACGCCTTGTCAGTATTAGATGGTGCGACTGAAAAGAGTTTCAAAGAGGGCACCAGCAATGAAATGAGCTCCGGTGTGATTAACACAGCTTGTCTACCAGTTTAACTTTATTTTAAGATTGTGTGAAATCACTTCGTTTCTTTCTTTTTTATCCTAACATGCGTATTTGCAAAGAGGTGTTACAAACAGAGTCTTGCACTAACTATGGCTTGGCAAATAAAAGCAGTCTATTCCTGTTTTTTCTTCATTGGGGGGGGGGAAGTCTTTCATGAATATGTGGGATAACCAGCCTCATGTAACCAACATGTTTAAGTCTAATTAATGCATGAAGGGGTTAAGAGCATAGAGTAAGTTGTCCTGCTAGGCTTACTTCACCTTGGGAGGGACTAAGTAATCAGACCTATTGTTTTCTCTCAGTCTACCTGAGAAGCTCAACATGTGATCTAAGCTGCTTGCTTTAAGCTCAGACCATATGGCTTTTACAAGCCATTATTTAGGCAATTGGGATGAGAAAGCAGGGCAATTTCTAGTGCTGCCAAGTGGTTCAGACATTTCTAATTACACCTAGGGTTTTCCGCTGCAGTCAATATGCAGCTCACATGGTTTTAACTGAGGTCCTTTAGGTCCATTATCAAGCCTTTGCTGATTTTAATGATATCCAATAATTTTGCCTAGTGAGATACCTTTTCAACATAAACTTGTTATGCAACCACATAGTTTCATCTTTTATTGAAAAGACATAGACAAATGTTAACAAAGCATAGAGTTTCAAGAGGCTAATTATCAGACTACAAGCTCTTTGTATCTGGGGAACCTGGTGTGCGGTAGTGGAACTCAGACTATTTGCCTCCATGCCTACTCTGTGAATTTGTAAATAAGCAAATACCACCAACTTAGATGGCTTTAAAAGAGAATAAGATCATGGAGGATAAGTCTATCAGTGGCTGCCAGCCATAATGACTATGTTCTACCTTCACAGTCAGAAGCTATATGCCTCTAAATGTATGTCAGTTGCTGGGAATCATAAGGAGAATGCTGTTGGGCTCAGGTCCTACTTGCGGGCATCCCATAGACATCTGGTTGGCACTGTGAGAAGAGGATGCTGTGCTAGATCAGCCCTTGGCATGATCCAGCAGGGGTCTTGTGTTATGTAAACAAAAACCTCTATCAGTCTCCAAAGAGTGCCCTCTTTTCCTCCAAAACAAGGAAACACAGGTCACGTTTCCCTTGGAACTACTTGACACTTGGGGGAGTGGGGAGTAACGCAGTAGTATTTTCTGTTGCTCAGGTCACTATCTGCTCCCTATTACTGCCACACACTTCTGTCTCCAAAGCGTAATATTCGATCTGTAACAGCGATGTCCTTCACCTTTGTTGAAGTGTTTGCCATTTTTTCCCCATGCCACATTATTTTGGCACTCTTAATGGCTTCAAAGCTTTTATTCCCCCCTCCAAACCCCCTTGCAGTCATGCCATATGGTCTCCGCTTTGGAGAAGGGGATGAATCAGCATAAATAACCAGGCTATTAGGCGGTGACAGTGAGCGATGTGCTGTGTCACCGGCCCTCGACAACCTGCTCTATCAACAGGCACCGAGTCCGTGTGGGCAGGATTCCAATTAATCACCGCCTGGCAAGACAAGGGCCTGGGTGTTTAAATAACTGTGAGGCAATCCTTTGTTGGCAATGTAAATTATGCAGTCCAAGCTGAGGATAGCTCCCTAACTGCAGGAAGGCAGTCTATCAAAATGTCATTAGCTGGTGTGGAAAGCCAGGCTATTACTGTTAATGCCTGTGCACGTAGTTGGAGATTTTGCTTAATGATGAATTTGATGAAGTCTGGATGAATCACTGTTGATTGCTCCTCCATATTCACGTCAGGTATCTTTCTCACAAACATGCCCAACTTCTTCTACTTCTTCTTCTTCTTCGGCGATCACTCGTAGCTGAGTAAGATTATCTTCCGTGGACACAGTCTTAACAGTGAGTCCGTAAGTGACTGTGGAGGCCAATTCTGAATCCACACGTCCTTCCACAGTGGGGACATACGCTTTTGGATGGGAGGTGATCACAGTGAGGGTTTGCCAAAAGTGCCTTCCTCTTAGCACATTTCTCCCTTTCGTCCTGAGTTCGAGTGTCTTCAAAGTCCACGACACCTTTGGAAAAGGCTGGTCTCCAACTGGAGTACTCGTAAGCCAGCGTTTCCCAATTGTCGGTGTTTATACTGCTCACCCCCCCTCACAAACAAATAGCCCTTCCCTTTCATTAGCCTTTCTCTTTCCATTATAGCCAAACTATAAGGAAATAATTGGGAATTGTCAGTAAGGCAACAGAGAACCGTGCAAAAGATGATGGTGGGTCTGTCTTTCACTCGGTGTTTAAGGGATCTAGAGGGCTGGGGAAAACAAAACCTCTGGTTTGTGTCCTTTATTTGTTAGATGACAGAACTGCAAAGAAATGGCTGAGGGCCAGGATATCTGAAAGACCCCCTGCTCCCGAGTGAACCTGCCTGTAGGTTGAGATCATCTTAGGAAACCCTGTTGTGTTCCCCACCACCACCAGAGGTTCACTGAGTGGGAATGCAAGACAGGGCAGCACCCTGGTGGTAGGATTCCTCTACAAAGGGGGCAACACTGGCTCCATTCCTGATGGTTCTTACACGCAGGCTTTGGAAACATGGTTATTCTGCTTAGCATTTAACAGTTTTAAATATATGATTGTTCTTCTATGTGTGTGTTTTTTTAAAAAAAACTCTGCTGCTTTTGAATTTAAAGTTACAGTTTTATTTTTTATTTTAGAGAATTGTGACCTAAGTGCAAGGGTGTGGCTTGGGGAGTGTCTTATGCGCCAGCTAGAGAGGCTTAGAAGACCACATTTGCCGCCAACCCCTGTCTTTAGGGAATTTATCACAAGCATTTAAATAAAGCATCTCCCTATGCTTCTGCATTTTGATAAGAACTTTTTTATTTTTAAAAAGAGAGATCATTAGGCAATTCTATCTGAACATAAAATAACTATGTATTGTTCCATCAGGATGATTTGATCTCAGCAGGAACTGGCAATGCTATGTTACCCTGTTGAAATACTCTTTTTTATGGAGCTTCAAGCAGGCATTTTGGAGAGTTTTATCTTTTACAGAAGCCAATATGCGATTCTCATTATTTCATGCCTTTCTATAAGTCCCGAATCAGATTAGAGCAAACACTAAAAATGCAGCACAAAAAAAATTTGCTGGAGCAAACTCTGATTCCAATCTTCAGGAAACATTTTATTGCTGTATTTGTTGTACTTTCTACTGATCAAAATCCCATCGAAGAAGTCTTCATTTATCAAATTGTATTATAGGCCAGATTCAGAAGATCAAAATAGCCAAGGGAATCCTTTTCACTAAATCAATCAGTGAAGATGTATGCAAAGCTTTGAACTCCATAGAAACTTTATTATAAAGAATGGAAGTATAACTTGCATGCCTAAGCACCACAACCCCCAATGCCCCTGACTTAATAAAAGAACCAGTCATGACATGATATACAAATTTTGGGTTAAATAAGGCCACATATTTTATTGATTGCAGATGTAATAGGTTTGGCATAGGCATTGGGTATAACCATTAACAAGCCCACCTGCTGGAAGTATTTCCACGGGGGTTGCCCCTGAGGTGAGGAGGACCTATGACATACATCAAATGGGATCACCCCCACGTGAGTGCTGCCTTGAGGAGTGCGATGGCCTTAGCCTCTGCCTGGGCATCCGGATAGAAGCACCTCCTCTTGGATCCCTTCAATGGGATACCCCTTTCCTTTGGAGGGGCAGGCGAAGGCTTACAACATCCCCGCCTCCAAGACTAAGGCCAGCCCAATGTCTAGACCAGTGTTTCCCAACCAGTGTGCCTCCAGATGTTTTGGGACTACAATTCCCATCATCCCTGACCACTGGTATTGCTAGCGAGGGATGATGGGAGTTGTAGTCCCAAAACATCTGGAGGCACACTGGTTGGGAAACACTGGTCTAGACCGCCAAAGCTGTTGCAATTACTATGAGGTAGGCAAAACCCTCAGATAGTGCCAATTAGTCTGAAGGACAAAATCCTGCCCAGCCCTGAATACGGCAAGCAACGTTGTCCACAGCAAGGTCAAGTACATAACAACACAACGGACAAAGAAAGGGAGGGTGGGCAGGTGAGCAGAGCCTGCAGAGGACAGGGAAGGCCTCACTAAGTGGACTTTAGTGAAGCCTGCTGGCTCAGTTGGTCCCGCCCCCTGAAGAGCATCCGCCCCTGAAACTGCCTACCATTGGTGAATTTGCTCCAAGAGGTCTCCTGCATCCGTAGCATCTTCCTCTGAGGATGGGGAGCTGGAGCCCTGTGGCATGACGCCCAGGCCCAAGTCAAATGCAGCCTACAGTAACTCACTTCAAGTAAACCCATTCTGAATTGAGCAGAGGGGAGCTCACCTTTCCACTAGCTTTCTTGTAGTACAGAAAGAACTTGAAGTTGTGATTTTGAATATTGAGAGTCTAGAGATTTTGGGTTTTATTTGTTTGTTTGTTCTGGGGTGGGGGATGGAATATGGGAAGCGGCCGTCTCCTGAGTCAGAGCAGAGGGCTATCAAGCTCAGTACTGTCAACACTGACTGGCCGTGGCTCTCCAGGGTTTCAGGCAGGGGTCTCTCTCAGCCCTACCTGGAAACATCTGGAATTGGACCTGGGCCTGTTTGCATGCCAAACATGCACTTTACTACCACTGAGCTACATTTCTTCCCTGAACTTAGAGAGAGAAACTAGCATCGAAGGAGTGAAGCAGGTCACCAGAGAGAGATTATGCTGTACTGTAGGTTTATAGATTTTCTGCTGCTTTTGATTTATTTTGACTGATTTACTATCCGATCAGCAGCCATTTCCCCTTCTTTGTTATTACAAACAGGAAAAAAAACCCAACACAACACCCTGAATTATGAAGAGGCTACAGGAGAGAACTGAACACAAACATCTACTCCCAAGTCTCAGGCAGGTTCTGTGCAATGAGTCTTTGATATCTGCATTTAATTATGTCTCAATTGGATTATAATAATCCTTTTCCTCCTTGTTTCTCACATACCGTTTTCTCCACTTGTCTTGCACTTAATTAAAAATGCAGGCAGCGCTGCTAAGATGGTGAAATTAAGGTTGACACACAGGAGAATTTTGCTTCTGCTGGATCTTTTTTTAACCTGTAAAAGTCTGAGCCTTTGGGGATCTTGGTGGGTCATTTTTTTGGGGAGGGGTATATGTGTTCTAATATAGGAAAATCTGACAAAAGCAATTCCACTGGCATTGCTTGAAGGTGAGATAAGATTCCCGTGAGATCTGTCCTAAATAAAGTTATCCTTTGTGGGGGAAACACCCCCCCCCAACATCCATGTTATACATCCATTTGGAGTGGGCTTTGGTTTTTAAAAGTGTAATTACAGATGTTCCCCAGGGCTGAGGGAAAAAATTGTATTAGTGATAGGAACAGATAAGACTAGCAGATAATTGTGATAGTCCAGCCCAGCCCACTTTGTGCTATTCTGTACCTGCTGGGTAAGGGCAGTTTACACTGTGATCACAAGCAATAGGAAATGAAAAGCAAAACAAAGCAGTTCAAAGTCGTTGTAATACAGGGATATTCTATATTTTATTCTGCTATTCCCCTCGGTCCAATAAATATCCCTCATGCTTGGTCTCTTCAAGCCCTTCCGAAAGCCACTTTGTTGCTTGTTGTCTACAAGAAGGGACCACATAATTGCAAAAATCCAGCTGGGGTCACACCTGGATCCACAGGATTGTGTGTATGCATCCGTAGCTGGATAAGGAACCAGATATGCAAATAGATGCTCTGTGTATTTGGTCTTTGATGTGATCCAGCTGCACATAGTCTAGGTTTACCTGCACATAGTCCTAATGTGACCATTGACAACAGTGTAGCCATCCCCTTCAAAGTCCTTCTAAACTAGTAGACCCTCAACCCGCTGAATAACCTTTTCTTTGATCACCATGGTGATTGCTTTGTTCATTTTGTAGTTTACACCTAAATTAATCCTAAAAGCTTTCCTTTTTGATCTGCAATCCCTCTGAACGCTCTGTGTTGAGAAGTTGTTTGTTCAGAAACCCCATTGTTATCACTGCCTGCACATATTAATTAAGTAATGTCCTTCTGCAACTGGTGTAGCCAATATAGCACCTTCCAGATGTTACCCACAACATCAGCATAACTACAACTCCCATCAGCATGACCAGTGGTCAGGGATTATGGGAGATGTAGACTAGCAACATCTAGAGGATGGCATGTTGGCTCCCCCTTCTCTAGAGAAGGGATAGATGGATCCTTCTTGTCATAGCTACAAGGGCTGAATGAGCTCTCTCCAGTCATCTACCCAGAGAAAGTAATTGGTTGGAGAAAGAGATCTCATTCCCCAGGCTGAGGAACCTTCCCAGCATCCTAGTGCTAAGTAAAAAGGTGCTCTTGAAGATTCTGCAGTGTTCCAGATGTAGCATCTTCTTTTTTGGTAGCAAAACTGCCGGGTAAGAAACAGAGTCTTATGTCGTATTCAGCAGTACATGAGGCACTTCTTCATGCCCAACTACCCATCATTCCTGTGAGCAGACAAATTAGCATCGCAGGGAGTTGGACTTGATGACCCTTTCAACTCTACAAGTCTATGTTTTTACATTTTTGATTAATGGAGAATGACACAAATTCACTATTTTAAAAAGGATGTGATGACAGTGAGCTTCTAAAGACTGGGGATTCCCCCCCCTCAAGTGTTATTGTCGTTGCTGCAATAAGAGTGTGTTAGCGGTGGATTTATACTGGACCATCTACACAGCATTGTGTTTTATTAGTTCTTCTTGCGAAGCCTCCCCAGTGTAACTGCTCCCTGGAGGGGCACTCTTGTGCCACAGTGCAACAAAAGTGGGACGAAAGGCAACAACCCTGAAACATTTGCGGTATGAAAAGTTACAGGGTTTCAGCAGGTAGCTACAGGACGTGCACGGACTGGAAATAAAGCAGTACGCCCGTCACAAACCTTTCATAGGGGTAAACAGTACTGAAAGGGGGATTGCATATAACCACTCCCATACCATAATGAGCACAAATAAACATGAATGCACAATGAAAAGGACATCTGGAGGAGTCCTATGATAAGAGGGGCAGCCTGAGGCATTGGAGCATCAGCCCAGCTGCACAAAGACTGGCATCTCTTTAATGAATCTGAAATGGACATGGGAAGCATTACAATTTGGCATTTGGGTGGCATTTCAGTGACTGAAATGCATTCCTCCTTTATGACATTTTGAAGTCCTGCAATACGAGCCTCCAAAGTACCAAATGTCTGTTTACAATCCATTTGATAATATGGTCTCTGAAGGCTTTCTTAGATCTTCATTCCATGGGGCAAGGACCAGGGATGAAGGAAGATTCCAAAATGGGGCAGCTCTAAATGTGGACAGATAGGCAGGGCTGGCCCCATTTTGAGTTGCGTCCTTTGAGCTAGGCCTGTCTGGAAATGGGGATCACACCATACCTCTGCTGCTCTCCTGCCTTCCCTGACAGTCTCCCCACAACCAAGGGGCAAAAAAGCTTTGCCATAGGGTAAGGATAGGGGAGAAATTCAATCCACTTTGTAATTAAAGATGAATCTGTCAAGTTCACACTAAATTATGTCAAATTCACACAGTACAAATTCCTTTTATTACTACCATGGGAAAAAGTAACAGGTGACATGTTCTTTTTGACACAGGGGAGACTCTGTAGGCCCTCTGGCTAAAGAAAATCATTTCTTGCTGGGGATCATCAGCTCATAAACAAGCCTACAATTTGTGTCTGGAAGGGAACATTCTCCTGTCCCATACGCCCTTTCCCAAAGTAAGGCATCAACATGCTCCCAAGTAATGTGTACAGAAGTAGACAGAAGGGCAAGAAAATGACAGAGATATGAATAGAGGCCTTGAGGAGGCCACCCCCCCAACTAGTTGTGAAGGGGAAGTGCTGGGAAATTGGGCCTTTAAAAAGTTTTTGTTTGTTTTTTTGCGGGGGGAACCCTCCATATTTGTTGAGTGTTCATGTCAAATAACCCAGTTGACTTTTTCGGAAATGCTGGAGGGTGCTAGCAAACACAACTTTAGCAACAGCCTAATGACTCCTCTCCACAAAATCAATGTTTACTGGCACTGATGTATCAGAAGAGAAAGAAGTTGCTAGGCTACTCCTACTAATCTCAATATCCTCATAGGAGTAGCTATCATCACATATGGGCCAAAAGATTTCTGCACATCTGACTTATAGGAATATATCAGAGCATACACCACCCTTCTTTCTATAACTATTTAAAAGAACCTTTTATACTTATGAGTTTTAAAGTTAGCAAATACTTAATATTCCAGAAGTTTGCCAACAAAATGCTTCAAGCAAATATAGTTGGAGGAAAAAAAACTTTATTTACATATCATGTGTCATCAAAGTATTGTTATGTGTATTATTTTTTAAAGCACTCTTTTGGTGTTTTTTTTTAAACATTATTATTAGTTGTTAAGTTATTAGTTGCTAATTATTAGCTGTGACAATGATAACAAATGTGATATACTTCATTATTAGTCTGGAATCAAACTTGCTGTGGGCCTGATTTTCCATCTCCCGCAGTTGCCCTCATTCAGAGCTACATATTTGCTCCAATAAATACATAGAGGTCTTATCTTAGAATCATAGCATTGTAGAGTTAGAAGGGACTGGAAGGGTCATCTAGCCCAATGCCCATCAATACAGGAATCTCAGCTAGAGCATCCATGGCAGATGGCCATCCAACTCTGCTTAAAAACCTCCAAGGAGTCCATAACCTCTGGAGGAAGACCGTTCCACTGTTGAACGTCTCTTACTGTCAGAAAGTTCTTTCTGATATTTAGTCAGAATCTCCTTTCTTGTGACTTGAAGCCATTGGTTTGGTCCTATCCTCTGGAGCAGGAGAAAACAAGCTTGCTCCATCTTCTATGTGGCAGCCCTTGAGATATTTGAAGATGGCTATCATAACTCCTCTCAGTCTCCTCTTTTCCAGGCTAAACATACCCAGCTCCCCATGAAAAAACACAAGTGCTAAGTCAAGAACAAACCTTGACTACAGTGCAGAGTTTGTCTGGAACAAGACAAAACATGAACTTAGGTTTGGATGCATTGCTAAGCCAAACCATCGCTTAGCTCCACGTAGCATGGGAGAGAAGTGAAAGGGCCTTATAGTTTCCCTCGGAGTACCCTCATGCTGGTTTATATAATTTATTGTGACCATTTCAAAATTAAATCGGCCATACCCGAACCGTAAATTCGCAAAGGAAGCAATGAAGGTCCAGCAGAATTGTGGAAACATGGACCGACCACCAACTATCACTTATCATGAATTAATTGAATTAAAGTGACCGTGCCAATAATAATTGCTCTGGACTTGCAATAACTTTAACTTAGGCGGTAATAATTTCCCTTTATTAAACCAGTATAATAAAAGGACCACTTATAATGTATTTGTTGAATTAAATTAAATTGGCTAAGCCAATTATAATCACTATGAGACTGCTATAATCAAAACTCAGGTAGAAACAAAATTCCCTTTATTGACCAAGTATAAAGAATCCACTGGCAAGGGACAGGACCCAAGGCAAAATAATAAAATGCGGCAAAAGGACCCCTGCGATAACTTCAAATTCATACAGCAAGACTATACACCCTCTGGTATTTGAAACCAAAACCCAATTTGAACCGGAAACAACATCAAATCAAAATCAGCAGAGCCAGCTTGCAGTAAACAACGTGTTTTGTTGCAATTTTGCTAGTTACCATTCAAAATTTCAAATGTCTTTTAGTCACAGTGGCTATGCTAATACCAAGTGCTATGATGTTGTAGTGATGATAAGACTTATTATAAGATCAGGCAGTAATGTAATCCAAAGGCAGCAAGGTTATCCTTGGTTAAAGTTATGGACACCATAAAGCCAGATCCAGATGCAAAAGACAATAAACTTGAGGCTCGCTTAATGGCAATCTGCTACACTGGAGCCCCAGAGCATGCCTCTCCTAAGATGGCTGCTGTTGCAGGCCAACGTGGCCACACTCAAAATGGCGAAGGCCACGAGGACGTAACCATAACAACACTAAACACCCCTGCACCACGTGAAGCAGAGTAAATAGTAAAAGTAGGGAGGAGAGTAGGAACTAATTTGACCAAATAACCTCAGCCGGCTAGAACAATAGGGGCTTACCCCAGAAACAGAGGAACAAATGAATTCGAAGGCTTAGAGTGTTAATGCAAATGCCGCCCCCCCTCCCCCGACTGAGAAGAGCTTCTTAAAGGAAGATGCTGCTAAAGGAATCCTCAGGACCCACGAGTTTGACTTGAGGGGGTGTAGAGGATTAAGAAACGCAGGAAAAAGGGTTTTTTTTTTTTTTTGTACTTAGGCAGGGGCTTTTGTTTGTTTGTTTGTTTGTTTGTTAAAAGGTAAGAAAGGAACTCGGCCTGTGAGCACTATGCAGCTGAGCAGCGGCTGCTCCCAAGATTGTTATCTCCCTCCCCTAAGCGGCAGAACAAACAACAACCACCCCGATGGTTATAAGGGGCCCTGGGCACGTTACCGATCACCCCCAGAGATCCAGGGGTGCACTGCCTTGCTGTTGTCGCTGTAGTGTTGTGCACTGCCTTGCTGTTGTCGCTGAACCTGGAAAGGAAAAGGACCGAAGAGGGCTGACTGAAGAGGTCAGACCCTTTTTTAGCACCTTGACCCCACCCCCGGCCGTCTGCCCTTTGTCCACCCGGCCGAGGGCGTGTCAAAGGGGTCAGCCTAAGCCAGGTGGGCAGCTCCCGCCCAGGGGACCCCTGCTCGGTGTCGCAAACCCGCCCACCTGAGAAGGGAGGGCGGAAATTGTGAATGAACCAGGCATGTATGTGTATCTCTTTCTTTGGTGGGCTAATCTGAAACACCCAGATTTTGTTTTGTTGTTTTTTAATTCAAAGCAATAATTATTATTACCAAAGCCAGCCCTGTTCCTCCCCCCTTTGTACTACAATAACTGTGTAGAAGAAATGGTTAAAGAGCTTACCAGAATAATCTAGATCAGGGGTCGGCAACCCGCGGCTCCGGAGCTGCACGTGGCTCTCTTACAACTTTGCTGCGGCTCCGGGCGCTGTACTGGCTGCGAAGGAGCGAATCAGAGAGGGGGAGGGAAAGGCTCTAAGTACCCCGGCGCTGACTTGCCTCTCTTGCTGCCTTAGTGATCAGCAGCCAAAAAAGGAAAAAAAAGCTCAACAACGTCTTTCTCCCCCTCCCAAAATCTCAATGACAATGGGCAATTGCAGGGAGAACTCCTTCCGACACACAGCTGGTCACTGTGTGTGTGTGTGTGTGTGTTGCACGGACTGTTTCCCCCCTCCCTCATGCCGACGGGATTCATCGTTGCAAGGGAGCTTGGGAAATTGAGTTCCCTGGCATGTAGTTCCTTTGCGAGGGCTGAGGATCCTGAGAAACTTCTTCAGTAATCAAAGAATTCAGGATTTAGTGTGCTCTTGCTAAAGTTTCCAGTGCTACTGCTTACAAAATTAATTAAAATGAATAAATCAGCACAAGAAGAACCATTTTTTTCACTCCTAAACTGACAAGCTGTTTCTCTGCAAGGAAGGGGAGGCTCTGCCTGAGTGCTAGATGATGGGCCATTTCCCTCACAATGGGAATATCATTCCACTTTAATTTGTGGATTTGGCCCGGGCTAGAACAAAGGATAGTCCTTAGCTCTACATTAGCCTGGCCTGGCCAGGGCAGGAAACCAGTTTTGCAGAAATGTGTGTCTGGGAGGGGTCAAGGAGAGATGGCACAGGTGTGAGAATTCTCAGGTTACCTCCTCTGACTCTCCCTATTTGTGATGTAGTTCTGATGTATCTGTGATGTAGGATGATGTGTCTGGGGGTGGACTGGACTCCAAGGGGGGGATTTCAAAAGTCTATATAGGAGCTTGCACACCATTGCTGGGGGTTCCTCCTCCATTTTTGACAGCTGACTGCACGATCCTGTATATATAGCATTAAGGTAAGAAACAATATATGCAGTGTTATATTTGTTTTAAATGTCGCAATGGTTTTGCGGCTCCCAGGTTTTGTTTTTTCTTCGGAAACGGGTCCAAGTGGCTCTTTTTGTCTTAAAGGTTGCAGACCCCTGATCTAGATTGTTTCCATTTGAAAGTGCTTCACTGCTTTGGTGTTAAGTACGTAGTAAAAAATAAAAAACCAGCTGTAGACACAACTGATTTCATTTCCCCAAATGATGTGGCAGTGACCAGCCTCAAGGAAAGGAGCAGGTTGAAGTGCAAATGGTCAACATTGCATTTAGAATAGCTAATAATAGTAATAATACTTTATGCTGTTGTAGAGCCTTTTATGTAAGAACAGAAAAGGTCACAGGAATACAAAGAGTGACTATTTCATGGCTGCACACTTACTCAGTGTCCTTTTAACATTTCCACAAGCTCAAGGGGAGGAGGTACAGAGAGAAAGAGAGAGGAATAATTGTAAAGAAAGTAACTAAATGTATTCCCATACTGATGAGGCAGAGAGGATGAGTGAGAATACTGGGGGCCAAGGCATTTGTTGACCCTATAGCTATTTGGCCTCCAGTCATTTCCCTTTAATGCCTGCACAATTGTCAATGGGAAGACTTTAAGAGGATTGGCAGCACCATTCCAGGACTGTTGGTTATGAGAGTCCACCCCATTTCAACACTGAAAATATTTACTGCCAGGCTAAGTTCAATGCAGACAAGAACTAGCAGATATCCTGACTTGCCTGCACTAGGTACAGGACGCAGGCTGGAGAAAGTATTCCTTCACATAACGAAAGTTACAAATAGTCTTAATATTTCAGATGGGGTTTTCCAAGCACCACAGAGATCTCTTAGATATGGCCGGCCATATCCATGATGAAGTGTTATACAGTTCCCTTCCAGGTGGGCACCACATTCCGACCTTAATTTTGGAAGCAAGCCTCAAAGAGGTGACATTCTCAGGATACAAAGGCTAGGGGTGAACTACTCCATTTGTGCACTTGTATGCAAAATTTACCATGCTTTTAACAAAATTCAGTTGTAGAGATTGCGATCTGCAGTGGGAAGACCAGTGTGGATGGGGAAATGGATAGGGAAAAGTACTGTTGCATCCACTTTTTGTCTACACCAAGCATCGCTGATGGGACGCACCTATGAGCCCATTCAGTACGCATACACGCACGCACGTCCTGTACAAGATGGCATGCCACAGTACTTCTCCACTGCTGAGGGCGACGTGTTGGCAAACCACGTCTTCCGATGAGGCGACAAAGAGACTCGCACAGCCCCAAGGAAGACAATGAGGTGTGACAAATGGTGTGAAGGAGAGTAAACGAATGACCTAAGGATGCATTGTATTAGAGGCAAGCACAAGGAAGGTACGTGCACGGGAGCATGAGATCAGGCAAACACCTTGTGATGAGGTCCTGGGTCAGGTCAAGAAGTTACTGTATATCTTAGGATAGGAGTGGAAAAGTTTTGAGAAGTTTCCAGAGACTGATGTAATGTTATATGTTAATGCAAGAATGTTTATGCATGAGGTTGATGACAATAAATAGAGCTGGTCTGGAGAGATCGAGGTCGCTCTCACGTTAAAGCATTCTGCAGTCCGGATCTCTTGTGTTCGCCATCCCCGCATTGTGGTGCCCGCGACGTGATCTGGAGCCCATCTCTCACTCGTTTTTGGATCCGGCGCCCCGCGCAAAAGTGAGTATGGGTCTAGGAGTTTCAGCTCAGCATTCCAGCTGTGCAGAGGAGTTGAAACAATTAGTGGAAACTTTCCACAAGGCAGAATTGAATTTGGCAGAATTGGAAGAGCTGGAGCAGGTTATCAGGGAACGCTACTCATGGTACGCAGAAGCGGGCTCTTTCGATCTTAATGATTGGGAAAGAGTTGGGAAGTGTCTCACTTCCCCGCCACGAGCTCAAGTGTCAGTAATTGCGACCTGGAAGATCTGCAGGGATGCTTTAGAGAAGATGGGGATCTCTCCGAGAGCACCATCCCCATCACCAAATTCTCAGAAGCATCCAGGGGGAAACAAGGCTGCCACCCCCTCACCTCTGGTCCTGAGCGAGGCATTTTTGCCCAAGCAACCAGAGGTCACATCGCCTGCTGCTGCTGCAAGCCCAATGTCTCTGGTTAGAGCCATGGGAGCAGTGAGAGCAGGATTCCGGAAGGGAAGGTTAAAGGGAAGACTTAGTTCTTCAGAATCGGAAGCAGGATTACAAGCTTTTCCTGTCACAAGGGTAGTGGATGACCATGATGTTGTTCATTATTAGTGGGAACCCCTGAGCTACCAAATTCTAAGGGAGATCAGGAAGAGCATCGTAGAGACAGGTTTGAAATCCTTCTCTACCACTAAGCAGTGTGCCTCAGAATCTTTCTAGGATTCTGTGAACCGCCTCCTAGAGGCTACCTCATGCCAGGTCTATAATGCGGAGACTGGTGTTGAACTGATTAAAGAATTGGAAGAGGGAACTTTCCTTCCCCCATATCCACTCTGAGCCTAATAACATCGACTGAACTTCTTTTTTCCCTCTCTGTCACTTCATTGCCTATGCGCAGGGCAAAGGAAGCTTTCAGGGTAGGAGTTAAGGATAATCAGTTAAAGGGAACTTTAATCAGTGATCTTTTCTTGATACTTTTTGCTTTAGTTCAATGTGTGATAAGGAATTTTGGGTACAGGCTCTCAGGAAAGGAAGTTTTCAGGAATGGAGGTTAAGAATAGGTAATTAAGCCCTCATCAGTCTGTCTCGAACACAGGGAAGAATTAAAGGTTGGTTTGCAGACTTTCTTAGCTAGGAGGGTTTTGGAAGCAGGCTGCGTTCCTTATTCCCTCAAGGTTTTTTTCTCTCTCTTTCCCCTCATTCTTCTTTTTGCCGTGTTGTGGGAATTTCGGGGGGGGAGCTTCCTTTTAAAACACCCCATTACACTAGTTGAGACATGAACAGAGAGGGGTGACTGAAACCAGAATGTCTGAAAACAGCACAGAAAGACAGGCCTCACACCATTTTGAGTCCTGACACCATTTTTGACTCTCAAACTGACCAGGTGTTTCTCTGCAAGGAGGGAGAGGGAAGGGGTGAGAGAACCTTTCCATTGTCTCAGAAATTAAGTAATCAACATCTTAAAGGAATGGCCAGACTGCCAGGAAAGGCAATCAGATAAGACATTATCATGTGAAGTGGCAGAGGTGGCAGACGGAGGTAAACAGCGCACTCGGATTTCTCCTGGAGACTGCCTTTTTCTATGATGTACCTGTGATGTATCTGAGGGGTGGTCCTGGGTTACACCCCTTTTTGTGATGTATGTATGATGTATAGGGGGGTGGTCTTGAGCAGAAGGGGGGAATTTCAAAGTCTATATATGAGCTTGCCGACCATTGTTCGGGGTCCTTTTCCTGCTCATGTGGAGAGGAAAGCACCCTGTTGCAACAGTGAAAATAAAGGCTTTGCTTCTCAATTTTTCTCTGGTTGGCCTCTGTTTTTACTCCTACCGATGGAGAACCTGCAGGTAACTTGCAAGGGCTCTTGTGTACCCCATAAGGGAATAAGGGCAGATTTTTCTACAACAGATGGTGACTCTGGTGGGACTTCGGTTACCCGGACTCTGGAGGCAAAGGAAGGATTGGTGATCCCGTGCACACCAGGCCATTTGCCAGGAGGAGCAACCAATCTTCCATTGATCCCAGGGTCTGGAAATAACTGGAGTCCTAGCGAGGCTTTTTAACCAGAGGAAGCAAAGTTTTATCAGGCCGGCCTTAAAACAAACCAGTCAAAAGATCCCAGGATCCCCAGGAAACAGCGCGTGCGTCGACGTGAGTATAAATAGGAAATTTGGTCAAGGGTGGGTTCTGCCACAGCAACAAACCTTACTGTCTTTCTTCCTGTCTGTCTGCCTTAACCTATCCTTTGCTCACAAGCTCAAAGTCCCTCGGAGGTTGCCCAGATAGAGAGCTTTGTGATTCCTCTCCCCTCAATCTACTCTGAACTCCCATACTATAACTCCCAGGTGCAGCCGCAAACCTGCCATGGCGATTCTTGTTGAAAATGACCCATGACCAGGGATAGCAAGGGCGCCTGTTCCTTTCCTCCTTTTGATTCCTGATTCCGATCTGACATTGCAGCCGCAAGCGTTCAGTAGGAACTCTGCTTAGATTGTAAGAGGCAGGGAGTTGCTGTGGTTCCAAATTGTTAGTGCGGGTGGGTTAGTTTACCTATCGGAGAGCGTCCTTTTCCCTATCAGAGAGTGTGTCGATTTCCCAATCGGAAGGTGTCCGTCTTTCCCTAGATCGTCCATTAACCCTTTTCCCATCGGATATTGTCCACTTCCCTGTCAGAGGAGTCCACTTGCCTATCGGAGAGGTTGCCCACTTTTCCAGATCGGAGATGGTGTCCGGTAAAGTTAATACCCCGAATACCCAGATTCCCCAGACCCCAGGTCGGAGAGTGACCAGAGAAAGCCTAGGTAGAGAAAATGGGTGCACCCCTATCAAAGAGACAAAGTTTCCAGGCTCCCAATGAGAAAGAAGCCCAAACTGGTGCTTATTTCCCATCTGGACTCTGAAAGACCCCTTGAATTTGTGTTTAAGAAACTTTGTGTCTGTGTTTAAAAAATTGGTTTGTGTTTAAAATTGGCCACAACTTCACTTAAGTGTGCACAGTAAAATAAAAAAATAATAATAAAAATTGCAAGCTTGCTTTAAAAATTTCATGTAAGGGCTTGATCAACCCAGAAACATGGTGAACATTGAAAAGTGTGGAAGTGATGTGTATTTTTTTTTAAAGAGGCTATAGAAGGCCAATTTTTCTCCAGAGAGTAAAAAGTGTGTGCGTATACTTATTTTTTTCCCCTGCAGTAAGGAGAAGCAGGACAAAAAGGAAATGGGAGATTGGTAACTTTGAAAATGGTTCATTTAAACTTTGAATTTGTGAACTCACAATGTTCGAGGTCTGCATAAAAGGAAGGCTGTGCTCTGTACTTAATTTTTCCTGCTGCAAAGTTTTAAAAGTTAAGCACAGGATGCTTTTCTATGTAAAATGCAGTATCTGGCTTTACTTAAAGTAAAAGGCCTTTTGAGAAATCTTAAAATGCCCCTTCCCATCTTCTATGCTTAAACAGGAAAATTTACTCCCGAATAAGCTTCCTTTCATAAGGCAACTGCAAGGGAGGGGGGGCAGTGCTTCCTAGAAACTCCATTTGTTGTGAAAGGTACTCACCCTGTCTCACTTTCTGTGTGTATTTACTATTTTTACCCTCAAATTACTCCTTTCCTAGGCTTACCATGCAATTCCAGGAAAGTGTTCACTATTATGATTTTATAACTCTTCTCTAGAAACTTTGCCCAACCTTGGTATTTTGTGTGTGTGTGTGTGTGTGTGTGTGTGTGTGTGTGTGTGTGTGTGTTACAAGCACCCCTTAGGCTCTTTAGTTTAAGGAAGGAAATTCCACCTTGAGATCTGCAAAAGGGTTCTGTATAAAGTTAGTACTTTTCCTTTACTCTTAGTACACACATGATAGTCTGTGTGCATAAGTATGTGACTTTCTCTGGTAATACAAATCTTGTAAACCCTGGATTTCAGAGTTTATTATAGAGTGATTGTTTGTTTGTTTGTATTTGTTTCTAAAAAGGAGATTTGTAACTTTGAAAATATCTCAGTCTTTACCATTTGTCTATTATTTAAAGTTTAAGCACATAGAATGAGCCTTAACCAATGTTAAATATGAATTCTGACCCTGTAGCCATTTCCCCATATATAAGGGAGGGCAAGGAATTTCTGCCCATGGCTGAAATTGCTAAGAATATTTGACTCCCTGTGCCATTGTTACTCATAAATAAGAGGGTGGGGATTTCCACTAATGGCCAGAGAAAAGAGAGAAAAAAAGAAAGATAGCCCACATTTTAATAGAAATCTGTACCCCAAATCCTGTAGATAAAGGAGGCGAGGCATTGGTCCCAATTTTTTTTTGCCTGGGGTGCAGGTATGTTCAAACTTATATCTAAGGTTTTGCTGGAAGGGTGGCCTGCATGTTGAAGTCCTATATAAAGTTTTAAGATTTATAAGCCTATTTCCTAAGCAGCAAGAAACAGGAAATAAAATGTGTCAGAAATGGCTTTAAACTGACCAAACCGGAACTTAATTTGACTAATTTATTGCTGATTTTGGTAATAGCATGAACTGCTGGATTTCTGTTTAAAATCTAACTTTATTCTTAACAAATTCTACTCCTCACGCTTCGATTTCTGAGTCATGAACTCTGTACATGCACAGAGGCTATGTCAACGAAAAAGGGGGGGTTTACTAAGAGGTTTACTCCACAAGGAACTAGTTAACTTGGAATTGAAGGAAAACACCCTTTGTGTCCTTTGCCCCAGGGGCTACTTGAGGAATAACAAAAGAGTTAAGTATTGGGACATAAAAAATAACATGCCAAAATCTTTCCACAGGTAAAATGAGAGGGTATTTTATGATGAATTTTAGAACAGGTTTTCTTAAATGCATTTTAGGAACATCTCCTGACAGAGATTTCCACATGAAGCAATTTTCTCTTTCAACAGGATATTCAGATCCAAAAGTGCGGAGAAAGAATTTGCAGTTCTTTCTGAGCCTTACTGCAAATTCTATCTCCGAGGGGGGGAGGAATAGGAATGGGGAAATTGTTCTCTCCAGGTGACAGACAGAGCAACCAACATTACATTGTTCTATCTCAGTGGGCACCCAAGATGTATTATCTCACATTTACATTTCAACCCAAAGCATTTACCTGTTAATCCTTCCCTCAATCTAACATGTAAGATTTTTTCCACAGCTTTTATCAGGATATTTGAGAAGCCTCAAACTACTTCCCACATAAAGAAACATTTTTTCCCCCTTTTTCTTTTACTTTTATTTGGGATGTTTAAAATTTTGTGTGTTTTAGCATTTATTTATTTTTGGTTTTTATATTTTGAGAACATGTGCAACACATGGAATAAGGTCCTTCATTTTATTGTATCTCCAAAACTTACATGATGAATTTTAAGTTTATTTTTCCATTAGTTTACTATTTATTTATTTATTTTGAAAAAATTATTTAACTGGTGATCTAATTTTTGATTTTGTTTCCTTTTAATATTTTATTTTTGGGGTGATCTAATTTTTGTTTTGCTTCCCTTTAATATTTTTATCTTTAAACAGCAGAAGATCACAGAAGTAATTATACAGAAAAGTGATAATAATATTGACATGAATAAAATGCTTAACTCTAAAATTTTACTGTTTGCAGCTTCCCAGAAAAACTCAAGGAGATTCTCCCCTTTTGGCTCCTACTTCTTTCCTTGATAACTGTGTCTTTAAGCCCCAAACCCTGCCCCCTTACAGGATATCAGATATTACTGCAGATCCAATGATGGAAACCCTCAGCCCAATTCCTTGTGACCACAAGACTATCACCTGCAACAGCAACAGACATCAGAGTTTTAAAAGTGGCCACGGAAATCTCATTCAAAAGGACAGACTGAGAAGGGGGGGTGAAGCTGACATAGGGGGGAAAGTTGCACTTTAAGGACATTTTCTCTTTCTGACCTCAAGCCCTTGTACCTAATGGTTAAAGATACGTGAAAAAGCAAGAATTGTCTCAAAAATCTCATGACTTCCTAAAGCACATCCAAATGGTCTGGAATTAATAATTGTGTGTTACGTGTGTTATGTGTTATTATGTAAAGAATTCTGAAATGTGCTTGGTAATATGTGATTTCCACAAATGGGGAAACAATTGAATTGCAAGGACGTTTTCTCTCTTTTGACCTCAAGACTCTACCCTAGGATTGAAAAGATATATTATGTTTTATGTTGTGTGATATTATGCTGAAACATTGAACCATGTCTGACAGTATATGTGATTCCCACAAAGGGGGGGCAGCGACCCAATTTTGTGTTTAATTATTGTTTTATGTCTTATGTACCGCTTTAATTCTTATTGTTTACACTAGTGAAGGAATTCTCATGCATTTTATACTTTCTAATAGATCAGGCTATTCCGCAGTCCCATATTTAGACTACTGTAGATCAATCTATGACCACATTACCTTGTTCCACCCGGTACCCCAACCTTCTCTATACATTTTAATTTTACCAAGGAGAAGCTTCAGGATCCATGAAAGCCCAGATAACAGGAAAGTGTCTATGCTTTAATTTAGCAGGAGTGATCCCTTATAGAATTAAATTCAACAATTTGAACGAACTGCCCTTTTGGAGAATGGTTTTAACAGATTGGTTTGGAAAGAACCATGGGCCTATATCAATTCTGATTGGACTCAGTTTGAATTTGGCAAGTGTATCCAAGGTGCCATTGGCTTTCGTCCCTTTAAATACCAAAGAACACAGGCACACCCCTTTGTGAGCACAGGACCAAAGCCCACGAGTCCCCAAAGGTGAGCAGGTTGGGCATTTCCTCTCCAGGGAGTGTCACACCTAACCACATGAGGCACTGCTTTAGGTCAATCAATGCAAGCCCTTACCAGGGATGCATGTCGGTGGGTGTTGCTGTGGTATGCTTGAAGGTCAAGAGACCCCAGAGGACTGCTAGCTATGAAACCTGGGAACACATAAATAGGCAAAAACCTGCACTTTTCAGTCATTGTCCTGCTGAGTGTAAAGCATAGACCACCACTGAGAAACTTTATCCCAAAGTGCTACAATACCACAAGTAATTTAGTAACAAAATGTGATTTCCTATGTCCAGCTATATGCACTGCTACACTTGCAAATATCCCTTAGGGGCCTGACTTACATGACTTCAGATTTACACAGAGGTATCATTTCATTTTTCCCGCCATGATGACAAACCTCCAAACAGCCCCCACCTTTCCCGAAGTTGTCCCAATGTACTACCTGGGAGAAGGCGAATACATGGATTGTGTGAGGCAATGATTGGTTGTTACACAACAATCTTGCCTCAGAGAGGGGGATTGTTGTGGGAATTTCGGGGGGGGAGCTTCCTTTTAAAACACCCCATTACACTAGTTGAGACATGAACAGAGAGGGGTGACTGAAACCAGAATGTCTGAAAACAGCACAGAAAGACAGGCCTCACACCATTTTGAGTCCTGACACCATTTTTGACTCTCAAACTGACCAGGTGTTTCTCTGCAAGGAGGGAGAGGGAAGGGGTGAGAGAACCTTTCCATTGTCTCAGAAATTAAGTAATCAACATCTTAAAGGAATGGCCAGACTGCCAGGAAAGGCAATCAGATAAGACATTATCATGTGAAGTGGCAGAGGTGGCAGACGGAGGTAAACAGCGCACTCGGATTTCTCCTGGAGACTGCCTTTTTCTATGATGTACCTGTGATGTATCTGAGGGGTGGTCCTGGGTTACACCCCTTTTTGTGATGTATGTATGATGTATAGGGGGGTGGTCTTGAGCAGAAGGGGGGAATTTCAAAGTCTATATATGAGCTTGCCGACCATTGTTCGGGGTCCTTTTCCTGCTCATGTGGAGAGGAAAGCACCCTGTTGCAACAGTGAAAATAAAGGCTTTGCTTCTCAATTTTTCTCTGGTTGGCCTCTGTTTTTACTCCTACCGATGGAGAACCTGCAGGTAACTTGCAAGGGCTCTTGTGTACCCCATAAGGGAATAAGGGCAGATTTTTCTACAACAGCCGCTTTTCCTCCCCCTTCCTTAGCTTACTTGTACCACAGCGAAGGGTTTTTCAGGAACAAAGGAAAATGCAGAAAGGGTTTTCAAAGGGTATCGTAATACCCTATGGAGCTTCTCTCTCATGTCTCAAGTTTTTTTTTACTTCAGTGATGAGAGTGAGCAGAAAAAGGCTTTCCCTTGGAAAGTCAGTGTCACAATCTGGAGATTGGATTGGAAAGGTGATTAATGCGATCTCAGTGTAAAAAAGGGATTTATTGTGATTTTCAGATACTGTAAAGGTGTTAAGATTTAAGGACTATTCTATTGTGTATTGTGCAAAAAGCAGCTGCCCAGGGAAAATAAATATAATCGTTAAAAGCAGCTACTAAAAATAGATGTGGGGATAAATTTGATAAACCAGGAGGTTAAATTTGTAATTTTCCCTGGAGTGGTGATTCTCATGTTTTCTCAATTAAATGAATCCTTAACAAAAAAATCATCATGGGATTAGTTCTCCCCAGATCTCTGGCAGGAGAAGGGAGAATTTTTGTTATTCCAGGGTAATGGAAGTTAAATTCCATTGATTTAAAAGCAATGAGAGTCATTTGCACTGTTAATCATTCTTTTGCCCTCCCGGCTGGGAGGAGAATCAGTAAAGAGGTTTTGGGTTTACTGACTTTTCCTTGCTCTCTTTGTATACTAGCATTCTAGAAGTAACAGAAATAGTTAGAGAATCTAAACTAAAATGCACATTTGTTAATTGGTAGATCACTATGGCCAGCAATCTTTCCCTTTGTGTAACTCTTTAGGGAAGAGATTCATTGTAGCAAAGTTTCAGGCAAGGTTAATTAGTAACAATTAGAGCACAATGGGCTATGCTTAACCCATATTGCATGCCTCTAGGGCAGAAATTTACAGACCCAGGTTGGACAAAACAATGGCCACTTATTTAGGAAAAAGGTAAATTCTCAAAAAGTTAAGATTCAGTATTTCAATTTTGGTAATTAACATGTTCAGGTAAATGGCATTTTTATATGTTGTAAAAGTAGGATTTAAAAAGAATTAATTTATTATTAGAACTAATTTCACTATTTCCATTGAGTAAAAAAGAACAGAAGCTTTTTACTTTTAAAAGCTCTCTCAATGGCAAGGATTTTTAGAAGCTCAAAAACAAGCTTTTGCAAATCAGTGTCCTAACTTAACTCAGCAAAAGCAGCTCTCAGGAACAGTGAAACAGGAGAAGGGTGAAGAAGTAATTCTATAATAGCATAGAGCACACACCCCTTTTGAAATTACTGTTTATTTTGTTATCTCTCTATCTGAATGGGTTTTCTTTTCATATGATAGTTGTTTTTTATTTTTATATTGTAAATTCATTAGCCTCACAGTGGAGGATTTGCATTATTATCCAAGAATCAGAATCAGGGATTTTAAGTGGGTGGTTTTCCTTAAAAATGCTGTATGAGGAAAGTCCAGCTCTTTGTGATGTGTGTAAAATAGCCACATTGAGCCCAATAGAACGTTAAAGTAATTCAGAAGGCTTCACCTAGAGGTCTTTTTGGCTCATTGCAATGACATTTTGACAGCAGCTTTGAAAATCATATCTAAATGATTATAGGAATTATCTATTGAATTTGGCTAATTTGGCTTATAAATTGCTCCTGGAATGATACAACTGCAGGAGTCATTTTTGTATTTAAGTCACAAAATTTTTACAAACCTATTCCCATCTATAGGTACTTCAGATTAAGATTCATTTATTTTAGGTTTAAAATGTAGAAAGGACAGAGCAAAATTTTCCAGAGCAAAAGGCATTGTTTACATTGGTTAATGAGTCTTTGAGACTAGCCTGGGCTAAAAGGTGTGAAAGCAAAGTTGTTAATCATTTATCTTCACAGCAGAAATGTTTTCAGTTACTGTGGTTTAGGACCAGGAAAGAAAAAATAGTCTTTGTCAAATTTAGAGTGGATTTACCTGGCTCAAATGTTTTCAGAACATTTGTTCAAAGGAAAGGAGAGAATTAAAATGTTAATTGGATTGGATTTATTATTCTTTCTTTGCCATTAAGAGATTGGAAAAAGGATCAATCTCTCTGTACAGTTACACATAGCTTTAACAGCTTCTGAATGGGAAATTGACCATTACTTTGGAATTCCTTATATTGGTAATTCTCAAAGTCCAGGGGATAATTTGGACATTAAACAAAAATAAATAAAAAAAGCAGGAAATCCCCTGGAGGACAGGAATATTTACATAAAGTTCTATTTATATTAAACAATTAAATATTAAAAATTTAATTCATCAGCTGTGGACAATCATTTTGGCCAAAGAGTTACCTAGTTATCCATAGGCATAGGTTAGTTATAGGATGTTACCTAACCCTATCTGGCTCAAGATCCGTATCGCTTCTAGCGTGGGGTCGAGGGCATGTAGTTGTGTTTAATCCAGCAGGAATCCAGTAGCTGCCAGCCAGGTGCCAGGTGGAAAGATGGAGTGGCACCAAGGTCTCTGGAATCTGATGCCCAACCTGCCGGTGTTCCAGATCCAGGACCTACCACCCAACAGCCAGACCCAGATGCTTGACATGACAGCTCTGCAGATTTACAAAACCCACAGAGGGATCGTTGTCAACGCCCTCAGCAACATCACCACATCACGTGGAGAAATCACTTTCTGCGCAAGCAGTTACAGATCTACAAAGACAGAATATTCCGCTGACTTTGGAGAACCATCTGATGGCTGTTTTCAGTTGCCTAGCTGTGAACTCTACTCGCGAGCACAGTTATGCTCGACCACCTTGCTATGAACCATATAAGTAAAAGGGACATAGACAATTTCTTTTCAAGAGCATCAACCCTCCGTTGAGGGAAACCAAGTTTCTTCTACAGAAAAGGCATTGCAACAGACCTTTCAATTTCTAAGCTTATCGTACCCTCAGTTACAGAGAGACTTAAGTATTCTTACTGCTATTGTTTGAACTGACACAAAGTTTATAAAAGTAGTTACAGTGTTATGTATAAAGTATTTATCTAAAAAGTTTACAAAGTATTTATATGCAACAGTTACCAAGTTTTTACATGAAAAAAGAAACATTGTTGGGAAGTGCTTTGAAATGTTTGCAAGAGAAGGTACAGAGGTTTTCTGGCACCCAGCCCGTAAAAGAGGCTGTATTTAACCCTCCATTCAAGAGAACATTGGTATTTCATTCATAAGATTTGGCTTCATTCACAAAAACAGGTTACATTCATTCATAAGTCTAGGTCTTTCATTCATAAATAAAGATTGCCCTAGCGTCCTTCCTCTTCTTGCGCTCTTTTTGAATTGGCTATCAATTGGGCATTCTAAAAAACAAAGAAAAACAAAAAATAATAAAAAGGATGAGATGTTGCATCCACTTTTTGTCTACACCAAGCATCACTGATGGGATGCACCTATGAGCCCATTCAGTACGCATACACGCACGCACGTCCTGTACAAGATGGCATGCCACAGTACTTCTCCACTGCTGAGGGCGATGTGTTGGCAAACCACGTCTTCCGATGAGGCGACGAAGAGACTCGCACAGCCCCAAGGAAGACAATGAGGTGTGACAAATGGTGTGAAGGAGAGTAAACGAATGACCTAAGGATGCATTGTATTAGAGGCAAGCACAAGGAAGGTACGTGCACGGGAGCATATGATCAGGCAAACACCTTGTGATGAGGTCCTGGGTCAGGTCAAGAAGTTACTGTATATCTTAGGATAGGAGTGGAAAAGTTTTGAGAAGTTTCCAGAGACTGATGTAATGTTATATGTTAATGCAAGAATGTTTATGCATGAGGTTGATGACAATAAATAGAGCTGGTCTGGAGAGATCGAGGTCGCTCTCACGTTAACGCATTCTGCAGTCCGGATCTCTTGTGTTCGCCATCCCCGCAAAGTACTTCTTAACTCTCTCACCTCTGGTGGCTCTCCCCACCTCACACACCTAAAATCTCCACCACCACTGCTTTTCCGCTTGCAGGGGAAAATATATGTGTACAATGTGCAACGTGACATCACCATACTTGGTCTTTCCTGGCACAGCCACCAGCAGCCAACGATGTGAGCAAATTGTACAGTGTGATGATGCAGGCTCACACCTTGTGCAATACCAGGCATGAAGCTAGGAACACAGGAAGAAGGGAAATGCCTTTCCACATTTCCTGCAGTGTCCAGATCTACCCACTCAGCATGGCACTGAAATGGGGCTCCTCCAGATATTGGATATTGCTTTGTGACTACTCAATTTTGACTCCAATGCGTGAATTCCCTACTTATGGGCTAAGTGCCCTTCCTCATAGGTGCTGGGATGCACATCAATAAAAGGAAAAGAAGAAGAGGTCAAAAAAAGCAACACAGCTACCTCTGTCCTCTGCCAACAAACAGCACTGTGTCCCATCCATTTCTTCTGAACTTGATGAGAGGCTACTGTCTTTGAATCAAGTGTTGTATGATTATTCCCCCAAAGGCCAAAAACGTGATAAAAGATATCCTTTGAGCCAGTCATTTGGAGAAGCCCTTAAGATACAGCACTATTGCTAAACATTCATCTGTACAGCTTCAGGACAGGCACCAAGGCAATTGGAGACTGGTGGAGGAGGAATAAAACTATTGATGGAGTGGAAACCTTTACGTCTTGAACTGTTTAATCTTCAGTGCTTAGGGACCAGGTGATAGGACGGTCACTTGTGCACTCATAAAAAAAGAGGATATGGTTCAGCAAATTAAAAAGGACGAAATAGGACACTGATTTGCATAAAAATTCCATAAGCTAATTTATATGAATAGGTGCAGGTTTTAAATGACATACCACAATTTAAACAGAAATACAATCCATCTCACCATTGTGGGGAAGACTATGACCTGGTGATCTTTGTGCCTACTCCTTCTGCTGCTCAGGTGCTACCTGCTGTCCCTGTTGCTTAATGGGCTTGGACAGGACAGCCTTCCACATAGAGCTATATCCTTTGTACAGTAGGACACATGATGATCCTAGGCATGCAACCACTTGGAGGCATCGTAAGAAAATAAGAGGAGCCCTTCTAGGAATCCAAAGGGAAACAACGGGAGACAATCTACAGAATATTGCAGCAGAAATGTTTATTCTGTAGAAGTGTGAGGAAGAAAAAATAAGGTGTATGCACATAGTTTATCCCCCTAAACAAACAAAGAAACCTAAAAAATATTCCAGGGTGATTGAAAGCTTCGTCCCCTTTAGTTCCAGCATCAAGTATATATCCAGGCAAATGGGATTTGCAACAGTTCGGTAGAAAACAATCCATTTTCAAGGCATTAAACATCAAAGTACATATTGGAATTACTTTCCAGTTTGTGTGTGTGTGGGGGGGAGCGATTATGTTTTCTATATATATTTATATAAATCCAGTTCTTGCAACATGGCAGATGTAAGAGTTTGTGTCGCTTGTGAATCTTTATTCGTTGCTGTAGATGTAGCAGTGTTGGGGAGCATCCAGTCCTTGGGTCCACACTTTATAAAATGCATAGGAAAGATACACTGGATGCAGAGAAAAAGAAAACATGTTTTCTTCAAATGAAGTGTTTATTACCACCCCCGTTGACGGCATCGCTACTCTGGAAACTCCATGAATTCGTCTTCGCCCCCCTTTTAAAGCTATCTATGGCATAGATATGCCTTAAGACAAAACTAATCTAGAAACACTTTTAAAACAGCTGCGAGGTTGCTTGCATGTACTAAAGTGGTGAGAGATCGTAAGAAAAAATAATGCTAATATTAAGAAAGCTTGCAAGACACTGTGATACCAAATTAGAGCCTTTGGGGAATCTTAACAAGGAAGGCAAGTTTTATTGTATGGATATTATTAGGCTAGAGAAATTATGAATATGGGGCTGACTCTTTTCTGTTGACACCAAGTCAATGGGAGGAAGCCTCAGCTCCTTCTACTCAGAACCAATGTTCAGTGATGCCAAAAGCATAACTGAGTGATTACACCCCACAAGATCAGTTGTTTCTCCAACACAAATGTGCTCCTTAGCAAACATTTTTTTCGGAGAACAAGTGTACTGCTTAGATCCAACCTGGTGCAGAAAGAGCTCTTAAGCTCTCACACGACCTCTGGGAAGCTTTTGTGAGATCTTGGGCAGCCCGTACAAGAGCCTCCTAGAGCCTGGAAGGCAAGCCAGAGACTGGTGTTCCCAGCACAGAAAAAGCTTTTAAATCTCTCCTCCTTGCGGTGCATTTAATCTGTGTGATGTCAGCTGGCCGGCGACCAACCACAGAAAGCTGCAATTGCGTAAGTTAAATGCATGCAAGTTACGAGTCAACTTTATGTCTAAATTGTCAGGAGATGTGTCTTATAGAGTTAATTAGCTCCTTCCCCCAAGATACATATTTTATTTCATTTCATAATTCAAGCATTGTGAGAACTTGGATCAATAGTTATGCTTCTATATTTCACCTCTTCAAAGCGCATCACATCATCCATACTAAATAAATCCCTGCACATGGAAACCTAGGTGTCAAGAAGTGTTGTTCTAGCCTAGTCTCCCCTGACATGCTACTTTTATATGTGGGTGCTCTTTGTTTTTGTGTTTGTTTTGTTCGCTGGTTTAGGCTGTATGGAGGAATAGTCAATTATGTGAATCCCTAGTTGAAATATGAAGCAGTACACTCCATGAGACTAGGCCTATGATGCCAGGAAGTGGTTTCACTTCTAATCAAAACAGGACAACAGAAATGGTGTGGCCCACACAAGCAATTTGTGGTATGCTTTGTTAAAAATCACACAGCACCTTCCTATACACAACTATTTAGAAATTTCACTGAGTTCAATGGGTCTTGCTCCTAGGAAAGAGAGTATAGGCTTTCAGCCTTAAGGCACCATTATAAAGTCACTGTTGCAAATCATTTTTAATACTCCACGATCCACTTTGTCCTGTTAATCAACACTGAGTTCTTTCTTTAACACAACTTTGTGATACTACCCCTTACCTGATGTGTGACATACTTTATGTAAAGTCCTCAGTGATACACTTAAAACTGATTTTGAAGCATGGTTGCTACTCAGCACGAATGCTCCCTTTAAAGTTTTATCTGGGTACTTGCCGAAAAATTCTTGTGACAGCCACAGAAAATCAGCATTTTGTTTGGTAATGTAGGAGGCAGTGGTGGAGCTTCATGCTCCGGCACCAGGGGATGGAGAGAAGGCGGGGGCGGGGCTGGCGAGCGTCCTGGGGGCATGGTGCGCCACCCGCAGGGGTGTGATGTGCATCCTGTGGGCGTGGCACACTGCCTGTGGGGGCATGGCACCCAGGGCGGGTGGGGGAGCAGCCATGATAGCACCCACCGGGATTGTGCTGCCAGGGGCGGTGTGCTCCCCCCACACCCCTCTTCCTCCGCCAGTGGTAGGAGGCAATTCATGGGGAAAGTCACCATATGGAGGTTGCTTGAAGTCACTCCGCATACTGGTACTAGGAAGATAGGACTTTAGGGAAGAAGCCCAGAATGTGCAGCCCAAACACAGCAGTGTCGTTGTCTTACCATATTTGAAAATTAAGAAAGACACAGAGCCCTTGTAAGACTGTTATGTCTTGAGTCTAAAATCACCTAACGGCACCACTGACTCAATGAGGCAGTGATTGCCACATGACCAGTTTCTTGTGTGAAGTGGCACAGCACATAGGTGTGACAGTTATTATTGCTACAACCACTCAAAGGTGTCAACCTGAGGCCGAGGTACTATACACAAGCTGGTGGCCACCATGTGGAATAATGAACACCGCATAGCAGCTGTAACTTCGTAAGCAGCAACGTCTTCTTATGAAACATGCTATAACAACAGACTTGAGCTTCTGCTGTCATTATAGGGACATGAAACATACTTTTCTGCAAGTATGCTGGGAGCTTTGGGGACTTTGGGGAATCTCTCTCTCTCTCTCTCTCTCATACTCTCTCTCTTGTACTCTTCTGACTGAAGAGTGTTCTGTATCATTAAGAAGAATGAATAAAACAAGCAGCACAGAACAAGCAAGCATACCTACAGGAATGCAGACCCTTGGAGAATTAACTGCCTTCATTTTACTGGGGGTGGGGGTGGGGCAAGCTGCAAGATGAGCCCCAAAATAACAAAGGAGGGGGGATATAGAAGCTGACTAAAATTGCAGTTGTCAAGGAAATTACAAACCTCGCAATCCACCGAGAGATGTTTCCATCCTTTGCTTGCGTCTTGACAGACTGTAATTTGTCATATAGGATGAAGACTATCGATCATACATACAGTTTCTGTGACTGTCTGGTAAACAGAATAAGTCTGAGCCCCAGACTGGATAAAGAATAATGCCTCATAGCTCAAAATCTTTCCCCAGAAGCTGACTGAAAACTGCTACTAATAACTGTCAGCCTGTGCATATTTAACAATTTTGCTCTTTTCTGGTTGTGTGTGTGTGTGTGTGTGGCCTTTTAAAAATTTGCTCTTGAGAAAGAATTATTCATGAGATCCTTCACTAATAATCGGACGTGAACCAGGAACGTGAAGAGTGGGAGAGTGAAAAAAGCAGGGCATCGGTGCTTTGGTGTCTCTTTGCTATCTCACTTTCTGAAGTTCTTGTCTTAGCCACGATGGCAAAGGTTGTCCCAATCTGTGCAGCAGTTTGGATAGTTCCACATTGTGATCTCTGTAGTAGTTTGAAAGGAACGCCCTAGACTGACAATGAGGAAAACAAAGCAACTGTCAGACTGAGTCCTCTGCATAGGATTTACCTAAAACAATAATTCTTATAAAACCCTTTTCTCAGGCCACTTGAAAGCTATAGGGGGATCTCCGCCAACCCCTTAATAAACTTGTTTCTTTGTTCTACAAATCAAAACACATGCATAACTCATATATTTTATTCATGGCAGTCTTGCTTTTCTCATGTGATGGATGTGCCTGTTGGGCTATATAGATTCATCTTAAAATCTTGGCTATATGTAACTCCATCTTGTAATTTATTTTTATACTGAATATGCTCTGTGTATGCTTCTGCTATTTTATGTAGGGCTATGTGTTAGTTTGTACATATGATTATGATAAATCAATATCAATTAAAAAAAAATAGATGTGCCTGCTTTTGTGAGCAAAATCACATGAAGTCAGGTGTAATGTTTGATCACTGAACTTGGCTAGAGGGTTCCTGAGGTGGGTTGACAGACTTCAGCACTGCTTGGACACTGGGTGACATTTTGAATCAAAACGTTACTTTGGCATGACTTCACCCAGGTTTGGCATCGGTTTGGCCGCCTCTTGATATAGCATCCACAAACTTGGAATGAGGGTTCCTGAAGAGGGGATGGCAGACATCAATGCTTGGATGTTGGGCACCATTTTGATTCAATATGGCAGACCCAAACGTGACTGTGGTGTAAATTTGCCCTCCAAACTTGGCACAAGGGTTCCTAAGTTGGGGGTGAGAGTCTTTGAATGCCAAGCACCATTTTGAATCAAGATGGCAGACCAAAATGAGACTTTGTTGTGTCTTCACAATTTTTTTAGCGTGATGGGTTCAAGCTCATAAATTACACTATCCATTTTAAAACTACAATATGTTTTTTTAAAAAACAAAATCCAGGGCAGCACTAGGCACTCCCCGCTAGTATATTATATTTCTGAGAATAAGCTTTCAACAGAAATCACTTCCATTAGCCCTGCACAATAAAGGCACAATTCAGTTCCCAACCAGGACCAGCAACGAGGGTTAGCGATGTCAAGGCCCTGCTGAGATTCCTGCCTCTACAAGTTGCCCATTGTCATCCCCTCAGATCTTCTGGTCTTACTGCTTCTCACTGCTGCCGCTAAATGTTTGGCTTCCCTCTCTGAGCACATGAGCAATGACAGGAGCAAGGGGAAGGAACAGCAACCTCTGCTTGCTTTCCCCCCTTCCTCTGGTAGGCCATGTGGATTGGATCCTGGACAAAAAGGGCAAGCCAATGGGCAGCAGCAACAGAAGGAAGACCCACTCAGAGAAGGGGAACTCCTTGGTGGCATCTTGCAAAAGACCTCCAATTGAACCTGGAGCTGCTCCCAGTAATGAATCCCCTTTTTTCTTCATTGAGACATTAAAATGGTACCTAATGTTAGTATAGCTGTAAAGTTTATATATATGAAGAAAATGGTACCTCTTGATCCATTGGTGGGTATTTTCGGCCTTTACTTTTCCCCAGGCATTTTGTCTTTCCTCCTTCCAGTAGTTGACACCAAAACCCTTTCTGAGGGTCAAACCTACAAAAGTTTGCCTAAATTAATGGAAGATGTACATGGGGGAAAGCCAAAGCTTCTCAACACTCAATGGCAGTCATTTCTGACAGTCATTTTCACCTTTCCAATGCAAAAGTAATTTTGTTGTCCCCAAAGGAGAAAATGACAATAAAATATATTCTATATATTCTATTCTAAAAGAAATCTGGGCAGGAATCTGAAATGTCAAACTTAAAAATCAAAGATGGAGGAACTGTAATTTTTTTTTTATTAAAAAAAATCATACTAATGAAGGAACCAAATATATTGGTTTTGAATATACTGTCGCAGCATATGTAAAATGCTGGAAAAGTTTGCAATGTTTTCACTATTTAGTAGATGTTTTGGAAGGCCGCAGAATAATTGGTTGGAATATAACAGTAATTAGCTGCCAAATGTATTTTTTTTTCTTTGCCTTGGGCTTGTTCCGATAATAGCAATGAACCTAAATATACCCACATACAAAAGCACATTTCAGATATAGAGAGGGATTCCACCCCCACCCACCCCCAAGCTTGGTCTGTTATTTCTGTTCCTCAGCCCCTAAATTGTATTTTAGTTGTGGTATCAATTAAAATTAAATAAATCATTGATTTAAAAAGGATATATTGAGAGGAGATTCATTTCTATCTACAATTTCCCAATCTCCTTTTTGCATAGCCAAGTACTTTTGCTAGCTTTCAGTAATTTCCCAAGAGGAGAAGCAATATCACTGCCTATGCACAAGGAAAGAAATAAAGCTGTAGAACCTATGCTCCAAACATATGCTTTCCAGGAAATGTATATAGCTTTACCAAGAAACTGTGCTAATTTGAAAAGCTTTTTAAAAGTCTCTCCTTTTAAAATCTAACCCCAAATTACTTTCCTCTTCCTCATTCTCTATAACTACTCTCTTTTTCCTTTTTACTCTTTCTATTTATTTAATCAAGTAAAACAAAGGCAGGCAGATGATTTGCTGCCCTTTTAAAAAAGGGGTGGGGTACCAAGGCACCTCACCTGACCATAAAGAGGAGTGGGGAAGTGGGGAGGTTGGGGGAGTGGTATTCTACAAATTATACACCTACTCATGTTAGGACACCAAAAATAACTGATTACAGGAGAAATAATAAGGTGGAGCTGAGGAAAATCAGGACAGGCAGCTGTCAAAAAAGACCAGAACAAATGTGCGCTTTGCTGCCAACTCTGGATGAGCCCTAAGCAATGAAGCTGCAGAAGCTTGCATTGATTTTATAACCACTGGTATTGTGGAGAGTGGGTACAACCCACTGTTGTAATATAGTTAATGATTCACACTTGTGTGCATGAAAGGGTTAACCAGAGCTCAGGTTGCCAATAAGGTGGAGCTTAGCAGGCTCCCCACAGCCTTTTGTTTTCTCCCTCCCAGTCTTTCTCTTTCTGCTTTGTGGAACAAGCAAATAGCCATGTGGCAATGGTTCACTACAAGTGGGCTGAATCTTTCTAAAATGATATTTTATAGTCTGCATCTTTGCTAATCCAAAGATTGCATGATCCTTTTTGTAAGGAAACCAAGCACATTAAAACTTGGTTAGATTTACATCTGCACTCAACCATCTTTTAAACAAACCTTTAAAATTCTTAGGCAAGAATAAATCACAGACAATTAGCTTTGCAAATAAGTGACTATTTTAATCACAGAGTTTCCAGAAGTTACAGCAAGCAAGTCTCCATCCATGAGCAGTACATTGAAGATGAAAAAGGTTCCAAATGACTTAAAAAGGAAAGTAACTTTGTTTCCTTACAAAAAGGATCATGCAATCTTTGGGTTAGCAAAGATGCAGACCATAAAACCCAGGTTGGGCTTTATTTTTTATGTACATCTGTATGCATCCTGAGCCCACTGAACATGAAAATGTGAGAACCCCCCGATAAGATAATGTGACTTCAGAATACTGAGCATTTCCAGCCTGTTACCCAATAGTGCAATGGGTGAAGATCTTTACTCTTGTGTAAACTTTCACCTAATAATCATATAATAATTACCTGTGCAAAATTCAGATGCAGAGGATGACAACCAAAGGGTTAAAAAAAGAAGAAGTAAAGGGGACTTACGTTAGGGCTTCTGAATAATTATAATGAGGAGAAACTCCCAAAAACTTTTGAACTTCGTCCATTACGGTTGCTGGGTCACTTCTTAGCTGCTGTCCATCAATTATTAGCAACTGTATGGATAGATAAATTGTTTGTTTAAATAAAAATCTCAGATGAAGTGTGAGGTAGTGTTGCATGAATTACAAGATACCTAGACAAAAGATGAGTATGTGATTGGATCTTGTTTTCTATGATACAACACTACAAATGCATTTATAAGGCATTGGGATCATTTTATATTAGTAAGTGCTTATGTGTGAGAGATTTCACTTTCTTGGGTTCCATGATCACTGCAGATGGTGACAGCAGTCACGAAATTAGAAGACGCCTGCTTCTTGGGAGAAAAGCAATGACAAACCTAGACAGCATCTTAAAAAGCAAAGACATCACCTTGCCAACAAAGGTCCGTATAGTTAAAGCTATGGTTTTCCCAGTAGTAATGTACGGAAGTGAGAGCTGGACCATAAAGAAGGCTGATCGCCGAAGAATTGATGCTTTTGAATTATGGTGCTGGAGGAGACTCTTGAGAGTCCGATGGACTGCAAGAAGATCAAACCTATCCATTCTTAAGGAAATCAGCCCTGAGTGCTCATTAGAAGGACAGATCCTGAAGTTGAGGCTCCAGTACTTTGGTCACCTCATGAGAAGAGAAGACTCCCTAGAAAAGACCCTGATGTTGGGAAAGATTGAGGGCACAAGGAGAAGGGGATGGCAGAGGATGAGATGGTTGGACAGTGTTCTCGAAGCTACTAATATGAGTTTGGCCAAACTGTGAGAGGCAGTGAAGGATAGGCATGCCTGGCGTGCTCTGGTCCATGGGGTCACGAAGAGTCGGACACGACTGAATGACTGAACAACAACAACATGTGTGATTTGGGAGTAACAGGCAACAGGAACCCTCAAATACGCTTTGTGCCATTTTTAATCGTGTTTTTATTGTTGTACACCACTCTGATATTTTATGATATGGTGGCATAGAAATACTTTTATAAACAAAGTATTTGCAAATCCCTTTCTTGGTTTGACCAGACATTAGCAGTAAAAGCAGAATCCAACCAAGAGACAGACAGCCCTATTTACAAACTGTAAAAGCAACATATTTGCAAAATAAACTTGCCAAATGACCACAGGACTGTGTCAATGCCCCCCCCCCATCCCCAAAGGTATATACTGAAAAGTGAACATACGAAGAAATGATGTAAGTACACCCACTGGTCCCATCTCCACCTCTGCACATTCAGTAGAAGGTCTGAATTTGGTGCCTACATGAAGCTGTAGACCTCAATGGATCTATAGGAGTAACATTCAAGGCATCCTCCAAATTTTTCAACCTGGTACTGGACAGATTTGGATAAAGCTACAAGTACTCCAACATTTAAACTGTTTTTAATTCTGAATTTTAAGTTTTTCTAACCAGCCCTTGGAACTGCTGGTGATAATAATAATAATAATAATAATAATAATAATAATAGTCTCCTATGAATATAGATGACAAATATAACATGCTGCTGTGGCTGCAAGAAGCTGCACACAGCTTTTAAAGTTTCCTTGCTGGGTATCATTTTTGACTGAGCTTATTTTAAATTATTGAAATTCTGAGTGCACATTATTAATTATGAGTGCCCAACAACTGCACTTTAGCACAGTTGCTAAGTGCTTACGGTTACTAGCCTTGTAACACCAACCGGGCAAGCTGAGAAAGAGGCTCATTTTAGAAGAAAGGAAGCAGACTGAAGGATCTGCAGTCACTCTGATAAAATCAGAGCTGGCATACTGCATGTGTTACATTCCTGGCGATGGTTGGCAGGGCTGCAATCTTACTACAAGAGGAGGTTGATCAAACTCCTAGTGGGCCACTGGTAACAGTGTGTGGCCTGCGTTTGGCTCAAGTTGCAAATTGTGTTCTCGTGCCTCATCATGGGCTCAGAGAGGTGGCACCTCTGGCCCTTTCAAGCCTACCGCTGCTCTGCATGCACACAAACATCACAGACCTCCCTCTTTCGATTTTCCAGTCTTCTTTGGCACAGATAAAAGCCACGTCCAGGCATTTGCCTGAATATATGAACACATGCATGCAATCACTGCCCCCCCCCAGTGTCCCTGGGCAAGCCAGGTGCTCTTTAGATCTTTGCACAACTAGCATGAAGGTCTGATGAGTTTTTTAAACTGATTGAACTCACTAAGGAAGCTCCTCATGAACGGGAGAGCTGGCTTTTTACTGGGACGTTTTCTAAGCGCATTTACCCAGACATGCTTAAAAAAAAGAGTGTGAAGATTCTAGAGCAGCTGGCATGCCTGGAGAGAATGGAGGATTCTGATTGAATGCATACCCCTGCCCACATCCCTGGTAGATCCTTTTACATTGTCAGGCTAAAGCAGTAAAGCAGGAGGGAAGGAGGGGACCTACAATTCTTTCAGTCCCGGGATGCAGAGCAAAAATGATGACTTCTCAGCAATTGGTCTTCTTAGCACTGGATTTGCTGGAATTCCATGCTGTGGCTGAATTTAGGACTTTCTTGCCCTTCCATGGCACGTTTGCAACACCCTCAAGGCAGAGAAGGAGAATGTGTGGTCTTCTAGATGTTATTGAATAGCAACACACATATAGGTTATGCAGGCTGATGCTGATGGGAGCTGGGGTTCAAGAACACCTGTAGCCTCTCTCCCGCTTCTTCTAAGGCCAAGTGTGTTAAGTTCACACACAAATAATTATTATTAAAAAGCAGGGCTAGAGGAATTTATTTATTTTTAATAAACTTTAGGTGGCAGCAACATTTTTACTTCCTTTTTAGCAACCTTCTAGAGAGCTGGAAAAATATTTCAAAATTCCTCAGCAGAACCCCCAGAACCAATGGGTTTTTCAGCTCTTTAAAAACTGAACTTATGTATGAATGTGCATGCTGAAGTGCTTTGTCTTCTAAGATGAGCCACAAGATGAATGCTTGAGGTTTATCAATCCATTATTAAACAAGCTACAATATTGCAATTCATTATTAAGCAAGCTACAATATTAAACATGTTACCAAGTTATGATTATCATTTATCACAGGGAAATAATTGGTAGAGAGGGAAAGTTACCTGTGAAGTGGGGAAGAGTGTTAGCCACCTTTCTATGTGGATAGCATACCAGCCAGGGGTCAAACATCTTTTCTGTAGAGCCTTCAGGTCACTGGGTGCCCAGTCATCCGAAGTAATCACTTCATAGAAATTGAATTTTAGGGCAGCTGAGTCCTCATGAGAACGCTGGTGCTAGTTGAAGAAAACTGAATGTTAATTAACCACAAGTCAGGTGGAATGCCTGATATTTCCCAGTCTTTTCTCCCCAATCTAGCTACTGTCATTCACTGTAGTGAGTTTTACATCGGGATGCCCGATTGGGATGTAATACTAATATTATTATTAGTATTGATTAAATTTATATTCTGCCCTTAATCTAAGTATCACAGGGAGGTTTATAACATAAAAACACAAAATAAAAATGCATAACATAATAGCAACCCCTCCCCCCCCCAAAAACACCTCCCCACCAACCATTCTGAAATGCCTGGCTCACTGGAACCAAAGGTCATTGATGCAGTGGAACATAGGTGAAAAAGATTCACTTGCCAGTGTGGGTATCTAACACTGTGTCTAGGTGTTTGACATATGATTTGTACTTGACTGCAGTACAGCCGTACCTTGGTTTTTGAACAGCTTAGTTCACGAACAACTTGGAACTCGAACATCGCATACCCGGAAGTAGGTGTTCTGGTTTGTGAGCTTTGCCTCGGAAGCTGAACGTCCGGTGCAGCTTCTGTGGCTTCCGATTGGCTGCAGGATACTCCTGCAGCCAATCGGAAGCCACGCCTTGGTTTCCGAAGGTTTCAGAAGTCAAATGGACTTCCGGAGCGCATTCTGTTCGAAAACCAAGATATGACTGTAGTGCTAGAACTACTTGCTCATGGCTTCTTCTGCCCACCCATCTCTGATAAGGTGAAATGGGGGCATTGCTAACAGAGAAGGAACCAGGTCCTTTGGTAAGACACAAGGATCTGACTCCCATGCTGCCACAAGTACAGTGATCCCTCGACTTACGAATGACCTGACTTACGAGTTTTTCGAGTTATGAGGGATCAAAGCGGCCGCCGCTTCCGAATTTTTTTGACTTCTGATCGGACGTCGCGGCCATTTTAAATGTGGTTTCCTAGACTTGCGAAGGTTTTTTCGACCTACGAATGCGTTCTCCAACGCATTCCTATGGGGACTCGAGTTACGATGATTTCGACCTACGAAGATTCTGTCAGAACGGATTATCTTCGTAAGTCGAGAGTCCACTGTAGTGTATATGAACTAGACTTATCACTACTGTTAGGTCACATCTTCAAGTACAAGCTCCATACCTGATACCAGGAATATGCCCGGTCTGATGGATCGATGAGAATGGTGATGATTTTTGCCTTGGGGATCAAGGAGAATGCGCGCCTGGGAGCGTCTTCTGAATGGAAGTAGTTGGCACTTTTCTCAAACACGATATCAGTGGTGAGGTTAGAAGGAGTAGGGAAAAAATTCATATACCTGCAAGCAAGTAAAAAACCAATGTCAGCAATGGGGATGGGAAAATACATTAAACCAGTTATTTCCTCTCTCTCCAAAGTAAACATTACAACACTTGGAAGCCTAAGCAGCACAGTCAAAGATATACATTGTGGAAACTAATGAACAAATAGATGCCCCATCAGTTAAAATAATAGCAAAATGATACTTCCACTTTTCCTTTCCTTTCCACATCATTCCCCACACTGAACTTTAATTTTTCATTGCTGCTGATAATAATTTATACAACATTGAGAACAGGCAATTAAAAACAAATTAAAAGGGACATAAACAGGAAAAAAATGAAAATCTAACTCTTTCCTCAACTGTGTTTGTTTATGGGGATTGTAAATATTGATACTGTAAAGTCAGACGAGATAAAAAAAGTGCAACATTTTGGCAAGCATCACATCAGTACAAACTAATTTCTTATTCATTCTCAAAGCACTATGCACCAAAAACTTATCTGGAAATTATGTAGATGTCACAGATACTTCTATAATTGCTCCTCTGTGGTTTGGCATATGCTAACAATGGACATTTGCTTTGTTTTGTTTTTCTTCCACTTACCAGTCAATTCCCTTGTGATAGTTGTTGCCATTAAAGAACTGAACCTCTTCAAAGGTTTTTGGACTAGGGAGATTACTAATGATGGAAGGATGCATAAGGAGAAATAAATAAAGCGCTGTTGTTCCTACAGGGGGAAAAACACAGAAGGCAGAATTATATGATAGTGTAGGGAAGGGTAAAATATATAAAGCATCTCAGTAAGGGAAAAGTATGTTAAAATAAGTATTTTATATATCAACCCTGGCAAAGGTTTATTTTAATTGCTTTTTACTTAAATCCTGCTCTCTGATGAGTTAATGAGGCCCCTACTGACTACAGTGGGAAGTATGTGTATACGGTATGTTTAAAAGTAAAATTTATCCTGGATCTGAGAAATCTTTTCAATACGATAATGATCTACTTTATGTTCATTTCATTTTTAGATATCTTTCTGGTTTGACATGTTCCTGCCCATCTGAAATATTAGGTGGCTCAACCCTTTGTTTAAAATAATGGCTATCAAAGCAAACTCACTTTTAAAAGTTAACTTTCTCTGCTACTTTTCTCTCAAGAGCACATGGTAGGTATCCACAAATCCATTTCTCTTTTCATTCGCACAGTCCTGTGAGGCAGGCCAGGCTGAAAGTACTAACCAGGTACTTTGGGGTTGGAGATGGATCTGAACCTTAGAGGTCATATTAGAGCCATATTGAAGCTTAGAGATCCTGCCACATTATGTTGTAGTTGTGGCATCTAAAGTATAAAAGAATGAAATGAAATATTGGGCTAAAATAATCAAAACTGTTTTAACACACTCCCAATAAATGCCGTTAGAATTGAAGTACAGGTATAAGTCTGCAATCCAAAACACTCATTGAATACCATTGAAGCCCACTGAATACAGTGGGACTTACTTCTGAGTAAACATGTGTAGGATTGTGCTGTTAAGTCTTCTATGCCCAAATCTAACCAAGCAAAACTGGTCTTCTAGAAGTGAAACCAATTAAGAGATTTCATGGCTTGGCCACAGAGGATGAAATAATGTCTGATTTCAAACATTCCTACAGTAGCAGATTCCCGTCATCACCAAAAAAACAAAAACAAAACTGTTTTATGCAATTAGTTTTAGATTATTTTAAAAGCTGTCTTTTCCACTGCCTCCTCTATAGCTGCCAAACTACGTTACGTGATAGGAACTCATGGGGTTTCTTTAAGAATGTAATACAAAGTTCTGTGGGAGGAAAGCTGCAGTGGTTCAGAGCTGATGATGGTTTCTTATCAAGAGTGATAATTCATCAGTTGCTCATCACCAGCTACCTTTGCACTGTTGGTGAAACATTAACTTCTAAGGTTTCAATTTGTGGAATGCTCTCCCCAGGGAGGTTCACCTGGCACCTTCATTATACACCTTTAGGCACCAGGCAAAAACGTTCCTCTTTAACCAGACCTTTGGTTGATTTGATTGACATCTTATGCCCTTTTAAAATGTGGTGGGTTTTTTGGGGGGTGGGGGTGGGGTTATTGGTTTGTTGTTGTTTTTATTTTGATTATGTACTTAATGCATTTGTTCTGATTTTATCCTGTGAGCCTCCCTGAGACCTGCAGATATAGGGCGTTATATAAATTTAATAAATAATAATACAAATAATAATCCTGAAATCTATAGATGCAGATCTATAGCACTGCATGAATATTTAAATCATGATAGGGACTTTCTATACAATAAATTTGCAACAAACCTGAGTTTTCAAACAAGTGAACCAGGCAGATGGCCTAATAATAATAATAATAATAATAATAATAATAATAATAATAATAATAATAATTTATTATTTATACCCTGCCCATCTGGCTGGGTTTTCCTTCTTGGTAGTGGCTCCCGCCCTGTAGAAAGCCCTCACATCAGATGTCAAGGAAATAAACAACTATCTGACTTTTAGAAGACATCTGAATGCAGCCCTGTTTAGGGAAGTTTTTAATGTTGGATGTTCTATTGTGCTTTTAATTCTGTTGGAAGCCACCAAGGGTGGCTGGGGAAACCCAGTCAGATGGGGCAGGGTATGTATGTATGTATGTATGTATGTATGTATGTATGTATGTATGTATAAATAAATAGATGATAGATAGATAGATAGATAGATAGATAGATAGATAGATAGATAGGAACCTGCAGCCAGTCCAGGTTCTCTGATTACTATACCTGTACCTCTGTGCTATATGGGTATACAGTACTTGCTTTCAAATACATGTCTCTCTTATTCACTTATCACACTTTCAGGTTTGCCTATGCAACCCGGAGGTGGATATGTAAAAAAAATACTATTTGTCATGGAGTTCTTTTGTTAAGGCATGCTGGACTATGGGATTGGCTAAACAATGAATCTTTGGTGTAGTACCTCCTCCTTCGCTTCGCTCCTTCGCTTCGCTAGAAGCAGCTCAGCAATTGTGTTTCAGCCTTTAGACCACAATAGATTTACTCAGGAGATTGCTAAAAAAAAATGGAGTTTCTCCCTTTTCTGACCTGGTTTGAATCTCATCTCCCAATTCATCAGTTTTGTCTCTCTAAATCAAGAGACATCAGACAATTGCACAGAGGTGAGACAAGAAGTGGTTATAAAGGGAACAGCAGGAATGACTTTTATGGTGGAGATTATTCCTTCACCTTATCTCCATGGATATTGCATAGATGGAAACATAGTCACAAAAATGGAGAAGGTAAGTTCTTAAAACTAAAAACATCTGGAAAAGAAAGAACAACCCAGGAAGTTTGCTGAGCTTGAATAGTGGTTTATAAATTTATGAATGAAAAATGACTACCAGAGAAAAGTAGAAGACCAAATCATGTCACTAACTATATGGTCAATAGTGTGTCTGGGGCCACATGATTACCTGGTATTGGACTACTTCACTGCAAAACAGCACCAGTGGTCAGCTAGTAGGACTGTGAGCCCAGGTCCGGCATACAGTACAGTAATGTAATGTCCATCCCTACTTTGATAAAGATTCAGTGTTCAGTAGGAGAATTCTAATCCAGCAATCAATATCTTTCCATGCTCAACACTTGGTCAAGCATTGAAAATGTTAGGGTCCACAGGAAAGCTCTCTGAGTGTGGTTAATGGCTTTTATCAAGGTCCGCAGCTCTCCAAATGACCACATCCTGGACAAAATGTCAAATCCTGCTTTACTTTTGAATCTTGTTTAATGATACCACTGCAGCATTCAATTACCTGTTTTCTGAGGTCCGATCACAAGAAATTTTGGTAGATGGTCACACGTTTTATCCCTAGACCAGATATCCCGATGTCGTCTGTCATCACATGGATTCTGATTGAAAGAAAGGAGTGGATTAATTCCTGGAAGAAATTCAATTATTCTGACCTTCTGCCCGACTGAAATGTCCTATGTAGTGAATGCTCCTCGCTTCCTGCGATGGAATGCAATAAGAATCCTGCCACTCCCTGATTGACCACAGATCTGATCTTGAAGCCCAGGTGCAAGAGAATGTTATCCAAATTACTGTTAATGAGAAGGCTGAAATTAATTTTATATGCTGCAATAAAACTGTCACTTGAATATAGTGCCCAAAGCTAGCCTATATTTTAAATTATTTATTCTGACAAATTATTTGTTAGTTTTTTCTCTCTTCATGGTTGGTTTTTTTTACAACAAAATGCTATTTCCCCCCGCCGTTTGTAGGTGTGTATATTCTTCTCATTAATAAGCTTTCCAAAATAAGATGCAGAATAAAATTTCACACATGAAGAAAAACCTACACTTAAAATACGTGGTTTGATGTGTGCAATTATCATGTGAAAACACCACCCTGTAGTTTGCCTGACAAACCACAGTTGAACATCTCAGTTTAAATTGGAGCACTCGGCATTAATTTCTGGTCTATAAATTGAAATCCTGATTTGTATTGCATTAGTCTAGCTCCAGTGAATTTGCTGACCTTCTCAGAACAATGCGGCATAAAAGAACTGCTTTGTGGCAACAACAGACTATCTAGCACAATGCCTTCACACCAATGAGACCTTTCTGTGATTTCTTTTCTGCACATCTAAACCAGCGTTAGTTGCTGCTGTACATGGTCAGCGTGCATAGGCTGGGGAACATAACCATTGCATATCGCCATACTAAACAGTCAGCTGGAGTTCCCCAGATGTAAAATAGGGCTATTTGCATCTTACCTCACAAGGCTCTTAGGTATATGTGCATCGCAAGGTAATGTTTGCACTTTATGTGCTACATCAATGTTTAATAATGGATGTTGCCAGTTCTGATATTTGATTATCCAAAATTTACAGTTTGCTTGCTTTTATTTCTTATTTTAAAAGAAGCAAATCAATGGAATTATTACATAAAGTTAAATTTATCGACTTCAAACTCAGGTGGCAATTAAGTTTCCAAGATAAAGTGTTTTGGCAACATTGAACATTCTCAGAGTGACATAAAAAAAGTGAAAGATCGCAGATCGAGGTTATTTAGCCATTTATCCTTCTACCATGCATTAATGAGAAATAAAATGTGAGAAGAAAGTGAAAGGAGGCTTTTCAAAAGAATTATCATGCTGGAATTGCCTTTGTAGGGGATCCTGGTGTGCTAAATACAGTGGGCTAGATATTCAGATGGTATTGATCATACAGCTTTATTGCAGTCCACAGGCATCATGGCTTAAAGCAAATGGGTAATCCTTTCTTTCAGCAATGAAAATTGTAGTGAAATTTGTCTTTCAAGGTTATAAAGAGCTGTTTCTCAGCCCAGCCCCACTAAGATCCTTTTATTAAAGTTCCCAGGAACAAAAGTTAGGATGGTACACATGAAACACCCTTTTATTGGGACTGTCATTTGCTGTAATTGTATTTAGGACTGAATATTAAATTGTTGTAACCTATCCTGGGACTTGCTAATGAACGGCAGGTATCAAATGTATAAAAATTACTATAATAATATACACATATGTGGTCAACGTGTATGGCACCTACCAACTTGCTGACTTCAGTTCTCCATGTACATCTGCTACAGTTGACTGAATGATATAGCAGACATGAATTTTGCTTTCACATTTTTTTGAAGCCACCCAATGTAGATAACAATATAATAAAATAGGTGCATCTGCAACCCTGGCAGGTCACCTAGTCCGCCACTGTTTTAAAGTGTTGCATCACACAATTTACATGTTTTTAATTAAATTGTAGTCACCCTGACCTTGGGAAGAGTGATTTGGAGTATATGAGGCAAATAAGTGATAAAAAAGGCAGAGTACAGCATCTTTCAGAAAAGTCCAGAGGACATTAGTGTATTTGAAAATGCACAACGAAGAGTCATGAGGTGGATCTAAAAAGCCATGAAAAAGAGACCAAATTATATGTTACTTATACTGTAAAAATATGTAATATCCATTGCACGAAGAAGCAGGAAACATTTGATAGTATAATTAGTAGGCCCGAGACAAAAATATTTATTGTATTTATTTTCAGCAGTTTTGAAAGACATTCCCTCTTTCAATGAAGTTGAAAGGTACTCCCTGTTTTTAAAGAGATGCTTCTGAAATTGTTTGCTTGATCATTTAGATTTCCATTCTTGCTGTCTTTGTCAATTGACTTAATTTGCCTTCAGTAGCCAAATTGATTGGCTGTGTCAACCCAACCAGCTACATGATCCCCCAATTGCTAGGATCGCCCACATCTAATAATCTAACAAACCTAGCCCTTACTCTCAGTGTACTTTGCCTTCACTGACATCATCAAGTATTGGCTATATAGAACTGTGATGTCATGTTGTTCACTATGTTAATATTGGCTAGGATAGCTCATGTGACTAATCCTGGAAGAAGAAGAAGAAGAAGAAGAAGAAGAAGAAGAAGAAGAAGAAGAAGAAGGGGGCAATGGTACCAATACAGTAGCAGACACAGGAATCCATGGCAGGGAACAAGTTTGAAAGAGAGCAATAATTTAATTAAAATTGAAGGATTTGGGGAAAATATTTACATTACTACTTATCCCTAAATTTCTGTTTTTGGTGGAAAAAAATTGAAATGTGAAAATATTTAGTCTGGTTCTAATAACTGCAGCTTTCTTTAGACAAGGAATAATGAAATGGTAGATATTTCAGTATTTGGGGAAACTTTCATCAGCCAAATTGTCCTACTCTCTTCCAAACTGTACTTATGCCATATATATAAAGCGCAAAGAATCTTGGAAACTGTAGTTTACCCTTCATGGACCTACTAGCAGTGTTAACAAATGACAGTTCCAAGGATTATTTGGGGAAAAGTAATCTGTTTTAAATGTGCTTTAAATATATGGCATCTATGCAGCCTAAGTGGGGCAAGAGTTGTGGCATTTTGACCGGGGTGCATTTTTCCTATGGCACAAGAGGCTATAGATCCCCTCCTTAGTTAGGTACTCATGTACATTTTCTTCAAAATAGTCAAATAAATGAATCCCAAATGCTACCATTCCTCCAGGTTGCTTGCAGTAATTGGAGTTGCAAGGATTCCATGTCATAACATGGCTTGTCTGCTTGCTCTGTCTGTAGTCATCTAGCTTGCTGTTCATCAAAACAAGTTAATGCAATGCATCAAGCAAATAAAGGGGAAGGCATGATATGAAGAGTACACAAACACTCTTTGTCTCTTATAAACAGCAGTCAGTGTAATAGCTGTTATTTTACAGCCTAGCTCTAGGCAGGTGCTAATGAAGGTAATGTGACAGACAGTACCTTATCTTCTAGCTAATATATTCCTAGGCCAAACTGCTGACTTTGAAAGGGGAATTAAATGATCTTGAAAGGCCATTTAAAAACAGATTTAAATGTCTTAATTAGTAGACGTTGCATTTATAGTTCTCTCCCCCCCCCCCCGCAGCAGTCTTCCCTAAAACAATATTGTGAATAAATTCTGGGCTCCTGCTGTTCAGTCAGCTGGGTCTTCTTACCTGCCAGAGTGGGTCTTTTTGCTCAGGGAAGAGCTCAAAATACTTGTGAGCCAGCTGGATGGGACGCAGGGTCTGCAGCTTCAGGTTTGTCCAGCTCTGAACAAAGCTGGCCAGATTGACAAACGTGTACAAACCCAAGCGGTCATTCCCGTAGTTAGACAAATGAGTCATGAAGATACTGATCTGAAAGGTGAAGAGACGAAATATTTGTTTGTTGTAGTAGCAGGAGGATATTGCTAGGTGGCAGCAACTATGTTCCCAACCTGAAGTTAAAACATTTTGCTGTTAAAGTGTTCTAACATCTAGGTGGCGCTGTGGGTTAAACCACAGAGCCTAGGGCTTGCTGATCAGAAGGTCGGCGGTTCGAATCCCTGCGATGGGGTGAGCTCCCATTGCTCAGTCCCAGCTCTTGCCCACCTAGCAGTTTGAAAGCACGTCAAAGTGCAAGTATATAAATAGGAACTGCTCTGGCGGGAAGGTAAACGGCGTTTCCGTGCGCTGCTCTGGTTCGCCAGAAGCGGCTTTTTCATGCTGGCCACATGACCCAGAAGCTGTACGCCGGCTCTCGGCCAATAAAGCGAGATGAGCGCCGCAACCCCAGAGTCGGACATGACTGGACCTAATGGTCAGGGGTCCCTTTACCTTTTAACATTCATTCCCTTCTGTTGCTCTGCAAGGATGCTTTTCAGCAAATGTATATCCTGCACGAACTTTTGTTGTTGTTTTTGTTTTAAAGGAAGGACGATAGCAGTTTTTACAGCATCTCTGTGTATAGCAGAATATGTTTTGGAATTCACAATAGTTTTCCACCTTCTTTTGCTGTTGCATCACAAGGTTTAGTAGTTTTCAGAGGCCCTCACAGCTTCGACTCTTAAATCCACAGATAATGGGATGGGATGGGTAATCACAGTTGTAGCAGCATCTGCACCAGATCTAATGCATTTCCCTTTTTTCAAGGTGCGATGTTGTTAGGTACTAGAGACTCATATAATTTGCTTACAGTCTTGAAAGGAACAATATGGCTACAATCATTCCCTTTGCCCATGTGGATTGGCTCCAAGAATGTTGTGCTGTAATTGTTGTAACCAGCCCTAGGATCTTAGGGTGAAAGGCAGATAATAGATTGTATTAACAACAACAATAGCTCCACAATGGGATGAATGTGCTTCCTTTTATATTCAGGGCTTAAAGGTAAAGGTAAAGGTACCCCTGACCATTAGGTCCAGTTGCGGACAACTCTGGGGTTGTTGTGCTCATCTCGCTCTATAGGCTGAGGGAGCCGGCGTTTGTCCGCAGACAGCTTCCGGGTCGTGTGGCCAGCATGACTAAGCCGCTTCTGGCGAACCAGAGCAGCGCATGGAAACACCATTTACCTTCCTGCCGGAGCGGTACCTATTTATCTACTTGCACTTGACAAGCTTTTGAACTGCTAGGTTGGCAGGAGCAGGGACCAAACAATGGGAGCTCACCCCGTTGCGGGGATTCGAACCGCCGACCTTCTGATCAGCAAGCCCTAGGCTCTGTGGTTTAGACCACAGCACCAAAGTACTGCTTTAACCATAGGGGAGATTGCAATCCTGCTGTGACCAAAAGCTTTTTTGTTTTTTACCACAATATGGCAGAGTGAAGGTATGAAGCATTTCTCTTAATTTGTCTTGATATCTTCTTATTGACTATGTTGCATTATTATCAAGGGCTATAAACAGGTGGGGAGAGACACTGAAAATAGTCACTTGGGAATTTTATGTGCATGATGTGGTTGGATCTCATTGAGATTCTGGCTGGGGAAATAAAGTTTAAACACAGAAATCTTGATAACAATCAAGACCCATGTCTGTTGCTTTCAAATTCACCCACCCACACTCCATGATTGCTAATCATGTTGCTAATGTTGCATGTAGCTGAGCAGATAGATTCTTCTTTTGTTTACTATTTCACAATCCTATTTAGCTGGTTTTCCAGCTTCGTATGCCTCATAGATGATAGTAAGTGGCACTGATGTGTTGGACATTTGATCTGAAGAAAATATTATTTCTCTTCAGCTTATCTTTTATACAAGCTTATTTCATTTTCTCTTTTGGGTGATTATGGCTTTTTGGATAGTGACACCACTTTCAAATATGAACAGCATAAAGGACAATTCATACAGAGATATAAAATTAACTTTCATGAGTGCAAAGTCAGTGCCTTATCAATACATGCTTTTTATCTATAGCTTTCTGTGAATTCAGTCTAGCTTTGTTATTCACAAACTTGTATACACTGGATTAACTAAAATTAGGCTGTACATGGAAAATGAGTTAATTATACAGTTATCAAGAGATAAGAAAAGCAGTAAGCAATTATCATACTTTGCTATTGTTTCCAGTGGATTCACTCCCGGGTTAACAAGAAATATGCATTTTGTCGGAGGCAATGTAAATTAACTAATGCCACCACTGCAATTAGGGAAAGACATGCTAAACAGTATGTTTTGTAGTCATTATGGTACGCTTTTGACAGCATTATGAGGAAAGAAAACCGTGGCGGAAGAATTTCCCCCCTTAGCATCTAAGAAATATAGTGATCTCTCAGTAATATATTCCCTGGAGTGGCATTTTGCTGTAGTCTGCTAATGGCACCTCAATTCGGAAAACAAAAGAACACCCAGGATTCTACATTTACTGGGCATTTGTAATCAATGACAAATTTCTCTTTGTCTTAGGGCCAATGTGAACATCACAGCCAACTTTCCAATGCAAATAACTGCTCACTAATGAAGCAGCCGACTTAGGGCAGGGTTGAAGAGGATAGTGGCAGGGACGGCTAGTGTGGAGAGTTCAGAAATGGCAGAATCCCATCTGAGGATGGGTATCACATTGTCTCTTGTCTTTTCCTCAGGTTAAACACACCCAGGTCCTTCAACTGGACTTCATAGGACTTGGTCTCTAGGTCCTTCTCACCAGCTTTATCACTCTTTTCTGCACACATTCCAAGCTGTCGCTATACTTTTAAAATTATGGTTCCCAGGACTAAACATACTCCCGATAAAGTATGACAGCAGAATAGAGTGGCACCATTAACTTATAAGCTGGACATTATACTTTTGTTGATACTATCTCCAACTCTCAGCCCCAAGTTAATTTCTCACAAGTTAATTTCCCACAATAATCCCACAAGTTAATTTCTGCAATCTTTAAAGATGCATGCACTTACTTGTGTATAATGGAGGAAATGTGTACAGCTCTGGGACTTGAACCTATGCAGTCAGAAGTAAGCACTACTTAGTCCCAGGAAACTATGAATAGGATTGCCAAAATAATAATAATAATAATAATAATAATAATAATAATAATATATTTTATTGTCATTGTCCCCTTCGGGGACAACAAAATTACTCGGCTGCTCCATCCACCCAGATAGGGCACTCCACGCAAAAACAAAACAACTACAAAAACACTGATTAAAACCATACAGTATGATCAGGGCCGGCGCGTCCATTAAGGCAAACTAGGCAGTTGCCTAGGGCGCCAAAATGGAGGGGGCGCTGGCCAGCCTGCCCCCGCCCCCCGCCGTCACCCGGTGCCGCCCCAACCAGCGGCGGAGCAAGCAGCTTGGGGCGAAAACCGCAGCAGCGGGGGCGTCAAAATGGAGGGGGCGCTGGCCAGCCTGCCCCTCGCCCCCCCGACGCTGCCCCAACCAGCGGCGAAAACCGCGGCGGTGCGGGGCGCCCGGCCGGTCAGGGGGCAGGGCACCGTATGTCATGCGCAATGACGTCACGTGGCCCACCCCCTCGCCTAGGGCGCCAAAATCCCTAGCACCGGTCCTGAGTATGATACAGGTTAGATTAGATGACTTTCAAAGTCCAGGCTTCCCATTCAAGGCCGAGATCGCTCTGGAGAAGCTGTTCCTAAGACGGCTTGTTCTTGTCCTCATCGTCCTGTATCTCCGTCCCGACGGCAAGAGCTTGAAGAGACGGTGACCAGGATGCGATGGATCTTTTACTATGTCCAGTGCCTTTCTGTGGCACCTTGTGGCATAAATCTGCTCTAAGGTGGAGAACGAGCAGCCAACAATGCACTCTGCTGCCTTAACAACTCTGCACAACCCCATCCTGTCCTAGGTAGTACAGCTTCCGTACCACACACATAAGCCATAAGTGAGCACGCTCTCAATGGCTCAGTGATAGAAGGCAAGCAGCAGCTTTTGCGGAAGATGGCTTTTCCTTAGAATTCTCAGAAAGTACAGTCTCTGCTGTGGCTTCTTCACAAGCCCCCTTATGTTGACACTCCAGGGCAGATCCTCCTGTAATTCAATGCCCAGAAATCTGAACGTTGTTACCCTCTCCACACAGATTCCATCAATCAGTAGTGGCTGGACATCGTTCTTTCTCCTGAAGTCCACCACAAGCTCCTTTGTTTTCTTTGTATTCCACTCTGGTCAGACCTCACCTGGAATACTGTGTCCAGTTCTGGGCACCACATTTCAAGAAGGACACTGACAAGCTGGAACGTGTCCAGAGGAGGGCAACCAAAATGGTCAAAGGCCTGGAAACGATGCCTTATGAGGAATGGCTTAGGGAGCTGGGTATGTTTAGCCTGGAGAAGAGAAGGTTAAGCGGTGATATGATAGCCATGTTCAAATATATAAAAGGATGTCATATGGAGGAAGGAGAAAAGTTGTTTTCTGCTGCTCCTGAGAAGAGGACACGGAGCAATGGATTCAAACTACAAGAAAGAAGATTCCACCTAAACATTAGAAAGAACTTCCTGACAGTAAGAGCTGTTCGACAGTGGAATGTGCTGCCAAGGAGTGTGGTGGAGTCTGCTTCTTTGGAGGTCTTTAAGCAGAGGCTTGACAGCCACCTGTCAGGAATGCTTTGATGGTGTTTCCTGCTTGGCAGGGGGTTGGACTGGATGGCCCTTGTGGTCTCTTCCAACTCTATGATTCTATGATTCTTTGAGCAAGTTGTTAGCTCTGCACCACTCTGTCAGCCGCTCCACCTCATCTCTATAGTTCGTTTCACCCTCCTTATCAGAGATGAGCCCAATCACGGTTGTGTCATCTGCAAATTTGACAACCCTATAACTAGGGTGAGCAACGACACATAGAGAATATAAAGGAGCGGACTGAGAACGCATCCCTGTGGTGTTCCTGTGTTAGTCCTGAGCATATTAGAGGTATAATGCACTATGCATATGCACTATGGCTTTTCAATGTGTGTGTGTGTGTGTGTGTGTGTGTGTGTGTGTGTGTGTATGTGTATACATATAACACACACACACACACACACACACACACAAAACTAGAACTGTCTGTATTTCTGGACATTCCTAGTGGACATGGTTATGGGACAATAATAATGAGCTCCTGTACTTCCAAGTTTACCACTACACCACTGGACTGGCAGTGCCATGTAACTCAGAAATGAATAGTTCTGCTGTAAGTGTTTTTCAGGCATGGAGCTGAAGGGAAAGCCTTGAAAGCCTGCTGAGACCTAGAGATCTGCATTCACACCCTCCTCTTCCGCTTTCTAGAATAACCGCAAGATAAGAAGCCATTTGCTTTTCCATTTTCACCCCTGCAGCTTCTGCCAATGTGCCACTTCTTTAACTGTGGGTTCACAGTGTTTAAAAACATGTCCATTAGTTTGCTAAAATATTTATAAAGCTTTTAGTACATCCATAAGGTGAAGATGGATGGAACTTAGGAGGAAGTGTCCCTCATGACCCATGCATAGCTGTGTTAGCGCTGTATCCACTTTATTTCACAGAAGGTCATTCAGGCTGTTTTTGTCTCACTTGGAGTCTCCTATCAGCAAAATGTGGTGAGCTCACTGTATATTTTCTGCATGGGCTGAGTGAGGCACAGGCAGCTGGTGCAAAATCACTGGATGCAATTGGAGAAGAATGCTGGACTATGCAATCAACTTTAGATTTTTTTGGTGGCCCTCAGCAACATTTGATGCCTCCCCCCCCCAGCCCTCACCTTGCCAAAGCAGGTAAGCAAGGTGCCTTGGGAAGGAGGCATGAGGGTTTTGACTGGGTCCTAGAGCCCTCCCACCTCCTTCCTAAATCCTAGTGAGTGCTTTCCCAGGTTTGGGAAGGAGGTGGGAGGTCTGGTGGTGGTGGGACAAATTCTGGCCTCACTTCCCCCTCCTGCCCAACAAGGCAGTGAGCGGCCCATGGGTTCCATGTCCAGTACTATTGTGGCCCATTTGGTATGAAATGTTGGAGCACCCTGACTTAGAAACCAGTGAGTTCTTTGGTGTTTATAGGACTGCACTTGAAGCTCACCTGTATATTTAACGTGCTATTTAGCACCGTTAAGTTGGTAGTTGTCATTTAGAAAAAAATAAACTGAGGAAATACCATTTGCCATTTGGGTTGCTTTTTCAAAAAAACAACAACCCTTTAGCTGACATAATGCAACAAAAATTGCATCCTACATCTGGCTATTTACTAGCTTCCCGGAGTCTCATTCATAATATTTGGTTAGTGACTTATTAACAAATAGGAACTGTTTTGACTTAAGACAGATGAGCTTGTAAAGACCAATCTTCCCGAATAAAAAGCCTGGACAGTGACTTCATTAAGGCATCTCTAAGAGGGCAGCTGTTCAAACAAAGAACAGAAGGCTCTTGCTGTATTTCAACCAGCAATCGTTTGACAAACCATTTTTCTTTCCCTTCCAGCACAGACCTGATTCATTAAAAAGGCAATACATGCTAAACGCAGTGCTATTAATTCTAGGTGAAATGCATTCAGACAGCACTTGGCCGCATTCTGAGGGCTCTCTCAGCAATTATGCTGATCCTAAAGCAGTGCTCATTTAGCTGGAAACTTCACATGGCAAGATCTAATGAGCAGTTGATTCCAGAACTTAATTTCTGAAATAAGTGGTGCAGTGACTTGAAGCTATAGCATAGCTTAATGAGTTAGAGACTACCAGGATAGACCCTGGAATCTATTTTGAACCCTGCTTCTTCCAGCTCAGCAATGTTATTGGAATGGAGAAAGTATTTGTTTTTGGGTGGGTGGGGGGTACTGGAAAGCTTAACATGTGAGCACCCTCCGCTCAAATAATTTAAAGTTATTTTTAAGAGACCCTGCAAATTTTAGGCTGCTACCCTAACCTCACTTACTAGTGAGTAAGCACTATTTAATTCAGTAGGACTTACTTCTAAGTAGATATGCTATGGATTGAAGGTATAATTTGTCTTTTCTCCTAGAGGCTGGGGCAGGGTTTACCTTTGAGAAGCTCTGAACACTAAGAAGTGCTCTACAAATGTCAAGTATCAAAATTGAATCAAGATATAGAATTCAAGTTTGCGATCTGATGGTGGAGTGTCTCATCTTAAGGCTTGGTTACATCTCATTGTCACACTTAAAATGTGACCAAGAATAAGAATCCAAGCTGGAACAACACTGAGGAAGTGTAAGACTACTTGGATAGTGTGGACTTATGTTCTAAGTTCTGTCTTACTGTCACATGTTCATTGAGAAACAGAATCTAAGTTTTGGACTATGTCCACAGGGTCACCTTGGTATCCAATAGCTCCTACTGAGAAACAAGAACGTGAAAAGGCCATTTCATTTACAGATCAGGATCATGTGCTTCAATTGGCTATGGAGTTGCACTCTGAAATATGTTTTCTTTATTTCATGCAAACATGTTAAACTCACTGTCTGACACACTATCTCTACTGTTTTCCTGATAATTTTTGCCTTTGTTCTTGGAAATCTGAGAACAAAAATGATACCTGCAATTTCAATTTTATTTCTGAGAGATAGCTATACTACTTGCTCTTTTTCTTTTTTAAGCACATCATTTGTTCCTTTCCTGCACCTGTTACATAAACTGTAACCAATAGGCCCTTTTCATGCTGTAATGTTTTATGTCATTTCCTTTATCTGCTTTTGTCCTCTACTCTTTGATGCATCAAGCATGGAGATACATGAAAGCAATGAGATATCTGGTGGTATGAATTCCAGATGTCACTCAAGGGGGAAACATACTTCTGACAAATTGGTTATAGTTCGTTCTCCTGAAGTAGACATTTTTCTTTCTCTTTTCCTAACTTCTGTCCTCTGAACACCACCCACCACATTCCAACTGTCCTCTCAGCTAGTGGTTTGATGATTATTCAAGGGTTAGCTTTGGTATTTCCTGTTGCAAACTCCACTGATGAAAGCATTGGGGACAGTGCAGAGACAGTCCAGTTTGTTTAGATGCATTAGAAAAAAAAAGGAATGTTTGCCTCAAAGAAATTAGTGAGATGAAAGTTGAAGACTAAGATATAACAAGGTAACTATGACCTGGTTTGAATATCAATTTGTAAACTATCTATAGAGGGGGAAAAGATAGACAGGACTCACAACTGGTTTCATAGGAAATTAAGATGTATTTAATTGGTGCTTTTTTTTCTGGGGAAACGCAGGGGTACACATACCCCTAAACATTTTGTGAATCTTTGTACTTTTGTCCATTTACTGTATTTATTTCCCCCGATTTGAACGATAAAATGGTGATTTTCTTGAGTCGAAATGAGAGTGCCCCTAAAGCTTTTCTTTAGAAAATAAGCACTGTATTTAATAATATTATGACATCATAGAATCTCAACAAAAACATGGCAGTGGCTTTGCTACCCATTCCATCTCCTTCTGTGATAGTTCAGTAAAGTTGAGTAGCAGAATCATATAAGTAATTACTTTTAAGATTTTAGCCTTAATTTTCAGATTTTGAGAAATCAGCAACCATGCACTAAATGTTTACCAGAGAGCTGTAGCTACCTAACATCACTCTTTTTTCTCTGGAAAAAACCTAGGAGCTTCCAGTAATCAAAGAAAAGACAGAGATGCCTCCTTCCCATGGGGGGGGGGGAGGGCCACAGCTCAGGAGTAGAGTATCTGAAGAATTTTTTTCCCAGGTTCAGTCCTTGGGCTCTCTAGGTAGAGCTGGGAGAGAATACTTCTTGGAATCCTGAGGAGCTACTGCCAGTCAGTGTAGACAATACTGAGCCAGCTAGACCAGTTGTCTGACTCAGGGCATGTACACAATGAGTAATAAAGTAAATTCAGTGCTGGATGCAGGCATCTTCCTGGGACGCTGTACACGCAACGTCATCCCCAAGTCGTCCCTGTCCCACCTGTGTGTACAGATAACACAGTTGCTGCTGTGTTAGATGGAGTTACAGCATAAAGGCGTGTACAACTGCAAACCACTATGTAGAAAAGTGCACAGTGAAAAAATGACCCCTGCACATTTTGAAGGCTACGTGTGCACACAGCCTCAGTATAAGGCAACTTCCTGTGTTCCAACCCTGCCAAGACAGAGAAGTCTGAAGAACTTTAGATGCAGTATATTTTTTTAAAGTCCTCATCATTAAGTTCACAGAATCATAGAGTAGGAAGGAATTTTGAAGATCACCCAGTTCAACTCCCAGTCAATGCAGGAAATCTACTACAGGTACTACACCATCCCTGATAGGTGGCCACCAACTTCAAACATTCATCACAACTTTTAAAAGTTTGCCTCTTTAGAGTGTCCATAGACTTGCTGTTAGGATAGCATGTTCAGGGGCAATGGAGTATGGCCCTCCAAGTTCCTGCCATTCCTTTGTTGCCATGTATACATTGTCCGGGACGCGGGTGGTGCTGTGGTCTAAACCGCAGAGCTTAGGGTTTGCCGATCAGAAGGTCGGCGGTTCGAATCCCCACGACGGGGTGAGCTCCCGTTGCTTGGTCCCAGATCCAGTCAACTTAGCAGTTCGAAAGCACGTCAAAGTGCAAGTAGATAAATAGGTACCACTCCGGCGGGAAGGTAAACGGCATTTCCGTGCACTGCTCTGGTTCGCCAGAAGCGGCTTAGTCATGCTGGCCACATGACCCGGAAGCTGTACGCCGGCTCCCTCGGCCAGTAAAGTGAGATGAGTGCCGCAACCCCAGAGTCGTCTGCGACTGGACCTAACGATCAGGGGTCCCTTTAACTTTATACATTGTACATTCCAGCCTCTACAGAGTTCTTAGGTAGCCCGACCTTGTTTGATAGGCTCTCCCCTTTACTAGCCACATTCAGCTAATTCATCCATTGTACCTGTTTCTGTAGCTTAGGTTCAAATCAGTTCTCCTTCTAGGTATGTGACTGATGAAAGTGTTGGCTTTATACATACAGGTGGGTTCTATAGCTCATGCTGTAACTTTCCCTGAGAACTGATAAAACACATGCTGGCTTTTTTCAGGTTTGTAAATATAATGCAATTATTTGTTGTCTTGAAGAAAAACATAAATTCAATTTTACAGAGAAATTAATAACAAGCAAAGTTCCCAGAGAGCATGCATTACTTTTGTAGCTGAATTACCAGCTTTTGGTGCAGCAGGCTCTGTGGGAGAGCAAGAAATATTGCTCTGGCTGCAGTTCTGATCCAAGCAATGGCATTTTAATTTCCCATGTAGGTTTGTCAATGCATCTCAGACTTGTAAATTCCACTGTTCTAGCCCTGGGTAGAAATTCAGTAGATCAGTCTTGTTGTGAGGGGCTTATACTTATATAACATGCCTTATTACTGAGTCCTATGAGGAGTAAACAATACTTTAAAAAATACAGCACATGCATAGAATGTAGAAGATGTTATCAATCATATGAACATATGGAAATATGAGAATCGGAGGGCATAGCAGAACTTATATCTACTCTGGGAAATAGGCTAAAACTGCAATATTATTCCTCTGTAATATTGCAACACTTGCTCATAGAACCACACATTACTAATGGCTTGCAAGTTATCGAAGCCGCACAGGAGTTCAGCATCTTAAACTTTTCAGGAACTTTCCCAACACAAAAACAAGAAGATACAGAATCTTATTAAGAATGAACAGCATGGAACAACGCCATCTATTGATCAGATATACTGCTTATACAATCATTACAATGCTTTGTGCCCTTGGCATGGCCTTAATGAAACAGGATATAATTTTATAATTGTATCCCTTTCATTCACTCCTGATTTTTCTTTTGAATTTATTATCAAAAGCTCCTCATGTTGAACTTAAATTATTTTGTTGCTAATGTTAAAATAGCTTTAACCTTGCCGACAAAGGTCCGTATAGTTAAAGCTATGATTTTCCCAGTAGTGATGTACGGAAGTGAGAGCTGGACCATTAAGAAGGCTGATCGCCGAAGAATTGATGCTTTTGAATTATGGTGCTGGAGTAGACTCTTGAGAGTCCCATGGACTGCAAGAAGATCAAACCTATCAATTCTTAAGGAAATCAGGCCGGAGTGCTCACTGGAAGGACAGATCCTGAAGCTGAGGCTCCAATACTTTGGCCACCTCATGAGAAGAGGACTCCCTGGAAAAGACCCTGATGTTGGGAAAGATGGAGGGCACAAGGAGAAGGGGACGGCAGAGGACAAGATGGATGGACAGTGTTCTCGAAGCTACCAACATGAGTCTGACCAAACTGCGGGAGGTAGTGGAAGACAGGAGTGTCTGGTGTGCTCTGGTCCATGGGGTCACGAAGAGTCGGACACGACTAAATGACTAAACAACAACAACAACAACATGTCCGTTGTTCATTTCATGTGATTATTCCACATGAGCACCCACCTTTCTCTTTGGTTCATTGGTTTTACATGTTGGTTATTGTTATCAGTGGCATAGTGTCAGTTGCTGGCACACGGGGTGGGCGTGCATGATGGACAGGGGATACCAGTCCAGCCCTTGCCGCCGATGCCAGCAGAGCAACTCCATCACCAATGGAGCAAAGCGGGGCTATCCTGAGCTGCCTGCCCACCCATACAGGGGGGAGACCAGCCGATCGGCGCAGCCCTTAGCAGGCGGGGAGGAGCACCAGGCTACGCTGCACTGGGGTTGTTTGTGTGGGCGCCTGGTTTGCACCAATGCAAAAATTGTGTGTCCAGGGCCACAGCCAACCTTGGTACCCCCATACTATTCCCCTGATTGTTATGAACAACCAAATGGGCAATGACTGGGCAGAGTGGGGGTACTATTCCTATGATTCACATGAGACTTAAAAATGTAACCACAGCAAATGCTTTTTAACATGCATTGGCAGTTTTTGGTTGCAATTATATATTGAATATATCCAATTCAGGTTCTTGAAGCTGACTCTGAATATTGCCCCCCCCCCAAAAATCAACACTGATGCTTTCATTCGTTCAGAATCTATCATGGTCATATCATGGTCATGTAACATCAAGCATTTCTTCCAAGAATTCAAGCCGGTATGGTATTAACATTGACTATAACTGTACAAGCTTAATCTGGAAGCACAATCATGTGGTGACATTATGTTGGTGTGAGAAATTCACCAGTGAGCATGCTAAAAGTTGCTTCAAATGTAAAACAAATGACAGATCCCCACATTTTGAGGATCCACTATTTCCACTGAGGGTGAAACAGAACAGAACAGAACAGAAAATGATGGCAATTGCTAGCCCAGTGGAGTCACATATGAACTCTGACAGGTTTATATCCACTCATCATATGTACGAAAACTGTATACCCACTGTATATCCATCCTCTGAATCAGCTGAAATGGATTCCTAATCTTGCCTCCTATGAAATAGCATCCAACACGCCCCCAATTTTAACTGTTGATTAAATTTGCTATAGAGAGAATGAAGTAATTTCCCCAAAGACTGAAGGATAGGGTTGTTGTTTTTCCTTTTCCTTTTAAAAGTCATCATTGAAATCTTGCGTTCTGCTTCTACTTTGCTGGCAACAAACTGATCTTTCCTTCCTTTGAAGGAGTCCAGACATGACATCTATATGTCAAGCAATATTAAATCTCAAACCCCAAAGGAACGGATGGTAAATAAGTGCCTGTGCATGTTGGTTGAAGCTGTGCAATATCTTTACGCTTATGATTTTTTTTGCATAAGAACAAGAGAGCACGCCAATCAAGAATTTACATCAACAACAGAACTGTGCTTGGCTCGGGGAATTCGCCAAACATGAAGAAAAGAAATTACCGTAGTAATGGCAGTACCAAGGGAGAATTCTGTTTACCATTTGGTTGTACTTGTATTGATCTGTTTACCAGAGAAAATGCCGCTGCTTGGCTAATGGCATCATAGTCCCCAAGAGATGAAAATAGGAATGTGTCTGTAGCACCCCAATTCTCATGATAAAGATCACCCCCAAGACCATTACAGTGCCATAGCTTGGGAGAGGGGGTTCTAGCCAGGTTTTTTTGCCCTGAGTGAAGCCTCCAGAGGGGCACCATGAAGGTTCCCAGCCTGTGTTTGTGTGTGTAAGCAAATGTGCTTGGAAGAGGAGGTGCCAAACTAGGTCTTTGACTTGGGCGAAATAAAATCTAGTTTCATCTCTAACCTTTAGTTCATATTGCTGTACTCTACCTCCCATCTGGTGTATTCATTTATGTTGCTGCAAGCCTGGTCCTGCACAGATCCTTCTTCTTTTTGTTAAAGGTGCATTATAAAAGCTTTTTTTAAAAGGTTTATTGAGATGCTTTTAAATGCTGTTTATTGTATTTTATATGAATCACCTAGGGAAGAATTCTTGAAAGGAGGTATAGAAATGCATTAAGTTTACTTATTGAATAAATAGGTAAAACAATTGGCAGAAAACAAGAACAGCCTACGGGATCAGGCCAATTGCCCATCTAATTGAGCATCCGGTTCTCACAGTGGCTAATGAGATGCACACACAAAACTCCCAAGCAGGATCAGTGCACATGAACACTTCCTCCACCCCACCCATGGATTCCAGCTACTGATATTCAGAAGCAATGCTACATCAAACCATGGCAATGTGTTATAGCAGTTAAAATATAATGCTGCAGCAGCAGCAGTATGCAAGATGACCAGTCATGCACAACATGGTGCCTTGGTGTTCATGTGCATGCATTTATATGCATTTGTTCCAAAGACCAGAAGCATTCATTACTCTCCTACCCAGAGATTTAGCATCCAGTGACCCTGGAGATCTGAACCTTGAAGAATGGCACTAGCAACTAACACTGATAACATTTCTCAAAAAGCATCTCTAAAAGAGCCAAAATAGGGACGTTGATTTCCAGGAAGAGAGGTCCCATAAAATGTGACCATTCCTGTAAACAGGGAATGTTGGAGTGTATACTAAGTTGCTGATAAAGGAAATAACATACATAGCATGCAACCTCAGTACACAACAGTTTATATTGCAAATTTGATCTTCCGGCCAACAAGTTGTGTTGTGCTCTGATATATGTTCTGTTGCATATTAAACAGGACTTCTGTATATTTAAGAGCTCTGTGGAAAGAAGAAAACAGAAAGGGCAGCTGTTCTCATCACACTATTGAAGACTTTGGGCGACATGTCTTCCTTCAGAACTCTCAAGGTAGAGATGGCTTGTTGACTGAATCTACCCCATGAAGCAATTTTATCTGTCCCTCCTGAATCTTATCAGTTTTTAAAATCCAGGTTTGAAAACAGATTTTATCACCATTTCACCCCATAGCAAAAGAAGAACATTTTGAAAAGCTTTGAGAGAGATATTACATACATACAAGTCCGATGCAAGCATTCCTCCCCTTTCTGGGCTAAATGCAACGAGGAAGCACAATGGCTGCACTTGCCCCAGAAATGATTTCACGCTGCTGGTCCACCCTCGGACATTGACATAATCAGCAGAAAGTCTACAAAGTGCAGCCTATGTACATAAACCTGTACATAAACACTACCTGCAGTTGGTAACCTTGCACAATCATACTGTTGCAGGTGGATGTCAGGGGTGGGACCAGGGGGTACAAAACAATTGGGGTGGGATTGGTAGATATGCTCCTGCTCCCCCTCCATTTGTTTACCCTAAATGGGATTTAGACTGGGGTGGGGTAGGGGGTTGTAGCCACACCTATAAATTCATAGCCACACCCATAAATATGTTTCTTCTGCAAATCTATATCCAAAAAATCAGGACTTTTATAAATAAAGTTTAAGATTTTCTAACTAATGTTTTAAAAAAGAAACATACTACAGAAGAAGCAAGATGCAGGTTGGTAGGGACTGGAAAGAAAAAAAGATAAGTCATTCTTTTTCATAACTTTGTTGCTGTCAGGTTGCAACTCTTGCAGTTTTATGAAAAGCTGCCTGTTTTATGTTATGTAGAGTCTACGAATGATGATTAATTTAGCCATTTGGTGCCAACTTCAAGCAAACAACTGAGTTAATTTGATCCTTCTCTGTTGGTTCGGGAAATTACTCCTTTTCAGTGTTCTCTAGGATAGTGCATACTTCAGCTGCCCATCTTCCAATTAAAGCTGAATGCTGAAAACATTCAGTGGCAATTTTGCTCTTGTCCATTATGGCTCCATTTTTGTTAATCAGAATTTTTTTTTAGTCAGCTTTCTTCTTTCCATATACAGCCTTTTAGTTTTTCCTTCTGACACTTTAATAAACGATCTTATGGAGAATGCTGGAGGTAACAGATATTTTTTCACTTCCTTTGCAACCCTGTAGCTGACACACAGCTATTTATTACTATTTCTGTCATCTCCTAAGTTACTTGGGACTAATTCTGATAAAGTGCCCTCAACCAGGGCACAGGACTAGTTTTCCTCAGAGAAAAATGTTATGAAAATGAATTTGCAAAGAAGATAAGGTAGACGAAATGAATAAAAGGAATAGCACTGATTGGCTGCAACTGTCGTTGTAAAACCCCAGTGTCATAATAGCAGCATGTGTCAAGGATGTTTAAGCCTCCCCCTTTCTATGCCTTATTATTTTTGAAATTTTCACCCTCTTAACATTCTATACATACATCATTAATTCCCTCCTGCCATTGCTTTAGGACATGATTGGCACCTTGGATACGTAAATTAAAGTAGCAGTAATCACAGCTTTTAAAAGGGTGAACACACATGGCCATTTACCTTTTGGAGAAAAATTAAGCCCCGCGCCCAAAAGTAGTGCCTCAGAACTGATGTCCCAGGATTCTGTAAAATGTTTTCAGTCTTCCCCTCAGAAGACATGTTCAACCTCAGACAAGGAAATCTGTCCTCATAAGGCCCTTCTGAATGGCTGCAGAAACTCCTATGACCCTTTTTGAGTTGTGAGTTTAGTTTCTGTTTCTCCTTCCTTGGTTGCTTCTGTTGTACTACCGTATGTAATGACTGAACATCTTCAGTTAAGGAAATTGTTTAATCCTTATTGTCTTTCTTGAAAGAAGACAATGAATTGGCTCTGCAACACGGGCCTTCAGTTCCATACCCTAGGGATAGGGATGTCCTATTCCATAATAATAATTTTACTATTTATATTCCAATCATCTGACTGGATTGCACCAACTACTCTGCAGGGCTTCCAACATATATAAAAACATAATAAAACATTATGAAAACTTCTCTATATTGGGCTGCCTTCAGAGGGCTCAGGGGTCAGATAACTCCATACCCTCCAATATTTATCTGATTAAAATAGGGACACCCTCTGTGGGTTAAACCACAGAGCCTAGCGCTTGCCGATCAGAAGGTCGGTGGTTCGAATCCCCGCGACAGGGTGAGCTCCCGTTGCTTGGTCCCTGCTCCTGCCAACCTACAGGTAGCAGTTTGAAAGCATGTCAAAGTGCAAGTAGATAAATAGGTACCGCTGCAGTGGGAAGGTAAATGGTATTTCCGTGTGCTACTCTGGTTCGCCAGAAGTGGCATTGTCATTCTGGTCACATGACCTGGAAGCTGTACACCGGCTCCCTTGGCCAATAATGCGAGATGAGCGCCGCAACCCTAGAGTCGGTCACGACTGGACCTAATGGTCAGGGGTCCCTTTACCTAAGGAAAAGCAGGACATTCCAGAATCAAATCAGAAGCCAGGATGACATCTGTAAATCTGGGACTGTCCCTGGAAAACAGGGACACTTGGAGAGTCTGCAGTTCTCCCCTGATTACCTGGTAGGATTGTACTTCCCACCAGGATTTGAGCATATGCTACCAGTTTATGTGCAATTTTTATTCTAGAGTGCATTTCAAAATCTTTTGTTTTATTAAAAAAAATGTGCCCGAGGTTATGTTTCTGCATCCTTTCCACAGCTAGGCTCAGAGAAACAAAGCAAATTAAACAGAAACGTTTTTATTAATGCCCAGCCTTACAGAGTGGGAAGGGAACATATCTCCTGTGGAAATCATTTATTAACCCTCCTCATTTTAAATATTCTGCAGTTATATTCTCTTCTATACGAATGATGAGAAGGAACTAGGAAACAGGCCAATCTAGGTACAGTACACGTGGGAACTGCATAATCTAGATGTAACTATTCTAAATGAACAATAACCTCTTAGTTACTAGGAGGTTTTTATAATGTAAATGCCTTAAAGTGGCCTTCAAAATTAAAAATGTCCCATATCAACTGCAAAGAATTAGCCTGTATTCGCTTTGAGATACCACATTTTTCCCAGCGTTATTATAATAAGCTCTTTGTATAGATTTTGTTCTAACCTTTCTGCATTATGTGGCTTCTAGTCAGTCACTCTTGCTTTTGCCCTCTATCCTTAAACAATTTGCCGAAAAGTAAAACAGCAATTCTGACAGATATTACACCAATTTTCACTTCAAAACAAAGTGTTTTAAAGATGTTTGGGCCAAAAATCAAAGCAATGAAACAATTTTGCAATGGCGTATGGAAAATAAATTGGTTTGGCTGAAGTCAATGACAAAGTTCCATTAACTTAAATAAGCCAAGATGCTCCCCAGTGTGTGCTGAAAATTAAGTCACACTTCAGAAGATTTTTAATTGGTTCTAAGTCTTAATATTCACGGTGGCTTGACCTAGAAACTCTCGATTTTAAAAAAAATATTATTTAAGAAGTTTTACAGTATTGGCTTTGTTGAGGAGGAGACCCATTCAGTTTGCGAGAGATGGAGCAATGAAAAACAGGTGATCTTATAATGACCAGACAAATATCTGGCAATAATAATAATCTGGCAAATATCCCACACTGCCAAGCTAATTCATACAGAAGAGTAACACTGGATGAACCTGCCGAAGACCTGCTCAGACCTGGAGTTCTCTTACTCTCATTCTATGCTGAACAATTTGCTGTGCTATATACAGAGCTCCAAAATTCTGAAGTACTTAGTACATATGTGCAAGACCTTTATTTTTCATAGCTATTCCTGCTTGCCTGGCAATTGCCTTCACATATTCAGCAGCCTTTGTACCAAAAGCTGATATATGATTTTTTTATAACGTTTCCATTACGGTAAGGGACCATACTGAGACTGCCTCACACTCAGATAATTAATTCAGCTAGCCTCAGACTAGAATTGATTCTCCAAGCAATCACACATGAATCTTTCCTAGAAATTTATTTTTTCAAAAAATAACAACATAAATTAGACCACTTTCCCTAAACACTCAAAGAGGGTTAGGTCATACTATAAAATAAATGCTTGTTGTTGTTGTTCAGTCGTTCAGTCGTGTCCGACTCTTCGTGACCCCATGGACCAGAGCACGCCAGGCACTCCTGTCTTCCACTGCCTCCCGCAGTTTGGTCAGACTCATGTTGGTAGCTTTGAGAACACTGTCCAACCATCTCGTCCTCTGTCGTCCCCTTTTCCTTGTGCCCTCAATCTTTCCCAACATCAGGGTCTTTTCTAGGGAGTCTTCTCTTCTCATGAGGTGACCAAAGTACTGGAGCCTCAACTTCAGGATCTGTCCTTCTAATGAGCACTCAGGGCTGATTTCCTTAAGAATGGATAGGTTTGATCTTCTTGCAGTCCATCGGACTCTCAAGAGTCTCCTCCAGCACCATAATTCAAAAGCATCAATTCTTCGGCGATCAGCCTTCTTTATGGTCCAGCTCTCACTTCCGTACATTACTACTGGGAAAACCATAGCTTTAACTATACGGACCTTTGTTGGCTACGTACACTTTATAGAGAAAATGTCCTGTTGAACACAGCAGGGGTGTATTCTGATGGGGTAAGTATTGTGTTACTTTTCCTGATGTTAATGCTAGGGCTTCTGTTTTGTTTCCTAATGCTCCTGTCACACTGCAGTAGCTGTTGCATTATGGAATGGTTGCTTTTTGACTGATATACCAGCATGCCATGCCAAATTTCATTCACAGCAGTGGGCGTGGGAAAACACAACAGTGAACAGCATTGGACAACACTGCTATTCCCCCACTCTTTCCATACAGGATTGACCCTTGAAAATGGCAAGAAAGAACTGCATGTTGGTATACCATCCCAACTTTCATCACTTTACTCTCACAATTTTCTGGGTTAGTTTATTCTGGAAGCAATTAACATGGAATTGAGTTGCTACACTTCGATTATATTCCCCAAGATTTCTGGAAGTGGCTTTTACAATGTGTGAAAGCTCAACTTAAATGTGGAAATTATTGGGGAAGTAGAATAAACTGTTAAGTATAATTGCTTAATTGTACATTGAAATGAAAAATAACTGTGTGTGTACTGCTAAATGCATAGGATGGAAACTTCCACTGTAGGAAGGAGTTGCAGAGAGCCTGACAGGCTGATAATTAACGTAGAATGTATCTCTGCTACTCCATCACGTGGTGTTTAACTTTAGATCACACGAGAAAGGTATTCAGTTGCAAATCTCCATTTTGTGTGAGTTGGTCTCTGAAGCTGTTTTCTGGACAAAGTAATTTCACATTTTTAAAAAGCTGTACCTGTACTTGGACAGACATAACTATTATGCAACTATTTGTATGTAAAATTATTGTTTAGAGCAGGCATCCCCCAACTCAGTCCTCCAGATGTTTTGGGACTACAACTCCCATCATCCCTAACTAGCAGGACCGGTGGTCAGGGATGATGGGAATTGTAGTCCCAAAACATTTGGAGCGCCGAGTTTGGGGATGCCTGGTTTAGAGTGTCTGTTTCTGGACAAGTTCTTTTAGTAAAGCTTTGGAACCATATTTTTGGACTGGACAATTTGTATTTCAAGAAGAGTCAGTTTTTATTCATCCTATTGCTTCCATATGTACAATATTAATAGAAGCATTATAAACTGCCATGTAAATGCAGCCTAGGACATCTGAGTAGGCATGCATAATATTGCACTGGAGGGGAGAGGCAGGAAGAGTATTGAAAATAGTTGGATTAAATGCTACATGTGTAAATTAGTAAAAGTGCGGTTTTGCATATATCTTACATGGGTTTAGATTAAGTGTACACAAAATTTAAAATTAGCCACAGATTGATCATAATAACTGCAGGCTGCAAATATTGTGTATGTATATGAAGTGTGTGTGTGTGTGTGTGTGTGTGTGTGTGTGTGTGTGTGTGTGTGTGTTCCCTAAAAAGGAATGGAGTCACTTTGCTTTTTTGCAACTATATGGTATAAAATACTTCCTCTGATTAATTTTTCTGGCTTATTAAGAAGCTAGCCTTGATGGGCTTAAAGGATGATTTTAGACAAATAACCCTCCAGTCTCAGTTGCAAGGAGATAATATTTAGAGGTGTATTTATTAGCTTATCTTCTCTGTTAAACATTTATGGGCCAGTCCTTTATAGTCGGTGGAGCAAGGGAGTAAAGGAGATGAACTGGAAAACAGATAGTGTGAGACCTTGTGGACACTGAGCACATGTGATATATAGCCGCATCTCAGGGGATGCTTTAAATATGCCAAAACACTTCTTTGCTTGACTGAATGAAGAGTACCGGTCAAGGAGTGCAGGGCAATTCATTTGGTGTACTGAAAATATATATATATATATATATATATATATATATATATATATATATATATACTGTATATCAAAATTGTCCTTGTATAGTCTCTGTGGAACTATTAGTCTGCAATTCTGTGTCAAGTGGTCCATGCATAATTCCTATTAAGACCAAGTGTTGCTCTTTTCCTTTCATCTCTGATGCATGAAACTTGGAATATTTGGGGCAAAAATCTTGGCAACTTCCTTCTAATTTTATAGAAATAGGCTTTTGTATTTCTTTGGAATGGTTTTGAATCAAACTCTGAATTTTGTTAGTTTTAATAGCTGGTAAAATTACAACACTTAAACACTAGAAAAAAAATCCTGAAGTACATGTCTTAACTGTCAGCATGACTGAATTAAGTAGTTTGCCTGCTAACAGTTATTATGTCAAGTTAATATCTGGTGCATAAAAGGGATGATTTATAGGCTCTAGTTTAGTTGTCATCGAAATGGTTCTATTTTATTGTATTTGAATCTTTATTGTAATGAATTACCAACATAGAAAATAATTTTGGGGACTTATTTTTAAAAGTTTAGCAAATATTTTTGAGGGGGAGGGAATTGAGGAATTGACTTGCTCATAACGGCATAGAAGATGTCAAACCTCACATCTCAATCCTAAGTACATTATTTTCAATATATATGGCTTATATCCAGGACACATAATGCCAGCAGGATCAATCAGCAGTTCAGTGCATAAAAAGGTAAAGGGACCCTTGACCATTAGGTCCAGTCATGTCCGACTCTGGGGTTGCGATGCTCATCTTGCTTTATTGGCCAAGAGCCGGCGTACAGCTTCCAGGTCATGTGGCCAGCATGACAAAGCCGCTTCTGGCGAACCAGAGCAGCGCACGGAGACACCGTTTACCTTCCCGCCGGAGTGGTTCCTATTCATCTACTTGCACTTTGACGTGCTTTTGAACTGCTAGGTTGACAGGAGCTGGGACCAAGCAACGGGAGCTCACCCCGTCGCAGGGATTCGAACCGCCGACCTTCTGATCAGCAAGCCCTAGGCTCTGTGGTTTAACCCACAGCGCCACCTGGGTCCCCGTTCAGTGCATAGTGAGGCAGAATTAACTCCCCTTCCAAATAGAGGACTGGTACTTTCACAATTGTATGACTGGGCATGCATCAGCCTTCCTCAACCTGGTGCCCTCCAGATGTTTCAGACAGCTACATCCATCAACTCCTGCCAAACTGGGCCACCTGGGTCCCCGTTCAGTGCATAGTGAGGCGGAATTAACTCCCCTTCCAAATAGAGGACTGGTACTTTCACAATTGTATGAATGGGCGTGCATCAGCCTTCCTCAACCTGGTGCCCTCCAGATGTTTCAGACAGCTACATCCATCAACTCCTGCCAAACTGGGTGTGCTGGCTAAGATTGATGGGAGTTTTATCTCTTTTATAAAAAAAACACACACACAGAGGGCACCAGGTTGGGGAAGGCTAGTCTACATGCATGCAGCTAGTAGAATAAGTTATATATGTATCTATATCTCTATCTATCTATCTATAATTACTTCATGATAAATGAAAAAGACAGAAGTTGCAAATTGAATTCTATTACCAGCAAATATTATTATCACACATCAACATTATTCCCATAATCCTGACGGGATATATTTACAAAGTAAATGTTTATTCACAAAATGAATATTTTGACTTTTTAATGCAGTCTTCAAAGAGAATGTTAATTATATCAATCTGTATCTTTTTGCTCTACCTTTCAAGGTCATGCAACTGTTGTATTGTTGTACTGAGAATGGGCAAATAATAAAGGGTTGTTAAGTATCCGAGACGGGCTAATCCTGAATGATACCAAAGTTAAATATTCAAAACAACATGGGAATAAATTCTTGTGCGGTTATTGTTACAAAAGTTGTATATTCCAATGCATACTAAAGCAGTACTTTATTCCAACTGGGATGTTTCTGATGCCGTGAGTAGCCCTGAAATAGCACTGGGTGGTGAAAATTGATCTTCCTGCTCCAAAAGCTATGAACCACAATAATGTTCAAGCTTGCAGAGAACAGATAAGGGGGATACAAAGGAAGGGGAAGGAGATGCAAGTGATTTTATGGCTGAAACGAAAATGGCAGGAAATTAAAATACTAAGGAGGACAGATGACAAAATACATGGGAAGTGAAATACACAGAAAACATTGGGATAATTAATATATGAAAATGGATATGATCATCACCTCTGATGTGTCTCTAAAGCTGCAGCAATTGACACTATCACATCTGTGTTAGTGTCATCCTTAACAATTTTTTCCGTAACATACTGTTCTTGTAGCCTCACAGATAAAGTCTTAGAAAAAATGACAACTTTGCATAAAAGTTTATAGTACATTTAGACATCCTTCCTCCTGAAATAGCTGGATTCAGTGCTCCAGCTGGGTAGTTTTAGGCTTTGTCAGGACTTAATGGTCTTCAAGAGATCCAACTCTTTAGAAAATAATATGCAGCAGTTCACTAACTTCAAAATACAGAAAGCCAAACTTCCTACTTGTCAGGACCCTCGTCCTGAGTAGGATCTGGGACGTCAGCCCCCAAGTCCTGCTGCCTGATGGCACCCTTGATTGAATTGTTGCCAGAATATCTTCATGTACTGTTAAGACAAGGGGGAAGGAAACAGTGCTTTTTTCAGAGGGTACTCAAGGGTACTTAGTACCAGCACCTATTTTTTGTTGTTACAAAGTGTGACACTTACTGTAACAAGTTGTAACATGGTGAGTACCGCAACCTATTTTTCCTAGAAAAAAAAGCACTGGAAGGAAAGTGCCAAAATTGAAACTGAAATAGTTTCCAGGGTTGGTGAGGAAAGGGAAACAGAAATGTTGCTCAGTAAGCAGCCCTGGGCAAAATGGTGTGTGTGTGTGGCCAAGTGGCCTTTGTTAGATAAGTTTGCTGAAATGTAACTTTGCTAAAGTTTGGAGAGAACTGATGGGACAGATGCTAATATGATGGACATCGCAAAATGTCTGTTCCAGTCATTTGTGTCACTATTCGGGGGCAGTGTGGCCAATTTTAAATCCCAGAACATTGTCCTGTCTGGTTTGTTTGCACCTGTTATTGCCTTGGCTTTGTCTTCTGGAAGGGGGACACTACATGTAGGTCAGCAACCAGGGTTTAACCAACAAGTTTTAAACCAATCGAGCTTTGAGGATCAGCTATAAGGCTGTAGATTTAATGTTACGATTAGGTAAATGTGTTAGCTGTTCTTTCCCCCCAAATACATTTATTTATAAATGGTGTACAGATTTTGTTAAGGTTCTTACTTGCTGTTAAGTCTCCTCTTTTTAAATATGTGTTAGATGCAAAATTCCATCTGGTGCAGTATTTGGGTGACAGAAATGTTTCATGTGTCATAATAATGATATAATTGCTTGTTGTTAGGAAAATAATACCTATCATAATAATCTGATTAAACCTTGCAATTTGCTGCTGTTCTGCATTTTGATAAGGCCTTAATGCAAACAGCCCGAAGCTGCTGCTTTAAAAACACACACACACACACACACACACACACACACACACACACACCCACCCACCCAAGGCATTCAATTCCATAGATACACATGTAGGAGATCAGTGCCAGTAACTTGAACAATATTGCTGCATTTGTCTGTGAATATTATGCAGTCATCAGATATACATAAAACTCTGGTACTTATCTGGTATTTCAAAAAGTGATGGTTATACAAATATTAATGATGTTCTTGTCATTATACTGCATAATAAGGTTTTAAAAATTCTGGTTCAGCATAAAAATTGCTCAGCCATCTCAAAGCCACTGTTGAGAAACATAGTTTTGAATTTGCACAAGATATAACATTAAAACAACCAGACTGGGTTAGATAAGCATTTCAGCCAGTTGACCAACTGTTTATACACATACAGAAGCAAAATACCATATGGTAAACAGACATTTTGTATTTACCATTTTTAGAGCCAGAACTGCTACTTGAACAGACTTACACATCAGAGTTGGCCTAATTGGGCTAAACTGCCAAAGGCTTAACAAAACTGGGGGCAACAGAGGGAACAGACCTGGGAAATTCAGTGAAATACAAAATTTCTATTAGATAATGGAGAAGGAATTTGAAACCAAGAGGTTATTTTCACATAGGCAGCATTTTTTATTTACACTCCATTTGGGAGATGTCATGCAGAGTTTAACTGGTTGTAATAGCAGTTTTGGAAGTCTAGATAATTCACTTGGTCCTCCTTTATACTTTGCACTGCTGATTCTTCAAAATTTTCTTAAGACACAACTATAAATCAAGACATTACTTGAGGCTTTGAAAACCTGTATTCTAAATCATCCAACCCAGTAATTTTCCAGCGCATGCCGCAGAGCGAATGCAAAAGGTATGCCTGTTCATTGAACAGAACCACAACTTTTAAAACTCCACTGGGTGCCGTCCCAAGCTCAGTCAGCGCCTTAGCCTAAAGATAATTGCCCAGTGACCTGTTGCATTTGCGTGTGCTTTGTAAAGAAATCTATTGGATCAATACTTTCGTAACGGCGGAACATGCTATCCTCCAGTGACAGATAATGGAATTTAGCTTTGACAATGTCTCATGATATATTGCTCTGTGGGTCTCTATTCATGCCAAGTGTAATTCAGTCAGTTAAATTATCTATAGAAATGCTGTCCTTCAGGAATAATGCATGTTATCATCTGTGCATGCAACTCTAGATTTCCCTGCTTGCTTTTTTTTTTTTTAAAACTCTTAATGCACTATTATTTATTGAATACATTACCTATTGTTATTCCTCTGGATAACTATAGCATTCTTCAATATCTCTCTCAGTGAAATGTTAATGACACAATGACCATACTACTGTCCTCCAAGCTGAATGCCTTCTAGACTGCTGGGGAGATATACTAGCATATACATCCCTCTCCAAATGAATGGTAAATGCTGCTGACACTGCAATTCAATCTTAAATTATAAACCTGCAGCCAAATACTCAGCTATTTTGTCCTAATCAGGATATTAAATCTAATTTCCTTGGCTGCTTTGGCTGTCTAACCCACTCAGCTGAATTTATTTTCTATTTCCCTCGCAGAGTGTGTACAGTTAGAAAATACAATAATGGCAGGAGGTTATGTTGATGAGTTGGTGAGGGCTCTCAGGGAAAAGACACCCTGGTTTTAGGAGAGAGATGTGCAGTGCAGGGATGTGTTGCTAAGAATTCATTTTGCCAATTACCCAACATTAATGACTCTAACAAACCTCAATTGATAGTTCAAATTACCTGCAAATTGAGATTAGGTTTTACAGATCATGCCCTCCTGGTTGTCCTGTTGCTTATTTATGACATTGCAGTAACCCACCCTTTGGAATTCCCTTCCCTGACATACAAAAAGCACCAACCTTAATTGTATTTTGGCATTTGTTAAAGTCTTAGGGCTTTAGGTATCCAACTCTCTAGCCACTAGTTGGTGCAAGCACTCTTGGCTGCACAAAGAACTTCCCTCCCCTTCTCCTTTCACTGCATGCTCCCATGTGCCTCCTAAATCTGCTCTACAGGGTTAGAGGTTATTTATGCCCCACCTATCTGGCTGGGTTTCCCTAGCCACTCTGGGCTGCTTCCAGCACATATAAAAAGATAATAAAATATCAGAGTGTATTGAAAGCAGCTGTAGTCAACATGGTAACCTCCACTTCTTTTGTGTAGACCACAACCGCCATAAGCTCTGGCCCTTTGCTGGCTATGCCTCATGAGAGTCCAGCAACATTAATAAGATACCACATCATTCCCTGTTTTAAAGGATGTCATCAAAAATAATGTCATAAAAAGTTCATTTTTCACACAAAGTCTGTTATTTGGAACAGTGCAATGTTAATGACTACACTTTTCAAACTGAAGACCATAAAAAGTGGAGCATGGCTGGAAAATATGGCATTTCATGTAGAACATGAATGTTCCAATCAACAGGACAGAACAGTTAAGAAAATAGGCATCACAGGGATCATTGTCTACTAGATTTCAAGTTAAAATGCTTTGACTTCTTCAAGGCCTCCTCTTGGGTAAATGTACTCAAGATATATTACGGCATGCTGCTGTGCACACTGCTCTGCAAAGTTTCTCTCAATGCCAGCAATTTCCTTTGGGGATTCAAGTGGGCCACAGTCTCTCTTCCCCTTCTTGAAAGCTTACTCAAGGAGAAGCATGGCGAGACTGCAGAGATGGTCTGAAAGCATAGGATGCAAGCTTCAGCACCTTGGTCAGTGCATAGATGAGAAACTTTTGTAAGCTCCTTGGAGGAAATGCAGGGTATTAGGAAAAAGAAAAAGAAACTTGCCATTTTAAGAGCAAGCTGTTTGAATTTTTTTTTTGTGATGGCATGCTTGAAATGGTGAATCAATCAAGGGCTTCAGAGTGCTATTACATAAAATAAGTCAGAAATCTAGTTTCAGAATTCAGAACTTCAGAAACTTTAGCAAGCTGTAGTTCAGGGGAAATCATAAGAAGCTTAAGCAGGAAGTGAAGGTACATTGGAAAGGATTAGAGTGAAGCAAAGGCTTGGTCAAGGAATGAACATTTTATAATCATAGTGTAGAGACAGTGATAAGCAAGTTTGGAGACGGAAATGTCTTCTAAATAATAAAAGCAGAGTTCAGAAAGAGCAGTTCTCTTTACACTGAGGTATAGGTACTATTATACTTAACATTTATTCAATAAAAGTGCTCCAAATATCTGAATCTACTCTAAATCTCTTTGAAGTCAAACCATGCTTTATTCCTGAAGTCCAGACACCATCATTTTAATATATAGGTGTCTAAAACTAGACTCCACAACACATACTTAAATGATGACCTACTTTTTTCAAAACTAAAATTTTGTCTCTCCCAATAGAATTTCTTGCACTTTAAAATAAAATTATTCTGGACAACTGGAAATTGGGCTATTTTGTGGGACATAAGACCAACTCCCTGAGTGCACCAGGAATAGTCCAGAAAAAGAACAGGACAGAAATACATCTACCTATGTAACTGTGTGAAGAACAGAAACAGCTAGAACAAGAAGTTTAAAAAGTCCGGGCCTAGAAAAAATACTCATCAAGGGCTCAGTTTATTCATAACCTTTAAATCAAGTAACAGATATATGCATGGGCAACTCTTGTTGGAGGTCTTAAATTAGTGGGACATTTAATGGGGCTAGTATGGGTGAGACCCAATGTTCATGCCAATGGACACAATGGAATAACCCTTTCTGTCCACCCCATTGTAGCTCCACACCCTCCCAGTCTATTCAGGAGGTTTCCCAAGACTTCCCAAGATTTTTGGGGGTGCACAGGGAGAGAAGGTGTAAGTCCCATTTGTGTAAGTGGGATTTGGATGTCAGCACATTATTTTAAGGTATCACAAATATCAGGTCCTAACTGTGCTGGGATGAATGGAACCTTGAAAATCCAAAGATCTGGTGTATGGTGAAAGTGAATTACTGACTCAGCTTGACTGATAAATGATAAATGGTATGTTAAGAAGGCATGTAAATGGAGTGAAGAAATAGCAAGTTCATTGACAAGCCTCAGGATCAGATGATGATAAATTGGCAAACAAGAATCACTACTGCTCGGTGCCGTATATTTTTCATTATTCAATATTCATTATAAGTCAGCTATCATAAAATCACATGATACATTCTAAGTACAAAGGAATGAGCGACTGTGATAACATATAAACATGGAGGTGTGGTTACCATATTCATATGCTCTCAGAGTAAGTTGACTGTACTTTCAAAGAACAAAAGCAACTAAGCAGAGAAAATTAAGAAACATATGATATTTATGACATGCAGAAGAACATACAGCTTGCAAAAATAGTGAAGATTGAAAGAAGAGGCAAGCTTGTGATCAACATGAGGTAATCTGTCTCCTACAGAGAACCAACTGCAGAAAAAGGCCTTTAGATCCCTGGGGGATCTACCTTAGGGTAGCCGCCTATGGATCACCCAAAAAATAGAAAATGCATCACAACAGTTATCACCTGGACCTGTGTGCTTCCTCAGTGTGGTCCAGGTGATAAGTGTTGTTGGGCAACTTCAAGATCCCTGATCTCCCTTCCTGTGGCTCTTTTATCTTTAAACCCAACTTGAACTATGCAGCTTTTCAAATAGAGAGCTGTCTACAACCACCCTAATAAAGTCCTCAAATTGTATACTGTAAGAGCTGTTAGAAGGTTGGTGGTGGTAATGTATTGCCAATGTTCATTGCTTAAAGAGTTAATTAAAGATTCATCTGCTTTAAGCCTTTTGTTCCAGCTAATGCTGTGCCTTACCAGTTTGAAAGGGGCTCATCCAGAAGAACCACCCGAGGCAATCAAAAGCGTACAAGGGTTAGAAAATAAAAACTGAATAAAGAAGAAGTCATGGAGATCATATGTTTTTAAAGTGCTGTATTACAAAGTAATACCAGGAAGTAATACCAGGAAGTATAAAAAGGCATTTTGCACATGGCATTTTGCACATGGCAACTTGTTGCCAAGGACGGCTTTATTTTTAATGGGATTTTGAAGGAATTTGTAAACATACAAGCTTGCAGCTATTCATATTAAGCTTGTTTGGTAAATCGTTGGTAGGACAATCATGCAACATTTTAACTCAAGTTAATTCTCTCTTAATTGGCACTTATCTCAAGGCTATTCTGAAGTGAGCCTATATTAACTTATTGTGCTCCGTGTGAGAGAAGCTGTGTGAATAATACATTAATGTGAGGGTAGCTGCTGAGGTGGAAATCAGGGGAAATTATTGGCTTGAGGGTGCCTATAGCTCTTGCTGTTTTCTATCTATCATTGCTCAACCTACCTCTGAGCATAAGTAAAAGAGAGGATGAGAGGAATCAAAGCAGCCCTAAATTGGCCAGGTTTGCTTTCCTGTGATTGGTCACCTGGCGTCAGGTGACCTTACCCCTTCCCCTTGCGGAAATTCCTTTTGGAGTCTCCTTCAGGTAAGGGGTGGTGGTGGAACAAATTAATCCGTGCTCATGGCAGGAATTCTATTCTCCTATATAATTTGATAACCTGAAACCAGGCTGCAATATATTAGAATTGTTTTTGTCAGTGTTTCCCAACCTTTTCCAACTGTGGCCCCCTTTTGACCTTGTTTCCTTCCTGTGCCCCACCATGGGTGTAGCCAAGGGGGGCAGCTGCCACCCATAAGTAAAAATCAATACAAATCAATACATATTTGAGTTTCTGCCCCCCCCTAACAGAAGCCTGCTCCGTAACAAAAATCCTGGCTATGCTCATGTACCCTCCCCCGCCCTACCTGTAGGAAGGTAGCTATTTAAATATTTTGTTTGTAAATAAATAGAACATGTTTTATTTATAATTTTTATAATTTATACAAAATACAACTGCATAAAATGATAGGAACAGAATGAAATATTGCTGAAGTAGAAAAGCATAGAATCATGGAGCTGGAAAAGACCCCAAAGGTCATCTTTCTAGTGCAACCCCCTGCAATGCAGAAAACTCATCTAAAGCATCCATGACAGATGGCCATCCAACCTCTCCATAGCAGCCTCCAAGGAAGGAGAGTCCAGAACCTCCCGAGGGAGATCCATCTTCCATGTATTATAAAAAGTAAACAACACTTATTTGACAGGGAAACCTACAGATACAGTCCAAAAGGCTCACAGGGAGTTCTGTATATACAGGAGAATTTTAAAAAGCAGGTGGTCCTCACTGCCCTGGTGCAAAAAGATATTGTCATCCAGAGGAGCCCTGGCTGCCTAGATAAAACACTATAGCCCCACACACCCTTACATGGAAGTAAGGCCCACTGAACTCAATGCGGCTTTCTTCTGAGTAGACACTGTTATTTACTAGATGCAAGTCAGCAGCACCAGACGACCCCACTTGGCTAGGCGCTGGGGTGGCGCTGGCACCTTGCAGAGTCAGACCCAGGCTGCCACTGGGCAGCAGCAACAAGCAGCTCTGGCTCACCCAGCCCTACCCATTGCCACCCCTCCCCACTGCGCCCTCTCTGATTGCATGGGGCCCGGACAGCCCCGTGGTTTTCCCTGGAGCTGAGGGCGATGAAACAGTCGCTGAGGCGGCTAGAGCGCCGGTGGTGGACAACTCATTCTGAATCTGACCGGACACAGGTTAGAGCTCAATGTCGAGCCTATCAAGTCGCGGTAGCAACGGCGAAGAAGACTTTCTTCACCGCCTCTATTGCATCTGCAGAAAACAGCAGCAGGAGACTTTTTCAGGTGGTTCGCAATTTAGCGGAACCACCTGCTCCATCAGGGCCCAGTACGGGCCACATGATCTCCTGCAATGATTTTGTAAAGTTTTTTGCAGATAAAGTCACTCAGATTCAGGAAGAGGTAGACTCCACCGTAGAAGCAGGGCCAGGGCGGGAGAGTGCTAGAGTCCTGTCTAGTCCAGTTGTGTGGGATCAATTCCAATCTGTTACCTCCGAGGATGTGGACAGGATGCTTGGACGAGTGAAACCAACCACCTGTCTCCTTGATCCTTGCCCATCCTGGCTTATAAAAGCTAGCCGGGAAGGGCTGGGCGATGGGCTTTGTGGGGTGGTGAATGCTTCTCTTTGTGAGGGAGCCTTCCCAGACCCGCTAAAAGAGGCGGTTATTAAACCGCTTCTTAAAAAACCATCTTTGGATGCGGCCAATATGGCCAACTATCGCCCAGTCTCAAATCTTCCATTCTTGGGCAAGGTGATTGAGCGAGTGGTTGCTGAACAACTCCAGGCACGCCTGGAAGAAGCGGACCATTTGCATCCCTTCCAATCGGGATTCAGACCTTATCATGGGACTGAAACTGCCTTGGTCGCACTGGTCGATGATCTCCGGCGGGCTAGGGACAAAGGTGAGAGCTGTTTCCTAGTTCTGCTGGATCTCTCAGTGGCTTTTGACACCATCAACCATAACATCCTTCTGGACCGCCTAGAGGGGTTGGGAGCTGGGGGCACTGTTATACAGTGGTTCCGCTCCTTCCTCCTGGGCCGTGTTCAGAAAGTGGTGGGGGGGGATGAGTGTTCAGACCCCTGGGCTCTCACTTGTGGGGTACCTCGGGGTTCTGTCCTCTCCCCCATGCTTTTTAACATCTATATGCAGCCGCTGGGAGAGATCATCAGGGGTTTTTGACTGTGTGTTCATCAGTATGCGGATGATACCCAGCTCTACCTCTCTTTCAAATCAGAACCAGTGAAGGCGGTGAAGGTCCTGTGTGAGTGTCTGGAGGCAGTTGAAGGATGGATGGCGGCTAACAGATTGAGGATGAATCCTGACAAGGCAGAAGTACTGTTTTTGGGGGACAGGAGGCGGGCAGGTGTGGAGGACTCCCTGGTCCTGAATGGGGTAACTGTGCCCCTGAAGGACCAGGTGTGCAGCCTGGGAGTCATTCTGGACTCACAGCTGTCCATGGAGGCGCAGGTTAATTCTGTATCCAGGGCAGCAGTCTACCAGCTCCATCTGGTACGCAGGCTGAGACCCTACCTGCCCGCGGACTGTCTCGCCAGAGTGGTGCATGCTCTAGTTATCTCTCGCTTGGATTACTGCAATGCGCTCTACGTGGGGCTACCTTTGAAGGTGACCCAGAAACTACAACTAATCCAGAATGCGGCAGCTAGACTGGTGACTGGGAGTGGCCGCCGAGACCACATAACACCGGTCTTGAAAGACCTACACTGGCTCCCAGTACGTTTCTGAGCACAATTCAAAGTGTTGGTGCTGACCTTTAAAGCCCTAAATGGCTTCGGTCCAGTATACCTGATATCATAATCACAATCATATATTGAGATATTTTATATAAAGCACCATTCAAAAATATAATATAACACAGTGATTGTACTGGATGCAGCTGCTCCATATAATGAAGCTCATATTAGTCTCAGGCCAAACTGATTTGATTTGTGCTTTGGAATGAAAACCACCACCACCACCTCAGTTATACTATAATTGTATAACAACAAAAGGAAGTACATACGGGGTTGAGAAGGATGGTAAGAAACAGTTCACCTCCTCGTATACTTTTGTCTAGTTCTTGAGGCCCTCCAGGATATTCTTTGTAGAAAATTGTGTGGGTGAAAAGTCCACACGTCTGTCGAGGGAGCACCTGAAAATAAAGACAAAAAAGATCTATAAGTGTGTGTGTGTGTGTGTGTGTGTGTGTGTGTGTGTGTTTCCTCCATGTCCTAGATCCCCTGATAATTGAAGGTCTGCTATTATGTCATAGATTTATTTTTTCTGACCTAAGGAAAGGCCAGATCCAGCTGAGGGGAAGGAGGTAATAATTGCATTAAAAACTCTCCCTAATTAATTAGCTTCAATCCTGGGCCTAATCCTTAAGCACAAAAATTCATGGGATCTAATATTTATTTGACTAAATCAGTTACCGGTAGTTTAATAGATGTAAAAGCTTTTGATCAACTAAAATGGTGCCAGGGACTAAACAGACACTATATCATTTTTCATGTTAATTATTTTTACTGTAAATACTTATATAAACTGCAGCTACTGAGTGCAATCTTAGAAAGGTATCTTCCACTTTGTCTCTTGTGTAGGTAGAAACACCTACTCTAATATGGAACCTGCTACAACACATATATGTATATTAAACAAGCAAACAAGCAAACAAACAAACAAAGAAACAAACAAACAAACCAACAAACCCTATAACTCTCTTTGCTACTTACACAAAGGGGCAAATGTGGTGAGTAGTTGTGTGGAACTTGCAACCCCTTTCACCATGCTTCTTCCCTTCATACAACTAACACATGTTCAGGGCTTGTGTGGAAAGAAGGCTTTGAGGGTTGTTTTTTCTTAACCATCAAGTGGCATATAAATATTATGAAACAAATAAGTAAGTAAGTAGAGCCCAGCTGGATTAGACCAATGGTCCATTTAGTCCATTCTATTTTCCTACATTGTCAAGTCAGATGCCTATGGAGATGAAGGCAATAACCCTCTTCCATTGTTTGTCCTAAGCAGCTGGGATTCAGTGGCATATTGCTTCTGATCTTGGTGTCTCCATATAAGCTAACATGGTTAGTAACCATGCATTTGCCCAAATCCCCTTTCAAAGCCATCTAAGCTAGTGATCACTACCACATATTGTCATCACCCCCTTGTTGATATTCAGAGTACGTATATTACAGCATAGTCTGAATCACCCTGGTCTCTAGTAATACATGGCGTTAGTGACACCATAGAGTACATAGATGCCCTGAGCATCCTCACAAATAGCTATTTGTATTTCCATCTTCCAATGTATGTAGTTCTTTTTCAACACTAATAATCCTCTGGCCATAACTGCTTCTGCAAACAGCGCAGATAGTGTAGATATAAATGGTTTTTCATGAAAAGGTTATCCTCTTTACTTCTGCAGAAAGGTTTGAAACCGCCTCTTTAAGTCAAAACTTTCAACCACAGAAGCATTCTGGCAACTGCAATAGTGTGTTTGTCTCTGTGGCTCCAACTTTCTCCATTTCAGAAACCATTTCAGGGCTCAAAATACATGTTGGTAATCACATTACCTGGATAGTGAGATCCAGAAAAAAACTACCCTTAATTAAACATATTGAGCCATATTTTCTACTGGTATAGTACTGATGGCATGTAATAAGTGTTTCTGATTTCCATCTGCCTAAAATTTCCTTAGCGTTTCATTTGGAGATAATGTTAATCTGTGGTTCCCCCCCCCTCTTTCTCCAATCTGTTCGTCTTGCTAGTTTGGTTAGTACAGCTGCCAGCTAGCCAGAGCCTTTTTTCCTCAGTGATGGGCCAAGTTAATCTAGGTAAACATGACCTTAGACCAACAGCTTTGACCTCATGCCATGACATTCATTGGAAAATATAAACAGCTGTCCTCTCTGTACCTTGGCTGGGAATTGCTTCACTCTTATGCAGTGGTGACTGTTGCTTGAACCCTGTCACAGCACACTGGCAGGAGAAATATGCAGCCCATCTGAGTTTGTTGACAACATGGATAAAGTATGTTGTTATCCTATACAGAAGGGCAGCCAGAGGAATAGCTCTAAGGTATAATCATGCTCCCTGTCTGAATGCTCACTTTCTTTCCAAAGCATGAGCCAGAGTGTAAGGGCTCGGGGTTGTCTCCTCGAGAGTAAAGAGGCAGAAACATCCATTCTTCTAAAGCTAATGCTTTATTTACAGACTGTGTACATTAGAGCGTCTAAGATTCATGTCCGCTTGAGTCGGTTCCAGAATCCGGGAGTGGCTTTTGCCTACTCCTCCCCCAGCATAGAAGCTTGGGAATTCCAAAACGTCTCCTCCTTTCCTTACGCTTTTTCCCTCTACGTAGCTGGAGCGATGGAAGTGGCTGACCACTTTGCTCCGCAACCCCCTCAGGTCGATCCCGGGCTCTGTCAGCATCTCTGACCCTCAGCTCTACCGCACTGCCTGACAGTTCCTGCTCTTCACCACTGGGGCTGTCCTTGCTATCTCCGCTGGCCTCCGAGCTGCTTCTCAAGAGAGGCTGCGCTTCCCTCCATCCCTCCTTCTCCGTCTCAAGTGCCTTGCGTGAGGTCAGGTCCCTGACACAGAGGCATTTAAAATCTTATGCAAAACAAATTAGTAATTTTGCCTATAGTCAAACCTCTGTAAAGTGATTCATGCAAACTGAATGATTTTTTTTTTTTGCACTTATTAAGTAAATAAATTTGTAGGTTGGATATTCTTTTCAAGTGCCCCCCCAGGCTCTAGTGAAAGCATGGAAGGAAAGTGAACCACCAGCTAGGATTGCAAAATGTACAATTCAAGTGTGGCAGTTTCTTAAAGTTCTTTGTCACTGACGGCTTTTAGAGACCACTTTTAAAACTCCAAGCAATGTGAATAATAGCATTGCTTTAGACATTTTTGTCAATATACGATTATGACGTAATGGAAATGCAATGTACCATGATGCCATTGTGGATGAAGCCCCGCCTGTACCGTGCAGGTTTCAGATGAGGGTACTCTTCAGTGCTGGTGACTTTAATACCCCAGACTTTCTTCCAAGCTTCATAAAGCTGAATATGAACAGGGTAGACGCCAGAATGGTGTGGAGCCACTGCATAGCCCATGTCAGTTGGGATACCATGTTCCTGGGGGTGAAAAATAAAGAACACTACTTCATGTAGGACAATACTAGTAGGACAATACTATAAAATACCAACAAGTTTATCATTAGAGGAAGCCGTGGTCAATGATGTGTAAGCATTCATTCCAAACCGCACCACTTTGGGGAGAAATATCACCTGTCTCTTACCCTACTTATTTTTGTCTATCATTTTCCAATCATTTGCTAGTTGGTGTGTTTTCCACATATAAGGAAGGTTCTATAGCAGGAGGACTGAACAGAGGCAGAAGGGTCAACCAAGGAATCCACAACTGCTTGACAGACTTTGTTGTAAGCCCCTCTAGCCAGGAAGCAGCACCAGATGTCACATCAAATGACTCACCAATGGTGCCTTGGAAGCCGCTCTCCAAGTTTTGCTAGTACAATATCTACAGCTTGCCCCCACACCCAGAAAAAAAGACTCAGGTGGTAAAGAAGGCTATATTTTTTTGAAAAATAACTTTTTATCATAATCAAAAATAATAACATTAAATTAAAAAACAGCCAAATTATAATCCAAATTATTAATTATTAATTTTTCAGGCTTTTCATACTCTGGACCTCTGAAGTATATCACCAATATTTTCATTTCTGTCTTCTTGTTCTCATATTTTCCACATTCCGATCTTAATGCTTTAAAGTTCCCCGTCCCTGGCTGTGCGATTCTCAATCATGTCAGAGATCATATATCCTTTCATCCATCGTGTACAGGTTTATTTGTGTATATATATTTTTTTCAACTGTCAATCTGCCAGCCCAGCTTTTCCTGACTTCATTTCAATCTTCCAATCCAGGCTTATTTGATGGATTTGTTAATTGGATGTTCTTATTGGAAAACTAATAAAAATGATTTATAAAAAAAAGAAGAAAAGAAAAATTACTTTTTAAGAGGATCTCCTGATTAGCTAACCAACTAAGTGAGGGCAGGGGAATCAATGATGGCATGAGAGAGAAACATTCTTCACCCTTCTGGGCATGAAAGCCAGCAGGGTACTTGCTCCCTGGCCAAGGACTGGGAGAAAAGTCTTTCTCTTTTCTAAGACAGTTTTGGGTAATTGAAGCCCAACCTGCACATCTGGTGCATCATTATTTAGGGTAAAAAACATGAATGAAAATTACTGTAAGAGCATGTTAAATGTACGGTATCGAAGTGACCTATGCAACCATAAATCTCACAATGTAAATTGTTCTGAAAATCCCGGGGAAGGAATTTGGTGTAACTTGAAAGCTTGGTCTCTTGCTCCTTTCAAGAACTTGCTCAATGCGCTGTAGAGGATTTTTCTTCTATGACTTTCCCTGTCCTTCACCTTTTCTTGATCCTTATCCTGGGCTCCTGCTCTTGAGCTCACAACTTCACTGCTGACTCACTTCCCCTTGTTAAAAATACTTTTTAAAACCCCCAGGATTCTGATTTGAAAAAGGTCCAGCCTCCTAGGCATAGCCTTGGGGAATAGCTTCATCAGCACCTACTGGGGGTTTGATAACCTGCGCCTTGTTTTGGGGCTTGCCCCAAGGCAGCAAGATTGTCATGTCTAATTTAAGGCAAGCTATTTTGCCAGAGGCAGATGCATCATGACTGAGTCCAACTTGCTTCTTTAGAATTCATTTATCAAATGGCATTTGCATGGGGTTTAAGGCTTAACTGCCTTGCCCAGCTGAACACCCCACACTATAATTGGCATCCAGTTGACTTTAGTGTTCCAGAATTACTGTTCTGTGTTTAGAAAACAACAACTTGTATAACCATATCCTATGATCAAATAATTGTTGCACCCTGTTATTTGGCCAAGCAGACAACATGATTTACTGGACTGTTCCCTTCTTCATTTGAAATGCCAATAAAAATGCATATGACAAAAAAATCAGTAGGGCCCTTGTCAAGCAGCAAAGGTGTTAATTATTATCAACCTTGGAAATGTCAACTAAAGTAGCTGTTAGGTTTTTTAAGTGTTAAGACACACTGGATGAAATTTACAAGGGTAGGGAAATGTTCCCCAAAACTGACTGAACAAACAAAACAGCTCTATGTCTATATTAGACAGATAAGTAAGAAGGATAAAATCAAAGAAAGTGGACAAAAGCTAACATATTATTGAAAGGAAATTTAATATCCTTCTCTTCTTAGTTGCTGGAGATGAAATTCAATAGGTAATAAGTCGGTGGCCTTTTTCTGAAAAAACAAAACAAAAACAAGGCTATATTCCACACTGAAAATTTATAGTGAACAAGGGATCTTTGATGCTTGATCACTATAAAATATTGGAATGTTTATATAAGGTTGAGTGATCCATTCAAGCACCAGTAAATTCTGATACTGTACATTTCATTGCTTCCGTTAAATGCCAAAATTAGTCACCTCCTGTTTTCACAAGTTCTAGAAGTGTAATATGTGTCCTTGCAAAGTGAATTATTTACTCTTAACACTTCTGGCTTTAGACTTGGCATCAGTAGAAAATGTAAAGGGATTCCCTGTTACATGCGAATATTCTTACTAAAAGTAATATGGTACTGGTTGTTTCACTTCAATACTCTTTGCACTTCAGTACATTAGTTTGACTGCTTAAATGAGCACCTTTCAAACTCACAGTTCTGCTAGGCACATTCCTTGCATCAAAGGCTTTACCAAATGCTTTCTGAATGAAGATGATGACAGAGAACAATGGAGTAGTTGGGATAGCTCAGTTCGTAGATCATGAGACTTTTAAGCTCAGGGTGAGACGCAGGTGGCGCTGTGGTCTAAACCACTGAGCCTAGGCCTTGCTGATCAGAAGGTCGGCGATTCGAATCCCCGTGACGGGGTGAGCCCCCATTGTTCGGTCCTTGCTTCTGCCCACCTAGCAGTTCGAAAGCACGTTAAAGTGCAAGTAGATAAATAGGTACCGCTCCGGCGGGAAGGTAAACGGTGTTTCCGGGTGCTGCTCTGGTTCCCCAGAAGCGGTTTAGTCATGCTGGCCACATGACCCGGAAGCTGTCTGCGGACAAACGCCGTCTCCCTTGGCCTATAGAGCGAGATGAGCGCCGCAACCCCAGAGTCGTCCACGACTGGACCTAATGGTCAGGGGTCCCTTTACCCTTTACTTTAAGGCAAAAGATTCCTGCACTGAAGGAAGGAGGAGTCTACAATTCTATGATTCATGTAACTTCTTAGTAATGTATAGATATGTTACTTTCTATGGAGTAAGGCCAAATAAGAGACAATGGTAAATATAAGAATAAGGTAAAGGTAAAGGACCCCTGGATGGTTAAGTCCAGTCAAAGGCGACTAAGGGGTGTGGCACTCATCTCTTTTTCAGGCTGAGGAAGCTGGCATTTGTCCACAGACAGCTTTCTGGGTCATGTGGTCAGCATGACTAAACTGTTTCTGGTGCAGTGGAACACCATGATGGAAGTCAGAGCGCACGGAAACGCCGCTTACCTTCCCACCGCAGCGATAACTATTTATCTACTTGCACTAGCGTGCTTTCGAACTGCCATGTTGGCAGAAGCTGGGACAGAGCAATGGGAGCTCACACCATCGTGCAGATTCGAACCACTGATCTTCCGATCAGCAAGCCCAAGAGGCTCAGTGGTTTAGACCACATTACCACCCGCTCCCGTTACAGTACTATAAGAATAGTAATATGTCTGTTGACTTATTGGCAACTAAATTTGTTGGGTGTGATTTAGAACAATGACAACCACATCCCAGACACATTAAAGTCAATCATGTATTTGATATCATGTCTAGTTTTGAGGATCTGTAACCCGGAGAAAGTGTATCCAAAAAGAAGCCTTGGACAGCTTGAGCTTCAGCACCTGCTTAGGGAAATTGATCACTGAACACTAGCTGAAAAATTATAAAAGAACCTGCTTCTTGAACAGAAGTGTTCTGGACAGATCACAATAAAACCCAATTGGGTTTTACTACCTGCATACTTGTCTCAAGTAAAAAGATAGTGACTTAAAAGGTAAAAGTAAAGGACCCCTGACAGTTAAGTCCAGTCGCGAACAACTCTGGGGTTGTGGCACTCATCTCGCTTTACTGGCCAAGGCAGCCGACGTTTGTCCGCAGACAGTTTTTCTGGGTCATGTGGCCAGCATGACTATGCCGCTTCTAGCACAACAGAGCACCGAAACCAGAGCAGTGCATGGAAACGCTGTTTACCTTCCTGCCAGAGCAGTACCTATTTATCTACTTGCACTTTGACGTGCTTTCGAACTGCTAGGTTGGCAGGAGCTGGGACCGAGCAATGGGAGCTCACCCCATCGCGGGGATTCGAACCGCCGACCTTCCGATCGGCAAGCCCTAGGCTCAGTGGTTTAGACCACAGTGCCACCCACGTCCCAGGGACTTAAAACCCCCCACAAAAAAACCTACAGCTGTAATGTCTGGGAATGGCCTGAATTGAAATACCTCAGAGAGGGTGCTGTATTTCTGGCCCTGAAACAGACACCTGTCTGTTTTAACATAGCAGATCCAATGTTTCTAACAGTCTGAGAAAGAAAATCGTTTTGTCCTCTGTTGGCATAGCAAGGCTAGATGAAGAAGCAATCCCTGCTGAATTGCTTTCAGTTTTGTCAAAAGCAGAGAGGTGATATGTTGGCTCTCAGCATTCTCTAAGCTGTCACCTTGCTGAATTAAAAGATTTGCATAAGCTCTTATCTACTTTTAGCACTGGAATGTTTTTTTTTTTTCTAGTATTGTTCAGGCAGGCTGAGACTTCCCCTAGGAGATTTATTTTTTTTACTGTGTCAGCTTAATGCATTATTTAATTTTTGTAAAGTTTCAATTTTTTTTTTCATTTTGGTGAACATATCAACGCTTCCAGTTTTCAGTATTTCAAAGTATTACATGTTTATCCTGCTGCGTGCAATTGAGGACTACAGCTTTAATGATTGTGTGGCTTGTGAATATTCTGGCCACAATCCACTGAAATCAATGGGGATGAGGTAGGGAGCTCTGATAGATATTCATGGAGCTGGGTTGTATTATGCCTGGCTGCAAGAAAGAGCTTAAGGTGAATTTTGGAAAGGGAGCCAAGGACCACAATGAGAGCATGTGGTAAGGTTTGTGTTATCTAAGGGTGGATGTGAGATTTGGGTCTTTATTGGGTTTTGAATTTTTATTCCCCCCCCCAAAATGTACCCTATATACTCGAGTATAAGCCTAGTTTTCCAGCACATTTTTGTGCTGAAAAAGCCGCCCTCGGCTTATACTTGAGTGAGGCAGGCAGTGGCTCCTATGAAGATTTCCCAGGTTTTTTGTGGTAAAATTGGGTGCCTCGGCTTGTATTCGGGTCGGCTTATACTCAAGTATATACGGTATGTATGTGTGAAAATCTTGAAGGTCCTCTGAGCCTCCTGATATATCCCTCTTGTGGATAGCAATGTCTAAGTTTACTATTAGCATATAGGATGCATTGCTCTGCACTGCAGCTGGATCAAATTTAGCAGTAACCTAGTGCTAGAAAGGGATGCACATCAAAGCTACAGCCTTTCCTTTGTGTGGCATGACCAGTTTCCCAATGTTAAGGTAAGGAAACTGAGAACTATGCTGATGTGAAAAACGCTATAAAAATGTTTATGTGTATGTAATAACAGCATGTTGTCTCAAACAGGCATCTGCAAATCCAGGTAGAGTTGCATGAATATATTTTGATTGATGTAGACAGTTCATTTCCTTCCATTATTGCATTCTAAAACTCGCCTCCCTTCTGGTTTTGACAGTATATCCCTTAGAGGCTGAGGTTATTGAGAAGGCAACACTTGGCAGAAAAGAGAGGCTGTAACTAAGGCCAAAAAAGCTTCTGACAGTGATGTAAGTGTAAATATTATTTTGCTTCTATGCTGAATTTTATCACCCACCCACCCCAAACAAGTGGGCCACTTATGATTACACTGTATGTGCCAGAAACATCTTCCCTTCATCCAGCTTGGATGGTAGTTTTCGTATAAATAGCAACATCACATCTTGACAACTTTTCTTAGAAATGGTGCATTTATAGAAGGCTTATAGAAGCATGCAATTTAGCTTCCCCCATCCTAACAAATTGACGTCCGTTTCAATATTTAGGGAAATGTAAGAGCAGTTATCATTTTACTGAAGTCTTACTGATGGGCTGAATAATTACATAATGCTTCAGAATAAAGACTACACTCTGAAAATGATAGTTACAATTTCTGATTCTGCTCTTGGGGAGGACATGAAACTCTTTCCTAGTTGGGGTTTTGCCTCACCAGCTTGTTATCTGGTGTCTCAGGTACAAAATAAACCAATCTATTGGGATCTGTGTACTTGGAACAGAAGGCCTGGAAAGATTTAAATGTTCCACGTCCCATCATGTAGGGACTGCCTTATAGCCAGACCATTGGTCCATCCAGCTCAGAATCATTTGCATTAACTCACAGCTGCTCTGGAAGGTTTCAGACAGGAGTTTTCCCCAGCACTATCATGAACTTAGGACCATCCTACATAAAGCAAGTGCTATACTGAACTATGGACCTTCCTCGGCCAATGCAGTGAGGCATGAGTCTCCATGTCAAAGCATGTCTGTTAACATGGAATAGTTGTTCTGGAATGAAGTGGTGGTAGATTGGGGGTGGGTAAAAATGATTTTTTCAGCATCACCACCAAATCAAGATTCTCTGGATGCTTATGGGGAAGGCACGAGTGCTTATTATTATTTATTTCAACTATTTAAATTGTTTATATCCCACTTTAAAAAAGGTAATGATCAAAGCTGCTTACGGTGAATAAGATGTATAAAAAACGCAGCATAAGAACAGTGTAAAAACAGGTGTTTAGACCAGGGGTCCTCAAACTATGGTCCAGGGGCCAGATTCAGTCCGTCAGGGCCGTAAACCCGGCCGGCCGGCCTGCCATGAGCCCACCCCTGCCAGTGGCGCCACTCTACCCACTCGTATCTCTAGTTATCTGCATGTCTACTTTCGCATTGGGCGTTTTCCAAAGTCGGGCCAGAAGTGCCCTTGAAGGGGCGTTCCTTCCTGTGCCTCTCTCTCTCTGGTCCTCCCAGGTTTCCTCCCTACCGCTCTGAGGGCCTCTCTGTACCTCTCTATGGTGGTGGTGGTGGTGGTGCTGCGCAGCATGGGAGACCCTGTCCCGCAGAACCTGCACGTGGCCACGGGGCTGCTGGTGGTCCCGGCCGACGGGCAGTAGGCCGCGGTGGCAATGGCGGCCACAGCGGGAGGCCCTCTGGTGCTGGCCGTCCGTACAGCGGGGTCTGAGGAGCAGCTGGTACTGCTGTGTGCTGAGCTGCTGGAGGCCGAGGTGGCCTTGGGGCCGGAGCTGTGGCTGGGTCAGGCCTTCCTGAGGCAGCTGGGCCTGGCGGTGGGGAGGCACATGTGGGTCTGGCCCATGAGGAGGCCGCCGTTGCTAGGCTGGGTGTTGCTAGTGGCGGCAGGGGCAAGGTGGGCTCCGTGACTTGCGGCTGCCTTGGGCTCCAGCGTCCTGGTCCGGCGTGGGGAGACGCTGCCGGGCTCGAGGCTGCTGGTGCTGGAGGCCCGGCTGACCCTGCAAGGGCTGCTGGGCGCTGGCACCCGCTTGGCCGTGACTGAGCAGAGGGGCGGTGGTGGTGGTGGTGGTGAGAGCTGTGACCGGAGCTGCAGCTGCCGCCGGTATCTGCGTGGACACACGGCAGGGAGCGGCTGGTGAAGGCGGAGCGGGGCCACGCTGCCCTGTGGGGAGGCAAGGACAGTGAGATCCTGTGGGTGACACCCAGTGGCCTGCACAGCCTGAACCTCTTCCATGGGGCATGGGTTTCCGTGTCGAGCCCTCAACACCCAGTGGTACTTCTCCCTCGCAGAGGACAGGAACCGCCAAGGAGGAGGACGCCGTCTTTCCGCACGAGAGGGCGTTGCTTCCCGCCACCTTGGCCTTCAACCTGTCCTGTGACCCTCTGGAAGGGGCGCTCCTTAAAATCCAGGTGGGTGGCATCTGTGCGGAATGAGGCGCCCAGCTGGGGAAACAGGTGCTGAGCCGTGGGAAGCTGCCTCACACCATGTAGGGCAGCATTAAAACTACCACGGTTCTGTCTGCTGGCACTGGGAGCATCTCCCAGATGTTTCAGCAGGCAAAGCTACTGGCTATAGGCTTTTTACCAAATGCATGCCCACCTCACATATGTGGGAACTGAATGCAAGACTGGAGGGAGAGTAATACCCCTAAATCTGGCTAATGCCCCCCCCCCCCCCGGGGCAAGGGTAAAGTTATCCAACTTTGGTGTGGCTTTTTAAATATTGTATTTTTCCTGTTTTTTGTGCACTACAAAAATGTGCAGTGTGCATAGCAATTCGCTCATATTTTTTTTTCAAACTATAGTCCGCCCCCCAACAGTGTCTGAAGGACAGTGAACTGTCCCCATGTCTAAAAATTTTGAGGACCCCTGATTTAGACCTACTAAAATCATGGATCTCATCATTACCTCAAGGATGATAACTGTAAAATAAGCAATGTGGATCTGCTCTTAGAGATATTTGAAAAACTAGAGGTTACTCACTAGTGCAAATTCCTTGTTGAGGATCATCTGTTCTACCAGGGATGACTCGTTGTGGAAGAGATGAGGTTGCATGTGGCTCCACATGTGAGGAAACCACCAGAACTCATCCACAGAACTCAACAAGAGATCATCACCTTCATCTTCTTCAATGGTTCCTACAAAATGAATAATATTATCTTCTGGTGTGGACACGAACAGCTTTCTCCAGGCTGGCGATGGTTGATACTGGAGTTTATGTAACTTCATTTTTAATAAACGTTCATATCATGTTTATAAAAGGCAACATCCTGTGGAGGATTCCATGCACTGAGCACCACATATTAACTGGGTGTCTGGAAACATTAACACAGTATGGATCTGTGGCCCATAGGTATGTAGTGCTAGTATGCTGATGTTGCACATCCATATGCCATAAGTACATCATTATCCCAAGTGCATTGAACTCAGAACAGCTTTTTTTTTTAAAGCAGCAATGTGCTGTTTATACTGGATGTGTTGTTTACACTGGACATGAATATAAAAACCTGAAGATTTGCATTGTTACAGTCTACCAGCATAGCTGAAGACTGAGCTGTCATAATCAATACAAAATCCAGTTAGATCAGCTGGACATTCTGCCATTATCATCAGTACGGCTGGTGGAAATGCATGAAGGGATTTCTTTGTTTCACAGCCTAGGATGTAATCCATTTCGTCTCTGCCCTGACGATTCCCCCCCCCCCAGCATACAGCAGCGGAGACCAGTTCATTAGGTGAATGGGGCACTGTTTCACCAACTGGAGTCTGCCCTCAGACAGCATCCACCTGCTGTTGTTTTACTGCCAATCAGGAGGTGGCTCTGCCTGCCATTGGCTCTGGTTCCGCCTACTGCTGGCCTCTATGCTTTCTGCTACACCAGTCCCAATGGGCACACAGAGGCTAGGAATCAGAAAGTCTCTAGTTCAAAACTTCCATCTGCTTGATCTGGCTTCCGGTCGGCGCGCCGGCGAGGACGGTCGGGGGGACATGTCGCTCTTGACATTCCCCCGTCCTACCGGGAAAAGGGGAGTCCGCGACAGCGCCGCGCCCCCCAAAACCCCCGGGAAGGGCGTCCCGGGGTCCAAGGACCCGTAAGGGCTCGGACGCTGGTCCTGCCCTCAGGGAGCAAGGCTCCCGAAGTGGGCGGGCGGCGGAGCCCCAGGGTCCGCTTAACCCCCGTCGGACGCAGCTGCCACACCGTCCTCGCGGAGCGCGCTGATTCTTCTAAATTTGCAGACTTCGGAACCGTGAGTTAAAAGGGAAGGGAATTTGGACTTGATTTGGACAGGTGTGGGAAGAAAACACGGAGGTCCCTTCCCCGCCACTGCCACAAATTTGGAAGTCGATCCCAGCAGTTGGGAGGAAATACAAACAGGAGACATTGTTGCGGAAACGAAAGTAATGATTCTAACGGAGGAAAACTTTTGTTGCAAGTTTTGAAAGAGCCCCGTCTCCCAAACCCGGAGAGAAACCTGGCTAAAGGAAATCTAAAGAAAGTTGGAAAATAACTTTTGTGGAATTTGTGACTTTCTGAAAAAGCTACCCTGGAGTATGGAAGTGCTGAGAGAAATTAATGAGAGACTGGATGCGTTTAGAGACCTAATCATCAAGCATTTCCGGAGGGGCAGCCATTCACAGGAGTGCATTCCTAAGTGTCAAGGGAAGGACAGAGAACAGAATGAGAGACATAACAAGCAGAAACCTCTGACCGTGGGAAGAAGAAGGATAAAGAGAAAAAGACCCAGGAAACCGTCTCAACCGCAAAGGATATTGCCACACAAAAATGGAACTGCAGTGACACTTGGAATGAAAGACTGGATGTTAAGCAGGAAATTCTGGGAGAAAGCAGATGAAGAGAGGATCCATTCCAGAATTGACAGCTCCTGGGTCTGGACTGATGAAAGACGTGGACAGGGGTGACTGAGTAAAAACTCTCTTTTTTAATGTTCTCAGCCCGGTGGATTATTTAGGCATGTTTAAGGATATGGCATAGGTAATGTATAATATGAATTGGAAAACAATTGTGATATATAATATGAAGTGGAATCTTAACAATGTAAGGAGAATATCAAGTCAGAGATTTTTTTCTGGGGAAGGGGAGAGGGGGAAGATAACTATTAGATAATAAGCAGAAGGGTACAATGGCTGAAGCAGAAATAGAGTGAAAAGATAAGATGAATTAAATAGAAGGATTAGATGTAGACATTAGATAAATAAGATAAATAAAGATGTGTAAATTGATGAGGGAAAACCTGAGTAATAAGATATACTGATGTAACCAATGTAAGGGATCGGGGAAGCCCAAACCAGACCAACATTAGAACTTTTAAAGCTTGACCCAGGGATTGGGACAAGACCAGTTAGATAAGAAAGGCTGTTTGGTTAAACAAAAATGAATTGTATACCTCTGTGAGAGGGGGGGAATGAACTGTATGGCTCCTTCTAGTGAGAGGGGGGGAGCCCAAGAAAGTTTAACCAATGCATGTCCTTGAATGTATGATTTTGAAATAATTTGCAAAAAACCTTAATAAATATTATTTAAAAACAAAAAAAAAAACAAAAAAAAACTTCCATCTGCTTTGAACGCACAGGGTTGCCTTTGGCAAGCCACACACCCTCAGGGCTCTTCCAGACTTTGCTTGTCCTGTGCCTAGAAAGCAAGGATCCAAGCTTGTCCCATCCTTGTCCCATGCTTTCTGGGCACAGATTTGAGCAGTTTCCCCCTCAAAAACCCACTCTTTACCACTGAACGGGAACAAATATCATTCCGTGGAAAACCCATTTGACGTTTGCTCCAATTCAGTGGTAAAGAGCGGCTTTTCCTGAGGAAAAGTGGCAGGAAAGTCCTCAGTCTCCCCATCTGCAATATGGGAGATAATAACACTAACTTAATTTATGGTTTTGGGGCTGCTTTAAGGGTTACAACTAGGTAATACCTATGTAGCCCTTGAACGCCTGAAAGCACTATGCAAATGCTTACTGATGTTGTTATTGCTGGCTGATACTGGGTTTTTCTATGGCTACTGTCCCATTGTTATTCTAGTATGTCAGTTAGGCTTCCTGTTCATGCATCTTTGCTTGTCTTTTTGTTGTGTTTATTGATTAAACTATGATATAAGCCGACTCAAGGTATTTTAGCTGCAACAGAAAGGTGGGATAGAAATGTTTTTATAAATGTCAGCCATGATGAATACTGTCTCTTCTCTTTTAAGGGCTAGAATAGCAAGAGAAAATGTTCAAAAGTTCACATTTTTCATGGATAAGGCATGGCACTTGGAGAGTGATGGCTTCTTTGAGTAGTGGTGATAGGCATCAATGCAGAAGCAAGAATTAAACTCTATTAAAGCTGCTTCTTTCCCAGGTTTATCACCCAAGCAATTCCTTTTTAAACTGCGATGCTGGCATAAATATTGTTATCTAGGTTCAATAGTGTTGGCAGCATGTGTTCCTCTTATTGTACTAAAAGCCTGTGGTCCTCCAGGTCTGTGTTCAGTTCTGAAACTGGGAATGTAATTGCACTGCTGGATCAGACCAAAGGGCAATCTAGTCTAGCATCCTACTTCCCACAGTGGCTAACAAAATGCCTCTAAGAAGTTCACAAGCAGGACATCTTGACAATGACCTACTCCAGCTGTTGGCCATCCTCCATGCATCACTGCTGGCTGGCATGGGATGTTGTGAGCTTTCAAACAGGAGCACTCACAAGAGCAAACACTTATTTTCAAATGGACATAAGCAAGATCAATGAAAGCAGGACCTCCTGCTCACAACCTGCTGGCCTCATTCCTATGGACATCACTCCCAGCTGCCCCTTCCTCAAGGGCTGTGGGGTACACAAAGGAGGTAGAAAGCACTTCCTTCAAGACCCTGACTGAGCATGTTTTGTTGTTGGGGATAGTATGCTCATGTATCCCTAAACGCAGAATCGGAAAATAGCGTGCAATAGCTATGTGGAGCTCTTATAACTGTGATAGTATTATAAACCGTCTGACAGATTCACAATTCTGTCTTCCTTTCTGGAACCCTGTCAACTCGACTTTAGGGATGGAGAAGCGAATTGTGCATTAAGGAAGAAGTCAATAAGGCATAGCAGTTTCAATGTGCTAATAAAACATGTTGAGCATCTTACATTAAAAGCCTCCTTGGGTAAACAAGCCACATTTACGGTAATTAAAGAATACCTCTCCATGTTTTATTTATAATGAGTCAATAAAGTGTATGTTTGCATGGAGAATACTTTGACATGCTGCCTCTAAGCTGAAGTGACAAAAAACAATGCTAACTTTTAAAGTGGAGTGTGCTTTGGATCTAGGATGCCTGGCACATGCACTACAGCAGGTCTCTTAATGGAAGGCACTGACGTGCCTCAACTCCTTGAGTTGTTTCATGGTCTTTGAGTGAGCCTTTTAAACTATTGGGGAATACATAGTTGTAGGCACATGCATACCATTTCAATCTTGGAATAGTCACAAATTCAATATTGATAATGTTTGAGTCAAGTGGGAAATAGAAAGCATTAACAGTCGGTATGTGATACAGATTTTATCAGTGAAATCCCGAAAGGCATCCAAGACAGACAGGAGGAACAAAAATAAAATAAGTCAGAATCAGCAACAGTAGGGGCAAAATCTTTCTCATTAGGAAAGTGAACAGCACTGGAAATACAAGGTCTTTCCATTGTTTATATTAGCATGAAACATCTCAAATGTGGATGTACCTAGAGAGGTTAGTAAAGTGACCTCTTCCTTCATCAACAGCTCCAAGTACACTCACATTTGAAATGTTTCATGCTGATATAAATGATGGGAAGAACTTGTTTTCTCTTCCTTTTTGTAGGAAGGATATTACTTTAACCCAAGAGTGATGATTCCAAAGCACTTATCTATTCTGCAACAATTTACGAGATGACTGAGACACTTCTAAGGGATGGTCAGTAGTCTTGGACATCTTCAATTTCTTACAGCTTGTTCAGGTCTCACAGGAAATTATGCCCTTTGACCTGGAAGGAACCCCTTTAACCTGAGTATTACTCCAAGGCTGCTTGTTTTCATGCAGCGATGAGGAACTTTAGCTATCCTTAAAGGGAGTCTTTTATTGCTCATCACGTTCCAGGGAAGAGCCCAGCACTTGAGGGGTGGGGCGCAAGCGCAAGCGCCTCCCAGGGTTAAGTGATGTGATTCTGTGAGCATGGCTCAAATTAAACTTTGCTCTTCTTCACTTGGTTTGAGCTAGCAGAAAGTGCTTCCGCTCATGCAAGGCAAGGCGTGTTTTTTTTGCCAGTTCCCCTTACCTGCAGCTTCCCCCCTTGTGATATTGCTCCAGGAACAAATTTTTAGGGGACACAGATACTTTGGTGGATAGAGGAGACAGTAATAAACAGGTGCTCTGTGTTGTGCAACCCTAAGTGCTTTCTGCTAATGCACACTCACCATTGGAGAAAACCTATTCTATTGCGTATTGTTATGGGACTGGGAGTTGGGCTGGACGGCCTCTCAGAATCCCTTCCAACTCAATGAGTTTTGATCTAAGATTTCCCTGAATAGGTTCTCTGTCGGTGTAGGTTGCCTGACGCATACCTGATAAGAGTCTTGGAGTCTTATTAATAGCCCTGGTAAAATTGCCCAGTACCTTCTCTTTGTTAGGGAAATGAGCTGGTGGCTTTCTATAGCTGGCATTAACAACAGTTGAGGAATTGACCAGGGACTGTTCTGGGAGAGACAGACATTTTAGAAAAGAGAACATGTCTGCTTTCAGCCACCTCCTTCCGTTTGCTGGAGATGATGTCAACAAGCTTTGCATGTGAAGAAATTGTATTTTAGAGAAAGATAGATGAAGAACAGGTAGAGAGCTAAACTGGCACTGGACATATGCTCTGGATGACTTCCATAGTTGTTTTCTTTCTGCCCAGAGATTTATTAGTTATTTGGTATGTATTTAGTATGTTGCGTCACTGAACTCCAAGCTTTCATATCTTGAAGTCCCATTAGCTGGGACACCTAGTTGTCAAGGATAGTAGAAATCAGTTTTCCAGATGTTTCTGGACTACAACTCCCATCATCACCTTGGCTGGGGCTGGTGAGAGGATGAAGGGCAGTATACAAATTTAAATAAGAATAAGAAAAGCAGCAGCAGCAACTGTCCCTGGGGATCCCTAGCTCTAGAGTTGATATCACTACAGTAGCAATTACATCTCCTTGCAGAGTCTAGACAAGACGACCTGCCAGAAGTCTTGACAAGGAGACCTGCAAAAAGCACAAATCCCTGGGCAGCCCATATTGCTTTCACAGCTTGGATAATAATCTTTGTTTTATTATTTGCCACTGGCTACTTTCATATATTCTCTCAGGTGGCATGTCAACCTGTTCTTTCATAAGTTGTTCTCTTCAGAATGAAACCTTTACTTGGCTGCCACATACACAAAATATCTTGCAGTGAGAGCTCATCCACAAGATAATCCCAAACTGCAGAAAATAAGCCACCCTGAATTCCCAGAGGATTTTGTCAATATGCATTTGCCCCATAGACATCAGTATGCTTTTAGAAACTTGCCCGAGGCTGCAAAATGATTTGCACATAGAGTAAAGCCAGTATAGACGTGGCACCATCAATGTAGCTAAACCATTTTTGTGTAGCATTCTGCAGGGCCAGTGTTTTAAGTAAACTGTTGTTTGCAGCAGGTCATAGCAGAAAAAGGCTTCTCTACTATATGCTAAAGATGCTTGTAATGAAGGGGGTGAGACTGGAGAAGCCAGTATAATTTGCAATTTCAACTGAATTTGGGGGAACCATTTGAAGAATCCACTGTGTTAAGCTCTTTCAACTGCTTTTGTTTGATTTGCTCATTGCAAAACAGCTGAAAGTCTGTAAATTTTTGATAAAAACCTGATTTGCAATGGGGGGTTTGAATAATTTCGATTGCAACTGTGGGCTGCTTCTGATACTGGAGGCAATACGTTTAGACTAAACTAGATGCCATTGGCAGCCATCTTCATTAATAGGTCAAATCCCTTTTAAAGGTATCTAAGCTGATGTGACTTTGGTCAAATCCCTTTTAAAGGTATCTAAGCTGAGGTGACTTTGGTCACCTCATGAGAAGAGAAGACTCCCTGGAAAAGACCCTGATGTTGGGAAAGATTGAAGGCACAAGGAGAAGGGAACAACAGAGGACGAGATGGTTGGACAGTGTTCTCGAAGCCACCAACATGAGTCTGACCAAACTGCGGGAGGCAGTGGAAGACAGGAGTGCCTGGCGTGCTCTGGTCCATGGGGTCACGAAGAGTCGGACACGACTAAACAACAACAACAAGCTGATGGTCATCAGTGTATCATGTGGTAGAAATGGCCATAATGTAACCTTACAGGGCTATTGTGAGGATCAAATCGGGTGAGGGAGAACCATGTACACCAGATATAAATGTAATAAATTAAAAATAAAATAAATGCCCATACACACATTTGTATGATCATGGTCAAGACCTTTTGTATCTTTATTTCTGCCGTTTTAACAGTTTTCTAAGAAAAATGTTGGAGCCTGGATCAAGGAAGCAATACCAGACTCAAGGAGACAACACTGAACACCTTCACGGACAAACATAGACAGGAGGATGACATTGGGAAAGTAAAGTTTAAACATGTAAGAGGCGTGAAATAAGCAAATGAGAGCAGATAGGAAATGCAAGAAGAAGAAGACTGGAAGCAGGTAATGCTAATCTGCAGAATCAGTGGGCGGGTGGGCAGAATCAATTAATTACTTAGAACTGGAAAGGTGAAGTAATCCTCTTTTCATTTAATTTAAATTCCCCTTAATCCAAATCTTTTCTCCCTTGGGTAGGGCAGTGCACTTTAAAAAATAAATAAATCCCACAGTGCCTCTTCACTTAGGCGACGGACGTATTTTGGTCACCTCATTTCGTAGCCGTGCGAAGCGAAGGCAGAATGTGCACCACACAAATAGGACTCCTGTCAAAAGTGGACAGAGTGCTTGGTTTTGCAGCATTCTGTCTCTTATTCTGCTTGACAGGATAAGAAAGCCAAAGATGGCACCAGCTTTGCCTTGCCTTGCATTGGCATAAATACCTGGCAGTTATGTCTACTTCTTTTTTAATCCTTCAACTGAGATTATATGTTTAGGAGAATGATCCACAGTGCTTTCATATTTTCACACACACACACACACACACACACACACACACACACACACACACACAGTGACTGTATATACCATTTACTTTAGTATGTTTTAGAAATCTGCTCACCTATTCAGAAGAGCCATTCCTGACTGTGCCAGCTCTAGGCTTTGGAGGAACTTTGGGCAAGAAACTCCATGGGCTTCACTACCTCACTAGGACCACCTCCTCTCTAACAATTTCACCAGCTGCTGTTACTGCCCCTCATCATTGCTATCACTGGCTTCCTTGCCAGGCAGACAGCCAGCAAGGAAGTGGGCACTGGCACCTCCGGCTTTTAAACTCTCACTAATACCGTTGTTTAGACCAGAGGGAGAGGAGGTGAACAAGCAAGTTGTGATGGAGAAGGGCGGGGAGCAGTTCCAGAGGACTCTTGTCAGTGCCCCCATTGCTGGGGCATGGACTCCTGGCAGGTAGCCCCAAATGCTGACTGCTGGTGCCAACCCAGATCCAGGAGATCAAAGTTCTTTAGTCAGCAAACATATATATTAGTGAACCCTTTTTCCTGATGATGAAGGGGAATTTGTCCACTGATTTTTTTTAAGGATGAATCATTCAAAATTCCAATATCATAGGTAAAGGTAAAGGTACCCCTGACCGTTAGGTTCAGTCGTGGACGACTCTGGGGTTGCGGCGCTCATCTCGCTCTATAGGCCGAGGAAACCAGTGTTTGTCTGCAGACAGCTTCCGGGTCATGTGGCCAGCATGACTAAGCCACTTCTGGCGAACCAGAGCAGCGCACGGAAACGCCATTTACCTTCCCACCGAAGCGGTGCCTATTTATCTACTTGCACTTGACGTGCTTTCGAACTGCTAGGTGGGCAATTAAATTAGATTTAGAGAGGGAAATTCTCACATCATTTTTTTTTAAAAATGAAATATAATTTCAGTATTCTGTTACAGCTACTGAGCATGCCAAGGCAATTTTTTAAAATGTATTTCACCTGCTTAACCTGAAACTAAATGATTCCTTCTTACCTGTGTGGTAAAACTTTCCTGAAAATCCAAGGTTGAAGGTAAAATTTGCAACCTGAGTGCGTAGTAAAGTTTGAGTCTCTAGTAAGGCCTGAAACAAATAAGAAATAGCACGCATTTAGAAAAAAGCCTCTTTTTAAAACTGATGTTTATTGGGCTATAGCATTTAGAATCCTTGCAAATATGATCATATATCAGTGAATTTCACTTCCCATCTCTAATCTAACCTAGAAACAGGTGTAAGACTGTTAAGGAATGTTAAGGAAAACTAACATTACAGTTTAAAATTTATCATTAGATTTTATAAATTTGTGTTGCAATCACCTGGATGTTTAACCAGAAGCAAATCCCACTTTAGTCAACTGGAATTACTCCCTAGTAAGTGTGTTTAGGATCACAGCCTAAGTTCAGTGACCACAGAAACTCCTAGTGACGACAGAACATCCGGATCTAGTTCACTGTTTGAATTGAGGTCTGTGTTTTCTCCCTCTGTGTTTCAAATTGCATTTTCACTTGCTGTATGCACCAGAGAGGCAGCGGGGGTAACTTCTGCCAATACATATTAACTGATTTGTTTCCCTGTGTCTGCAACACTCCCCCCGCCAACTCCTATTCAAGTGGTCATTTGTGCAAAGGGGCCTTCCTCACAATTATCTGATGGACTGGATTTAGGTTGTCAATTTGCTATTAATGTTTTAATCTTTTAGTTCATGGGTTGCCAGCATGGCACCTATGGATGCAATGGTGTCCTTGATGTCTTCTCCTGAGATGCACAAATCTTTGAACCAACCACTCCCACCCTTACTGCCATGAAGCCATGAAGTGGTTTAGGCCGGTTACCTTTTCTTTCCTTGAAAAGTACATACAGCTGGAGGAGGAAGTTGGAAGGATGAGGGTCTTCCTCACTTTCTCTTTCAGTTCTATCTACTTTTCAAGGCTCAGATCAACTCTGCTGCAGCGCCCAAAGGAAAGTGGCACCCACAGCACTCACTCAAAAATCTTCATGTGCCCTAAAAATGTTGGTAACCCCTGTTTTAGGGACTCTGAGATGCAAGCAGACACTAGATTTATCAGAGTTGGTCAGTCTGGATAGCTTAGTTGGTTAGAGCATGGTGCTGATAATGCTCTAGGTTGTGGGATTGATCCCCATTTGGGACAACTGGATTTTCCTGCATTGCAGGCAGTTGGACTAGATCACCCTCAGATCCCTTCCAGCTCTATGATTCTATGAATCCCATTCAATTATATTTTACATAGGTTAACCACTGTTTCTAAATTAGTTGCTTGTCAGTCTATTGAACCATAGGAGGAGCAAAATGTATACATTTAAATTGAATCAATGTGGTTAATCTTTTTTTTTTTTTTTGCATGTGCTTATTGAATTTGTATTCTAAAACTGAATGTAATTAGTGGATGTAAATGTTTGTGTTTATATTGTCCTCTGTATAAAATAAATAAACCACATTGAGCAGCAAATATTAGTATTAAACTCTTCCTTCACTTTGCCCCCACCCATCTATTCTAAATTAGATGTAATATGTGCTTAATACATTATTTATCTGTTCTTAAAGAAAAGTATTAGAAGTCAGTAGCCAGCATTCAGGGAAAACAATCAGATTAAAACTGGTATGATAGGAAGCATATGGCAGCAACATCCCAGAGGCATACTCAGTGCTGTTATAATATTTAAAGTTTGGGGATGTCATTACTTCTAACAGCAAGCTGGGGTGGTTTAGAAGCAAAACACGCACACATACCCATAAGGGAGGCATGTCTACATACTTAAGAGGAGTCCCTAGGTAAGTAAAAGTGTGCAAGTTTATAAACTAAAATAAAAAAGTTTTAACAAGCAGCCACCACCCACCGTAAGAGCCTGACAAGAATCTGCAAATATTGGGATGTTGCAATGAGTGTTAATTTTTAGAAAGAACAATAGTAGGGGAAGGTGGAATTGGTTTGCTCAAGCGCCTAACAAGCTGAGAAGGCATATTTCATGAGCAGGTAAATTAGGTTGGGAAGGATGTATGCTGTAGAATCAAAACACCCCAGAGATGTTTCAGGAGGAAAGAAAAGGGAAAATACACTTTTTCTGTTTCCCATCCTCTACAACCCTCTTCTCCTCCTGCCGTAGAGTTTTAAAACACTGAGGTTCAAAGCTGGCAGCCAGCCTAAAGTAAGTGGGAATGGACTGAGAAGTATAATAAAAATTATGCTTCTCGTAGACTTCAAATATGAAATCATATTTGTTTTTAGATGAATACTTCTACCCCCTCCTCTACCCATCCATGAGTTTAGCCATTTCCCTCTCATTGAAACTCAACATGATTTCAGGATTTTTTGTATATATATTTTTAAAGAACAGAGTCTTTCAAATCTGGTGAAATAAATATTGCTTCTCAAGGAAAGTATAATCAGGAAACTTTGCATTCAGAAAGGCTCACACCAGAATGCCTAGCTTAGCAGTTTGTATTCAAAAAAGGAATCAAATGAAGCACTTTAGTTGCTCAGAATCTTTGTGGAATTGTTGGTTTCATTATATTAATTGCTTCTCTCCTTTGTTCGTAGGAGTATGAATCTCTCCTCGGTGTCCATAGGATAAGTCTCTCTATTTATTTATATCTTGCCTCCACTCAGCAGCATTTTAGATTCATCCGTATAATTACATTTTGTAGGTTTGAGTTGCCTTGTCTTTATTCTTCATAATTGTCACATTTATTAAGGCAGGAGTGATATTTTCCCAAAATGTCCTTGTTAATTACAGCTATCTCCTTCATTTGCATAATAAACTTTTTTGGAGGGGTGGGCGCTAGTTCTCCGGGAACATTTCATGCCTAATAGGAAGCAATTTGCTTTCCTTTATTAAGTACATTAAAACTTCATGCCCCAGACATCATTGACTGTAAACATTTGATTCTGCTCAAATTTAATGCACCAAGGCTTTTTGCTCTGCCATATTAGCTTTATTTATGTGCTGTGTTCTGGATTGTTAGCTACTAATGAGACTTCAGCTCTTATTGCTCTAAGGCCTGAAACACTAACCTCATTTTAATGAGATCATTATTTGCTGTCTTCTGAATGGAAGACAACAAATTTGCCTTTTAATTAAAGGTCAAAACACCTCTAGCTAAGGAGAGTGAAGAGGTTATCAAATCCTTAGAGAAACCAGAGGAATAGCTTTTTTCCCTCTCTGCCTTATTTCTGCACCAAGAAAAGGCAAAACCAGACTGGGTCGGCAATGATTACTCTGGCACAGGAAAGCTCTAAATGTAAGCGAAGTGATAACAACACTAAAATGTGGGAGCTATGGGTCCCGAGACGTTGTAAAAAACAAAAGTAAGCCAAAGTAATTAAAGAGGCTTTGCTTCTAACCCAAAAGGTCTGCCTCGATCAATACCTCTGTTGAAGCCAGATCCCTTGTTTGCATGAGGAATGGTTTATAAAGGTGGAGAAGACAGATGCCGGATTAATTGAGTACCCCCCCCCAACTAATCTCATATTTCTTATCAGAAAAGGGAGGTAAGTCTAATCAATAACCTGAGCCATGTTAGTATCACATGCATGGATGTGACTAATTGAATACTTATTTTGTCTATGTTGTAAGGATATGCAGAGAGATATGGAAATGCCATGGAGACTAGAGCTAGTCTGCACATGCCTCTCTTTCTGTGTGTGTACCTGGGCAGCCAGGTCTAATGGCTCAGTTACAATGACAACCTTAAAATCTGTTCTACAATACAGCTCTCAAGAAGGGGGGGTGGGAACTGAATGATAGAGTACATTTATATTACACCTTTCTTCCATCATGAAACTCAAGGCAGTGATTGGCAGCTGGCTAGGGCCACACTTCCCATGAAATTGATGTTATTGAGCTCAACTGAGAGGGTGCATGTGGTAGACTCAAATAAGAGGCTGGTGCCCTTGTGCTGAAAGCATAAGAAGCATACTGGGTTCTTTCCACTCCACACACCACGAGCCTCTGGTAGCCTGCTGCCTCCTTGGAAGATCGTGGCAAAGAGGAGAGACCAACCTGGTCCCATCTGTTGGACAGTGAAAGAGCAGCTGCAGAGATCTTGCTTCCCCTCTCCTGACACCTTGAGAATAACACAATCGAAATGCAGGGTAAATGCACTTTCTAAATAAATAAATAAATAACTGCAAAAAAGAATAACACATAAAGAGCCTGCTGGATTAGGACAATGGTTGGACTAGTCCAGCATCCTCAGTTGGTTAGAACATGGTGCTGATAATGCCAAGGTTTCAGGTTCGATCCCCATATGGGACAGCTGCATATTACTGCATTGCAGGGGGTTGGACTAGATGATCCCCAGGTCCCTTCCAACTCTACAATTCTATGATTCTATGATCCTATTCTCACAGTGGTCAGCCTATGTGAAGCCCAGAAGCAAGACCTGATGACCTGGCTTGCTCACTCTTATAATTTGTGAAGCTAATCAAGAGCAAGACTTCCCTTTTCAGGAAGCCATTGTCTGTATTCTTGGATGGTTGAACAATTCCAAAAACTCAGCTTTACATGTAAAGAGATGAAGGTTTACTAGTTCTAATTATATTTATATTGTTTCGTGACTACACATTTTCTTGTTTTCTTTTATTGAACAGATTGTCTAAATATTTTTTGTAAGATGCTATAACAGCTCTCATATTTTTTCAGCAAAACTTGAGATGGAAAGCACAAATCCAATATCTTCTCAATAAGGCCAAAACGGCGCCACATGCTCTACTCCAGTTTTATTTCTCAGATGGGGCTCTGCATGCGCCTTCGGGGCTGAAGGTGTTTAACGCAAAAATAGCTGCCATTCTCACATATGCTGCACCACTATGGGCTCCCCTGACCAACTTTGCCCAGCTTGCGACTCTCCAAAACCAATTTTTAAGACGTCTTTTGAAACTCCCCTCATGTGGCTATACGACTGGAATTTTTTATGTATATGTTTTATATGTATATATTACTGGTTGTATCTACATAATAATAATAATAATAATAATAATAATAATAATAATAATAATTTATTATTTATACCCCGCCCATCTGGCTGGGTTTCCCCAGCCACTCTGGGCGGCTTCCAACAGAGCATTAAAATACAATAATCTATAAAACATTAAAAGCCTCCCTAAACAGGGCTGCCTTCAGATGTCTTCTAAAGGTCTGGTAGTTGTTGTTCTCTTTGACATCTGAAGGGAGGGCGTTCCACAGGGCGGGTGCCACTACCGAGAAGGCCCTCTGCCTGGTTCCCTGTAACTTGGCTTCTCGTAGTGAGGGAACCACCAGAAGGCCCTCGGCACTGGACCTCAGTGTCCGGGCTGAACGATGGGGGTGGAGACGCTCCTTCAGGTATACTGGACCGAAGCCATTTAGGGCTTTAAAGGTCAGCACCAACACTTTGAATTGTGCTCGGAAACGTACTGGGAGCCAGTGTAGGTCTTTCAAGTCACCAGTCTAGCTGCCGCATTCTGGATTAGTTGTAGTCTCCGGGTCACCTTCAAAGGTAGCCCAACGTAGAGCGCATTGCATTAGTCCAAGTGGGAGATAACTAGAGCATGCACCACTCTGGCGAGACAGTCCGCGGGCAGGTAGGGTCTCAGCCTGCATACCAGATGGAGCTGGTAGACAGCTGCCCTGGATACAGAATTAACCTGCGCCTCCATGGACAGCTGTGAGTCCAAAATGACTCCCAGGCTGCACACATGGTCCTTCAAGGGCACAGTTACCCCATTCAGGACCAGGGAGTCCTCCACACCTGCCCGCCTCCTGTCCCCCCAAAACAGCACTTCTGTCTTGTCAGGATTCAACCTCAATCTGTTAGCCGCCATCCATCCTCCAACCGCCTCCAGACACTCACACAGGGCCTTCACCGCCTTCACTGGTTCTGATTTGAAAGAGAGGTAGAGCTGGGTATCATCCGCATACTGATGAACACCCAGTCCAAACCCCCTGATGATCTCTCCCAGCGGCTGCATATAGATGTTAAAAAGCATGGGGGAGAGGACAGAACCCTGAGGTACCCCACAGGTGAGAGCCCAGGGGTCTGAACACTCATCCCCCACCACCACTTTCTGAACACGGCCCAGGAGGAAGGAGCGGAACCACTGTATAACAGTGCCCCCCACTCCCAAACCCTCTAGACGGTCCAGAAGGATGTTATGGTCGATGGTGTCAAAGGCCGCTGAGAGATCCAGCAGAACCAGGAAACAGCTCTCACCTTTGTCCCTAGCCCGCCGGAGATCATCGACCAGTGCAACCAAGGCAGTTTCAGTCCCATGATGAGGTCTGAATCCCGATACAATACTGGCTGTGTCTATTTTGTATGTGCATATGAGTTTAAAGCTGCAATAAACCTGATTGATATAACAGCTCTAGGGAACAGGGTGTACACTTTAGTAGTTTGGTAGTTACTTTAAAACATTTTAAAAGCCCTCCCCCCCATATCTAATTAAAATATGTATCACAATCCACAACTTCAGATTTTTGGACTTCCATGGTATTCTTCATGCTTTCTGAAAACTGTGGAGTGGCACAAATAGAAAGACGTTTTTATCAGCTCTTTCCCACGTTAGCTGTACTGTAGATGCATTTCCTAACATGGTCATATTTCTAAAACTATCTTTATTCAGTATAGAGCAGTACTTAATTGACCTCTTACTTAATATTAATAGATGATGTACAGACTGGAAGGGTAGTAAAAAATAAAATCACATTTTCTCCCAGCTCTTCACATTAGAAGTAGTAGTACTGGTACCAATAAAACACCTTGTGCTGCTCTTTTGTACCTCTAAGAATCCGAAAACTGTCTGGAATCTAATTACCCATAATTCAGGGTACCTGCCTGCAGCCATGCCTCTATAGGTTACCAATTTCTGCTGAGTGAGATGAATGGTGCAGCGTGGAAACAAATACACCAATTACTCATGAGTTATTGACCATTGGTATTGCTACTACTGCCAACACCCTATTTAGTTGTTTGCATAAAGCTGCTGATAATATCTTAAAAATGAATGACCAAGAGAAAAAGTTTGCCACTTTTCTAGGAAAACAAGTGAGATATATGAGGTAGGAGCCTTTCCTAATTAAGAATTGTAGATTAACTGTTAAGACACCCAGAGTTAAATATGACTTATGGAGGCTGGGGAGAATAAACTACCTTTTGGGGCGCAAACTCCTACAGGTAACTCAAAATACATTTTCATTATTTCGTCCAGTATGGTCACTATAAACAGTGACGTAATGGTATTCTAAATCTGGCATAGAGTATTGTCTGGCCCTTCCCACTGATCCCAGTAATACTCCTTCATTTTCAGATACAGGGTCATTTCTTTTAAGCAAACCAGAGACTCTGGGTTATTAAAAGAGAATCAAGATGACTGAAGATTGGAATTCTGGGACACAGAAAAACTGCTGGTTCATCCAGAAATACATAACCATCTATTTCACATGGCTGAAATGAATGAAAGAAAAGGGCATACCTCACAGGCCTGAGACTCTAGTGCACTATTTTCTTCCTACTTGAGACTTGGCATCTCTTATTGGCAGTAATAGCAGTTGCAGCCATGTATCTGGAAGGATATACTGCTAGGTCTCAAATCTTGCTGCTCAATCATTTCAATGGCATTGCAGTGTCCTCGAGAAGTAGTGAAACACTTTCGATTGTGCGGTTAGAAGTCTCACAACCCATCCATTATCAAATCCCTTTTATACAGGGTTGGATAACTTCACTTTGGAGAGATGACAACAGAAATCCACACTAGGAAGCTGAAGGTAGGTAAAAATAAGCCTTGTAATGCGGTGCTGGGGATTTAATAGCTATGGCTAGTTGTATCAATGATGACATAGCCTAGTAAGCTTATCTTAATTGAGGCTTCATCAAACCATGAAAAGAAAACCTTGAAATCAGTTATACCCTTCAGCAGAAAAAAAAGAATGAAATGTTAATATTAAAATAATAATAACTTTTCAAGGAGAGAAATAAAAGCATCAGTGAAAGGAAAGAGGTACAATTAAAACCCAGCATTTAATGGCCAGGATACAAGCTCTGAATGTCATGCCTTCTCTTTGCATACATCTCTTTGCATCCTGCCTTTGCTGCGGACACAATGCCTTAGATAATGACTGTTGTGGGTTCTAGAGTTCTTTATGCTTAATGCTCATTGTGCCATTTTAACTAAGCCCTTTGGAGCCATCTCAATAAAATTATATTTTACTGTATGCTTGGCACGTGGTTTGTAAAGCATTTTGAGAAGATGCATCCTTGAAAAGTGGCATACAAATTTATTAAGGGAAAATTAAATTTAATATTACGCCCACTTGTATAAACTCCACTATCTTAGCAGCCCCCACCTCCTTTCTTTTAGTGCTGGATAGCACCATGATGAATGGAGAGCTGGACTGACAGGAGGAACTGCTCTAAGATAGGGACTCCCCAATTGGACATTAATATATTTGGGTTGAATAAAATAAAAATAAAATAAAATAAAATATATATTTACTGTTTTATACATACAGGTAGATAGCCGTGTTGGTCTGTCATAGTCAAAACAAAACAAAAAAATTCCTTCCAGTAGCACCTTAGAGACCAACTAAGTTTGTTCTTGGTATGAGCTTTCGTGTGCATGCACACTTCTTCAGATACCAAATAAGTTTGTTCTTGGTATGAGCTTTTGTGTACATGCACACTTCTAGAAGTGTGCATGCACACGAAAGCTCATACCAAGAACAAACTTAGTTGGTCTCTAAGGTGCTACTGGAAGGAATTTTTTTGTTTTGTTTTATACATGTTACTTTTTTGAGGTGCTGAAGAACATTGAATTCCCCTCTTTGCATCCTGAAGGAGAGAGTAAGAATGTGTTAGAATCCCAAAGGAGAGCCAGGTGAAAATGTTCTCTCAAAACATGTTACCCTAGTTGGAGAAACTGCACCCAGTTTCTTCAGGAAGAGAAGAAATTATCCAATAAGTCTTCAGAGGGATGGACCCTCACCGTTAGCAGTGGTAGAATTACAACTCCCTTTAAATACCTGGGAGTCCAACTTAGTGAAGACCTAACTTGGAAGGTCAATACAGCCCAGATGGTTAGGAAGACCCAACAGAGACTTCATTTCCTAAGGGTCTTGCGAAAGAACAAAGTTGAACAGCAACCAGGGCCGGCACGTCCATTTAGGCGAACTAGGCAATTGCCTAGGGCGCCAAAATGGAGGGGGCGCTGGCCAGCCTGCCCCCCCCCGCCGCCCCAACCAGCAGCGGAGCAAGCAAACCACGGTGGCGGGGGGTGCCCAGCCGAGCAGGGGGCGGGGCACCGCTCTGCAACGTGCATCATACGCAATGACGTCACGTGGCCTGCCCCCTCGCCTAGGGCGCCAAAATTGCCAGCACCGGTCCTGACAGCAACTGATGATTTCCTTCTATTGGTCCACGATAGAAAGTGTTCTCTCATACTGCATTACGGTGTGGTATACTAGCTTGACAGCCATGGACAGAGAGTCCCTACGAAGGGTGGTGAAGACAGCACAGGATATCGTGGGCTGTCCCCTGAGTCCACTAGATGTTATCACGAGAGACCGTTGCCTCAGAAGAGCGAGGAACATTCTCAGAGATGACTCACACCATGGCCAGCACCTTTTTAATCTCCTGCCCTCGGGCAGGAGATATAGAAACATGATAAGCCGCACCAACAGGTTAAAGAACAGTTTTTACCCATGGGCCGTGAGGCTGCTGAATGAAATACAGCAACATTGCAGCTGACGTTAGGGGTTGGTGGTAGTACAACAGCACACAGAGTGTGACAAGGACTGAGAGATTGTGGGGGGAGAGGGGGGCTAATTTAATCTCACTGTAAACATGTGGTACAGTGACAATAAAGTATTTCTATTTTTCTTAAGGGCCAAGTAGTAACAGCAACTGGCTTGAATGCCATTTTGAATCCTCCATAACTTAAAGTATTTCCGGGGGAAGAGCAGCGGGAGGATAGCTGCCACAAAAAGCATGGTGGACAAGTTTTGGAGAACATTCAGCAAAGTAACCTTCCTTTTTAAGCAGGGACGGAGGTAAAAGAAGGAAAATGTCACATTTTTTCTCAGAAATTCATCGTCTTGGAAATTTTGGCTGAGCTATAACCTTTACCCCATAAAGCACGATCCCACCCCTGGGCAAATGCGGACCCAGGCTGCAGTACTAATTGGGCTGCCCTGCAGATACAAATATGATACTTGCCAATTGTTTTGAGAGCCGACTGAGCAAATATGTGTATCTTTTTAATTGAAATAATTATAACTACACAACCAGTTTTATTCCAGAAAACAGGAGCAGCAGCAGCAGCAGCAGCATTGTGCTCCAGGGATCAAAAGCTGGGGAAACACTGATTTAAATCATTATGAAATATTCATTATTTATAATTAAAACGTTATTTTGGAGGAATTACAACCACTTGTGGGCTAAATATAAATGAGATTGTCAGAGGGTGGGGGGAAATCATTTTCTAACAATACACAACCCACTGCTTTTCCTAGTTTGCCATCTGCTTAGTTTTCCACATCTGAAAATAAATCAAAATGATGAAAATGAGTTAATGTTTTATACATCTAACTTTTGAAAACTAAAAAGAAAGAAAGAAAATTCTTCAGGCCATTTAGTGGGCCCACTAGACTTGTTTTCAGATCCACTAAAATATAATCGGACCTTTCCCCTCAATTCTTTATTATTCCTGTAAATTATTTATTTGGGTAACCTTGGTTTGTTTTTAATCCTTTCACCCTCCGTTGCTTTTATACCATATTTTTGAACTCAGTAATCTTAATTCTATGCTCAAAATTTACTGCTTATGAACCAGCCACAGTGGGAGGTACATGGCCGGTAGTGATATATGTGTTTTTAGCACTTCATTTCTATTGCACTATGTGTTATGAGAGAGAGAGAGAAAAAGTGACTAGAAGAGTGAAGACATCTTCAAATCTCCAATTTTCCTGCAGTTGTCATGAGAGGTTGTGTTTCCTGTGGACTAGATTCACCTAACAGGATTCTCAAAACCTTTAAGTAATAGATTATAGGCCTGTTCTTGCCACCACTGGTAAGTCGAAGGTACAAATTAAACAAATATAGGAGGACTTCATTTCCTTTGCCCTTTGCCAGATAGTTACAATGTTGCAAAGTTACCAGATAGTATCCAACAAAGTCACTGTTCGTGGAAGGACTTCCACATGCACCATGGCACTTCCTCTTCCTCTCTCAACATGTCCCCTAAATCTGTTCTGGGGTTTCGCTCCAACCCTCTGAAGCCCATTCAGGGTGTGTTGGGTGGGAATGTAATGAGTATAACAATCATATTCATTAGAGATTTATAGTATGAATGAAGGCCTGTTTTTAGGCTGAAGAACACCACTCTAAAATGGAGTCTCATTGAGACTTGTGGGACTGATAAGGTTGGCAAGCGAAGTGAGGAAGATGTGCTGAGCTCATGAGACTTGACGTATAAACAGGCTGATAACAAAGGACTGGTGTTGATCAAGATTGACTAATGAGGATGTGAGGAACTACATGATAAACAACTTGGATGAGGAACCGATGGCGGTGAATCACCAGAGCTGGAATGTCTGGTTGAAAGTATATAAAGTGGAAAAGTGAGCCAGATTCCCAGTGCTGCAACCTGTCCTCTTGCCATAGCCTGATAAGCCATTGGTGTAGAATTGGTGAGTATGATTGTGTGTGTGTGTGTGTGTTAGGGACTGTGTTTTGATGTGTACAATAAAAGTGTTTTACTGAGTTGCAACTCCCTGGGTCTACTTGTGTTTCTTTCTCCTAAAGAACCAGCTTAAAATGGATCCAAAAAGAACCATTAATTTGTAACACGACGGGGAGAGACAAAGAAGTCCCATTACACAGACAGAAGTCCTTGCGCTAATGAGATTCCTTTGTTGGATACAACCCACTGACTGTGAAGAATGCGTCACGTTTTCACAATAATGATGTCCAATTTTGAACAGCTTCCTTAAAAACAACAACAACATGAATTATTTACATAATTGCCAAACATTTTCTCGGAACAGAGTTGGCTTTAGGACTTTGTGAGGTGCTGGAAAAGACGCAAAGCAAGAGGGGATGGAATGGACACAGGACAGAAGCAGACCAGAGTTCTCTACCCATATAGATCATAGTAACACCACTTGCTAAGTATCAGGTTGAATCAAGATGGTGTATGCTACTTTCAGCAATAAAGGTAAAGGTACCCCTGACCGTTAGGTCCAGTCATGGACAACTCTGGGGTTGCGGTGCTCATCTCGCTCTATAGGCCAAGGGAGCCGGCGTTTGTCCACAGAGCAGAGGGCAATGCAAAGCCTAAAATAAAATGACAGCAAATATCCTGTGGTGCCATTGCCTGAGAGGTTTCTCCAGCTTCTTCATGGCTTCTTATGCGGCTTGCTTTCCTTCCAAGGGCCCCAATGGTGAATCCATCTTCCAGGGCCTCTGAAAATGACCATGCTGCTGAAATATTTTGTTCACCTAACCTCAACAACCACAACCACTAAACACTAGATGGGATGAACATGCAGCTGTATGCACAAAACACATAAAGGTGACCATGACAAATCAGTGTTGCTAAAGGAGACTCCATGCCCTGCAGTACTAGACTTCCTGAAAATCCTAAATTCTTTTTGCACATCTTTTAAAAGCTCTGCCCCATCACTGGGGCCCTTGCAGTTGTGTTGATGTTTCCATAATACGTTCATCCCATGCTAAGAAGTCATCTGAGAACAGAACAGACATCCAGATTGCAATTTAGGAACCTTCCTCATCCCCAGCAGTGACCTACTGCCACCACTCCTCTTTCTGCTATGTTAGAGAGGGAAAATCTTGCACATACAGCAATGAAAGCACAGGCTACTGCTGTGCCTTATGTATCCTCTATCAAGAACACAGGACTTAAGAATAACTATGTGGCCTAGTGGTCAGAGTGTCTGATTAGATCTTGGAGTTCAGATCCGGAGTTCAGATCTCCATTTTAGCCATAAAACTCGCTTGGTGACAGGTGGCATTGTGGCAATTTCAGCCCAACGTGTCCCACGGTATTACTGTGAGGACTCTCTCTCTCTCTCTCTCTCTCTCTCTCTCTCTCTCTCTCTCTGTGTGTGTGTGTGTGTGTGTGTGTGTCGGGGGGTGGGAGTAAGGAAACAAACACTTCACAACACCTCAAGATGGAATGGCAGGTTAAAAGTGTAATACAAGACAAAAGAATAAATATGGAGGCCAAATTCAAACCACATACTGTATAGGGAAGTTGCTCAAATAAGAGAGGAGTAAAAAAGAGATGAGAAAGTAAGACATCAACATGGGATATTACTTTGATCCTAGATGAATTACTGAAGGCAGGCTTTTTTTTTTTTTAATGAAGCTGCTTTCACTGTAATTTTTCCCACAGCAAATGTGCCCTCAGCTAATTACATAAATTGCTGCATTGGTGCAGCCTGAGCAGAGAATAATATTGATTTTTTTTAAAAAAAAACCCCAGTTTTTTATTTTAAAAAAATCAGTACCACAGTCTATTGTTACAGCCTATTCACAATCTATTGAATCACATCTAGAGTTTTGTTTTGTTTTTAATGTGAGACAGAGTGATACTGCAAATAAATCCCAAGGTAAAAAAAAAAAGAAAAGGTATCCAGATAAATGGCAGAAATTGCAATCTGTCTCCAAGGAGTTGCTAAACCGCAGAATATTCTTTTTCCTATGACTAGGCTAAGTGCTTTTTACCCCTTACACATTCTTTTTCAGTGAAGGATGCATTTTCCAGACTTATTTCCTTACTGTGGCATAATACATGATGAAGTCTAATGTAACCGGCAAGAGCTGTAAGTGGCATCAGAAAAATCCCTGAATCAGCCAAAAGACTTTCCATAACTACCAAAGCTTTGGGCCACTTAGATAGTTTTAAGTGATACACTCAGCAGTTTCTAAATACAGAGACAAGGGCAGCAACTCTCTAAAAGGACAAAATGGAGGCAGTCCCATCAAGATAAGGTCTGAATGGATAAACTTGAAATTGCCACATGTGTTTAGTAGAATCTCTGGTACAATATCAACCTTGCTAAGATCTTCAAGCATTGCTCGATTTGATTATGCTCTGCAACCTGCAACCCTGCACCCACTTACCTGAGAGTAATCTTCACTGAACACAATGGAACTTATTTCTGAGAAGACATGTACTGTACCATTACATTGCAAGCCAAAGTATAAGTATCTGAGAGAATAATCAGCAATGACCATGATGAGATGTTGCTAGCACTGCACTGTGAATGAGCTATGGCCATTTACTGTATTTCTATTTTTACACAAGACATGAAAAGAGACTATCATGCCCATTTTACAGGTATTAAACTGAGTCATATGCTACAAGTCTATGCATGGTCATTTGGGAGCAAGGGCCAAACATGTGACAATGCATGACCCCAATCTTGAACATGCTCCTGATGTAAATCACAGCCCTGTGCCTACTTTCTGCAGAAAATCACCAGCTGCCTGGTGCTATTTGGGAGTTTGTATTGCATCAGGGACCAATGGCTGATCCAAGAGCAAAACTAAACACGATGTTACAAATGTACTTTAGGATTGTAACATCTATTTAAACCTGCAAATAGCAGCCATTGGAGAGACCAGTTAGATTTGGGGTTCCTGCAGAGGAGAAAGGCGAATTAATAATGCTTTCCTCCTGTGCTGCGGTTTCTATGAAAATTGCTTCCACCCCCTACAGCGCCTGACATGAACTCTCGTTGGCATCAATAGATGCTGTGCCGAATTGGGAGGAGGCCACGAGGCCCTCTGCCAACACGGGGAGAAGCAGACGTGGACTCCTGAGAGACTTTAGCACTTTATGACATTGGACTTGTTGCACATCGGACATTGCACTTTTGAAACTCTTTGCACCTTTTGAGACATTTGTACGTTGCATGGAGTAGATTTCCTCCAGTTGCATATGCATATATATATATATATGATTGAATATTCTTCACGGTTTGAGTCATTTGGATATATTATTCTACTGTACCGTGTTGTCTGTTTTGTATTTAACACGGGGAGGCCTGGCAGGTCCCTCCCCCGATGCGAGGAGGTCTGGTGGTGCCCAGCCCCTTAAGATTGGGGGGGGGGCTCAGCCCCATACCTGCATACTTGTGGGAGCTGAGTTGTCCTCAGCCCCATAAAGTTGGCGCCTATGTCGCCTTCTCTCTCCCATCCAGACAACAAAGAGGCATTATCAGAGTTCAAGCACACAATCAGGCCAGGCAAAAACATTCAAGGTACCAAGCAGGACCAGTGAGGTGTGTGTGTGGAAACAAAAGCCAGAATGCATGGAAACACCGTTTACCTTCTTGCCACAGTGGTACCTATTTGTCTACTTGTGCTGGTGTGCTTTCGAACTGCTAGGTTGGCAGAAGCTGGGACAGAGCAATGGGAACTCACTCCATTGTGCAGATTCGAACTGCTGACCTTTCGTTCGGCAAGCCCAAGAGGCTCTGTGGTTTAGACCACAGCGCCACCCACATCCCTTTTTAAATGTAAGGTAAAGCAAGGAAGGTAAGGACCTGATGCCTGCAAATATAGTTTTGCAGACCAGGGGATAAACATGCCCAGTTTGATGCTGCGTTGCACTTCTCTTTTAATCGAGGAAGACCATGGTGGGCTCTCCTGGTGTTGTTGGTTTGCTTATTCAATTTGCATCCCTTACTTCATTCCCAAGGGGCCCATGTTTTTGGATGACAACTCCCATCAGCCCTGACTCCTAGGGAGTTGAAGTCCAACAACTTCTGGACCACAGGTTCCCCACGCCTATATTAAGGGAGTCAGGCTGCAATTGGATAGGCCAGGGGTGAAGAATATCTGAGCTGAATAGGGCCCTTCATGATTCTCTCCCAGGCCACACTGTGGTGATATCACCCCTTTAACACTGGTTTATGGGAATGGGTTAGAACCTCAGAAATAGTGAGCTGTCTCCCATTAAGACTTCAAGGCCAGTGTCACAAGGTAATTGGGTAGAAGAGGTGAACGCCCATAGTGTAAGTTCCCATAAAACCTGGATTGGGGGGAGCTCTTGGCAGCCAGCTTGCCAAGCTGAGATCAGCATCTATTTGGGTTTTTGACAGCATCTTGTTCCATTGCCCAGCCTATTGATATTTAAGTGTAAATGTTTATGTTAATTAGCTGGATAAGTTAGGGTTTGTTTTCCTACCTTCTGAGCTATTTTAATCTATGTAATTATTTGGAATTTTTTCCTCTCTTGTAGAGTTTTATTTTAGTAAAGTCTGTGTATGATTTTACGAAATTTGGTCTGGTCTGAGTTCCTGAACCCTTTAATTTTGACCGTGCTTTCCAGAGCATTAGAAACATTCTTCTGCACCACATAAAGATATCACGGTGGGTTTCGTTAGTCCCAGGATTTACATGCTTCCCCTTCTTTGGGTACCCAAGCTATTTCTCAGCTTTCAGAAGAAACCTCTGCCAACTGTTAATGGATATCCAATCTACAGTGGCCTCCCAGAATTATTTACAGCATCTCTGGGTTGCTTTTATTTCCAGATAATGTAGTAGCAGCATGTTTCCAGTTACAGCAGAAATAATGATGAAAACAAAAGGGAAACCTTATTCCCTTCCCTAATAACAAATACAGTGAAATTACACTTTACAATACTACAGTGGTGCGTTTATAGCGCTCTTGGATCTCAGGATGAATCGCGCAGCAAACACATGGCAAGCATCTGTAATATTCCAGAACTCACACCATGCTTGGATTACTATTTTTACAAATGGGGTTGGGGAGAGAGAATAGGAGTTAAATTTATCATCCATCTGATACTGCACAACCTAGTTTATTTGCAGTGATATTGGGAGAGACTTACTGGGAGAGCAAAATCAGTGGGAAGGATATGGGGGGGGGTGAAGTTAGCAGGGAAGATAACGTGTTACAGATATATTTTATTCTCGCTTAAATATTCTCGCTTAAACATTCTAAATGTTTTGTAAAAGTGGTATGAATTTCCATTGCATTCATAAATCCAGAATGTTAAAATAGACACAGGCATTTAGGATATAGCCATAGACATTCTAAAGGAAGCACATTAGTACCAATTTGACTCACTGATGAATGGTTTTTAGTGGAGTTATATAATGCCATCAAAATACTACATTTTAATTCTGTGGTTGGCAGATTATGTTGTGTGGAAGCAATGGAGGTGGAGGTGCCAGTAAATGCCATTTCTTTGCAAAATTTGGCTCAGAGTTGCAGCTAATCTCAGCCTCAGTTTTGGAAAGGATTTTTGTGAGTTGAGTAACCAGATTTCAAATCTGATAAGTGCTACAGCAGTGCATACTGTGGCATAGTTGTTTAGCATATGAGCTGTTTGTTGGAAGTTCCCAACTTGGGCCCCAACTGCATTATAGATTTGAAGTTGTATAATATCACTTCAAACAGTGATTGCTTCCCCTAAAGAATCCTAAGAAATGTAGTTTGTTTAGGATATTGGGAGCTGTTAGGATATCCCTATTCCCCTTTCAGAGCTACAGTTCCCTGGGTGGTTTAACAATCAGTGCCTCCTCCTAGGGAACTCTGGGAATTGCAATTCTGTCCATTGAAATTAATGGACCTAACTCAGCCATTTTCATTCATTTCAGTAGTTCTACCCTGAGTAAAGCTTAGTAGACTACCAGACTGTGTGTTTTCTCTCAAAATATGCACAGTCAAACCTCAATTGTCAAACGTAATCCATTCCGGAAGTCCGTTCGGCTTCCGAAATGTTTGACAACCGAGGTGCAGCTTCTGATTGGTTGCAGGAGCTTCCTGCAGCCAAGCAGAAGCCACGCCGGATGTTTGGCTTCTGAAAAACGTTCGAAAACTGGAACACTTACTTCTGGGTTTTCAGCTTTCGGGAGCCAAAACGTTCCAAAAGGGAGGTATTTGGGAACTGAGGTTTGACTGTATTTAAATGTGTACATAACTGAGATGTGTTTTTTGAGATGCTGGGAAGATGCACTTCCCAGCGTTCAGGAAAGTGTAAAAACTAATGGATGTGAATGAAAGATCAAATTCAATACATATACTGATTGCAACTCAACCTATATCTGACTCCTGAAATTCTGAACATTGCTAGCCCACCTATCTGAACACAGGTTGGAATATTTGGCAAGAGCAGAACCCAAATGTGATGTTCCAGAGGAAAACTCAAACAATATTTTTCAGGAGGGAAAATTTGTCATGTGATTCCATCCTAGTTTTGTCTTTGAGAATAATTTTTCATAGATGAAGCTGAAAACCTTTCACGTGAATCTTATTTTGCACAAAGTGCATGGTGCTAAGGCAAACATAAGATAATATAATTTATTTATTGTCATTTCACAAGTACAAGCACAACGCTATACAAGTGCAACGAAATTGCATGCCATCCCATAAAAAACAGAAAGAAAAAACAAAACAAAAAACAGCACAAAACACACACACACCAAAAAAAGCCGCATATACACACACACACACATACATACATCCATCACAGCTCTCCAAGGTCATATTATCTGGTTACAGCATTTAAGATGGTTATAGCTCTTGGGTAGAAACTGTTCTTCAATCTATTTGTTCTTGATCTAATTGTTCTGTATCTTCTACCCGAAGGCAGTGGTGCAAAGAGACTATATCCTGGATGAGATGGATCCTTTAAAATATTGTTAACCTTTTTAAGGCAACGGGAACTGCATAGTTCTTCCAGAGATGGGAGAGGATGACCAATAATATTTTGGGCTGTGGTTATGACCTTCTGAAGTATCTTCTTCTCCCTGGCTGTGCAGCTGGAGAACCAAGCACAAATACAGTATATAAGAATGCTCTCTATGGAGCCTCGGTAGAAGGACACCAGCAGTCTCTCACTCAGATACTCACATACAGTAACTTTCCTCTTGACATAGAAAGAACTGAAGTGAATCTCATTTTCTTTGAGCTGTTCCCAACTGCAAGTGCTGAAGAATTGTTATCATGTCATGCCAAACTGCTAAGTGATAAATTCTGGAATACATAACCCAGAGAATTTATATCTATTCAATATGCCACTGTAGGAAAAAACAACAACAACCTCAAAGTAGGGGGAAATGTTCTTTCAACAGAAATTCTAGAATGTTCTGGTGGATGATATGGATATTAATGTTATGCTTGAATAGTGTATACACCAATTATGCTTCTGATTCTTGGGAATGTTAAAAGTAATTTTTTTAAAAAAAAACACAGGCATTTCTTTCATTGGCTTATCCCCTCAAAAGTATTCCTTGACTAGTATTACTCATTTTTGAAGTATATTTTTTATACTATTTTGCTGTCTCTCATCCTAACATTATACAATCAAAAGAGTCCTTCATCTTTCTCCACAGAGAAAAAAAAATCTGCTACCATTGCCTGAATGAAGTCTGTTACTTATGACATCATAAAGACCAGCTGAGATCTCAAGTTCTCTCAGACATGTTTTGCTGTATGAGGGTATTTTCAGAAGAAAAGTTTGGTGTGTGAAAATAAAATCCAAAAGTCACTTCTTTCAGAACATAAAGACAATGTGAGAACTTATCATTATTGAAACTGCCAAGCTTAATAGTTGCACATTGTATTCATGCTTAGGTGCCCATCACAATGAAAGTGGCATATGTGTGTCTGCTTTTTCAATATCCTCAGCATTTTAGACTCTCCTTCAGCTCATTGTCCTCCATTTTGAGGGTTCATCACTGTTTCTGTCTCCCTTGCTCAAAAAGCAAAGGACATTGGGAGGATTCCACACAATTCCACATCACCTCACAGGTTGAAAGCACACATGAGATAGTCATGGAGTCCCTGCAGCTCCCCCCCCCTTTGACCTGCTCCCCACAACTGATGGACATGCCTGCAGTAAGCTCCAAGTTTGGCAGCTATGTGTAGACACACTGGGTTCCTCCACGGGAGAAGAAATCTGGGTCAATCAGGATTCCCCTTTATATAGAATAGTGCTCTTCTACCTTGGGTCTCCAAGAGGTTGTTGAATTACAAGTCCCACAACACCCAGTCAGCTTAGCCAATGGTAAGAAACAAAGGGAGTTGTAATCCAGAGATATCTTGAGACCTAAGGTTGAAAAACACTGATGTAGGGGAACTCCCTGTATGTTTGGTAGGCACTTAAGCCCCTTTACATAGTTTTTGAATTGTGAAGCCATTGGGGCAGGGTGGGGAATTGGCCCATACTTCTGGTTCAGGCATGTCCAACAGGTAGATCGTGATCTACCGGTAGATCACTGGACGTCTGTGGTAGATCACTGGTAGATCAAAGAAGCTGAACAACTGTGGCTCCCCTAAAACAAAGCTCAACATTTTACCTCCTCCCTGAAAAAACTCAACAACTTTGACTGAACCCCCCAAAATGGGACTTCCTCCTTCCCCCCAAAAAGGTGGCAGATCACTGCCAGTTTTTAACTCTGTGAGTAGATTACAGTCTCTTGGGAGTTGGCCACCCCTGATAGTTTATGGAGTTAGCCAGCAGTGAGACGCCTATACACATAGTTTCAATGCAGAAGGGGATCACATGAAACCTTATCATATATGCTAAATAGCGTCCCAAATATTTTTTCTATTTTTCTATTCTATTTTCTATTCTTTTCAAGCATGCCTCATGAGGTGGGAAAAGAGCAGAGAAGTGGTGAGGAAGAGAAGGGTGCTTAAACATTTACAGCCTGCCCCACCCCATCCAATTCAAAACACACATTTGTCCTAACATTAGCCTGAAATATGTAATTTGTCCTCAATATAATCCACTCTCCAGTCCTTATTAGATTTAAGGCAGGTTTTTTTTTTCCTCTTGAGTCCAATACACACATACCACAAACTGGTTGAAGGTGTGTTAAAATTTATATAGTGATTACGATAGCTTTCTATATAACATAGTTTCCCACGGTAAAAAGGCTCTCTCACTTTACCGGGACAGATCAATTGCTGAGACACAATAATTCAAATGTTTGCTACGGTGGCACTGGAATTGCATCTGCACAAAGGACATGCAGATAACAGAGCTATTAAATCCATGAATAAGATATAAGGCCGACAAACAGGAAGCGAAGGCTAAGCTAAAACTGATATTGGCGTCAAGCTACTGAATTGAGAATGGCACTGCAATAAAAAAAAGAGAGAGCAAGAATTTAATCTGCCTGCTGCATGTGTTGCTAGCAGCCTGCGTAGGGCAATAAATAAATGGACTGGGCTGATGCATAATACATTGATGGAAAGGGAAATAAACAAATTAAAGAAATTCTCCTGGTGGTAGAAAACTGAAAGCGTTTTGAGAAGACTCTGAAAGATGCAGGAAATGAAAGCACAAGAGTCCTAGCCGCTTCACCACATTCTTCCCATGGCAGGGAACTTGTGGCCCTTTAAGATGTGAAATAGAGCTCTGTTTTAAGAGGCAGAGGTTGGGAGCCAAAAGCTGCTTTAGGCCGGCCCCAGTGCTTGTGCATACTGAATGGGATCACTGACCTCCCCCACCTTTTTATTTGAGCAGCTGCCTGTGCCACATCAAACTGCTTCAGCTTCAAAAACCAGCTTGCTGTGCAGGATAGAAAGCTGCTGGTGTTCAAGAGACATGCAAGAGCAAAGCACCTTAACAGCTGTGCTTGTTTGACTCCTGATCTGGGAGTTAAAGGAAGGTTGGCTCTAGAAGTTTTACCATTCAAGTTACATAGCCTTTCTTGAATTAACCATTGCCCATAGCAAGCAATGCTTTCAGGAGTCAACCCAGGGGGTACTATGTGTTTTGTACAGGGGCATCTACGATTTTATACTTTTAGCATCTCTACTTTTTAGACGTTTTGAAATGTTTAATTTTTTAATATATTTTTAATCATTTTGTTCTGTCACCTCCATTTTTAACCTCTCTGTGCCTCTTTGGGGGAAAGGGTAGCACAGAAATACAAACAAACAAACAAACAAATATGTAAGCCACTCTGGATTGTCTTGGGGAAGATAAAGTGACTAACAAATTTAATAAACACACACACACACACACACACACACACACACACACACACACACACACGAATATGGTGGATAAATAGGCTTACTTCACAGCTAACATACAGGCAGAAGTTTGAAAAATCCTTTCTTAAATTGTTTGCCACTGGGAACATGATTCTCTCTATCTAGTTCCATTTAAGTACCATCTTTCCTTTCCTCAGTGTACTGCAGGAAGGGAGGGGATATTCTGTGCATTACCTGAAAAAGACTTCCTTGTGCCTTTACCAAGTGCTTCCTACTCTGGATTTTGATTTCCTTTTCCAGGTCTCACCCATCATTCTGCCTCTCTTGTTTCCACTGTAGTCACTTGCATTGCTGAATTGGTCTGTTGCCTTTAATTAAGTCTTAAAATTCATGCTAGCTTGGCTCTTTTGCATGTAGTGGAAACCTTGAAGACATGCCCCCTCCCTTCAGCATTTTTTTTGCTGTTTTTGCAGGGAATTGCAACCTGAAAATGGCCTGTCTCCCTTTCTGCTACTGACTTCCAGGACTTTGCTTCCTCCTTTCCAGCCCTTGGGACTAAACTCTGAGAGCTAAATGAGATTAGCTTCTCAGTAAACAGGCACTGGAATGGGTTGTACAAGATGTGAGGAAGAGACCCAAAAGTCGTAAGAATTCCTTTCTTAAAACAATGCACCCATTGACTAGGGTTAGGGGAGCAATTCAACCCACTTTGCATTGAAAAGCAATTCTAATTTGCACTTTCTGAATTTGCATGAACCAAAACACAGCCATCATACAAAATCCACACTTTTCTGAATTTTGCAATGTGAAGTTATTCATACGAAAATGCATAGACTGGGGCATAGTGAGTGTAAATATGCATTTATTAGTGCAAATAGCATGCAAAAATGTTTTGCAAAAATGTGTCTATTGGAATAAATTTGCATTAAAATAAAGAACTTTCATGAGGGTTTTTAAAAAAGAACAAACTGATATGGAAATAATGAGAACGGAACTCAACAGTGGAAAAATCTGAGAAATTGGCAGATTTACCCACTGCTACTGTTGGAGCAGCACATGGATGATGCCAAATATCTGTTGATGTTTCAAAACTGACTGCTGCTAATCCTGTACAAGAATGCCCAGGCAGTAAAGTGTAAGGAGTTTTGCTCTACAGCCACCATTCTCCTCTCTCTCTCCATCTGTCTATTAGGCATACACTCCAATGAATTAATAATGCTCCTGTCTGAACTGGGTTGCTTGGAAATTTCATGTATAATGATACTAAGTGGTGCTGTTGGCCTGAGAGCTATTTCTTCTCCATGCATTTAGAAGACAAAGACCTATTTAAAGAAACATAAGTAATACTGTTACTAGCGGAAGTGCATTACAACTGACATTCTTCGTGAAGTGTTTATTGCAGCGCTGAGTGCTTTTCAGACAATAATTATGACTGCTCTTTAAGTTTAGATTAGCTATCCTTTCTGTCATGGCACTGATTCACAACTTAATGTGTTGTTTTCTGATGCAGGAAACAATGGGTGGTGGTTGTTTTCTCTTTTTCCTGTTGATTAATGTGCATTATTGTTTAAAACCCAGGTTAATGTAGAGTTCTATGAAACATGACAACAGTTGACTTTGAGATGTTCCATGCTTTTTAAAAAATCAAAAAAGTTATTTATCTGCTGCAGTTGCTTCATTGCAGAGGCCTATTGAAAGGAACCTGGATAACATGCAACAATTCCAGCACATTATGGGCTTGAAGGTTATCATTACTGTTATTGCTAGTTATAATAATAAAGTTTATATTGCTACCCATTCATAAATATTCATTGGGCAACATATAAGAAAACGGGTCAGGTTGGTGCATCCATTCATTATGGAAGTGAAGCAATTCTAATATCAATCAATCAGTTTTGTGATGGACCTCTAGAGACCAAAAACCCAAAACAAAACCCTATGTCAAAGATGAGGTGTAAAAGACAGTGTGCCAGCAGGAGGAAGAGGAGGAAGAGGAGTTGACACCGGCCGCTGCAACGCAGACTTGCGATGTCACACACACACGCCTGCCCGTCTGCGTTGTAGTGGCGGGCACACACAAAATGGTGCCCCTGCATTACAGTCCAAATCCTGATCCAAGTTAGGCAATTTTGGCAAATCCAGACTTTGACTGGATTCAGTTGGGATAATATCCAATCACCTCGGTCAGGTCAATCCACCTGGAGTGATCTTGAGCTGTTGAAAGTTGTGGGATGGGGGGGGGGTTAGAAGGAAAGGCAGGAGGCAGCCTCTGCAAAGAGCAGCATGGAACTGTTTGCAAAAGGGCTTTCAAACAGCCCCCCCTGTACTTTTGCTGCAATTATCTGGTTTGCTAGTTCATTCCCTGCAGGGAGCATACTAGTGAAGCAGACCTCAGCAGGACCAGGATCAGATGGAGGGGTGGGGATGAGGCTGCACAGCCTAGTTCTTATCTAGGCAGCAACTGAATGGGAGAAGGGGAGGGAAGAGACAGTGCACTAATGATCTGCCTGCAGTGGACAGGAGATTAGAATGGGGAGCCAGCCCAGTATTGCACAGTGTGCCTTTAAGTAAAAGCCACAATAAGACTCAGAGCAGATTCAGGAAGAATGGTAAGAATTAAGCCCAATGTTGGCCAGTGCCAGTTGTAGAGTGGTTTGGGATCTAGTAGAACCCAGGCAAGCTCAGCAATGCCCACAAAACGCCACATTTCTGGAATTCTGCTGGGCTCTGCTGGTGGAGATATCACCCTGTTTGCCCACATGTTTGGTGGCCAGCAGGAGGATGGTTGAGCTGGCAGAAGTGAGCAGAGCGGTGGCATGGGAAGGTTCAGATTGCCTCCCCTATTCATTCATTCCAGTGGTTCCACTCCCATTTTCTCTCAAAATAACAAAATAATAAGTGTACTTGCTCTCAAAATACTTTTTTTTTTTAAAGTAGCTTGCTAAGGTTTTGAGATGAGAACTTCATTAGAACATATGGGAAGCGCCAAAGTCAGTTCCAGGCTAAATACCAATCCACACATTAATCCAGAAGATGTAAACAAGGCCAGTTTGTATTAGAATTAGCAAAGATAGAATCCCACAAGTCTCCCTACTGAAATGCATTAGACGGTCTTGTAGCCTGTCCATATGAACACGGTGAGCTTCAAAAGCTGAAATTATGTTAAAGGTTGAGCATAGCATGCCCCGAAAATTTTCAACTTGAAGCATTCATAGTGCTATGAATCATTTACAAAACAGGTGCCATGGATGTTTACAACACAGGTCTACAAAAGTGCAACAAAACAACAACATAGTGTTAGAAGAAAATCTAAGAGCAAATCCCCTGTTTATGCTGAGCTTAAGATTTGGCAAATGCTTCTCACTAATTAAAGACAATTAAATTTAGTGTTTGCGGAAAATAGAAGTATTTTAAGGTTCAGAATTACTTGTGGGACAAAATAGAGGCTATCTTGATGGAAGTGAAAAGAATATGCAACCTATATTTGTAATTATTATTTGAAAGGTACATAAGCAACTTTTAAGACATTAAAATTGTTTTATAATTTGTGTAGGAAGGGAAAAACTATGCAGGATATCATACAGATATAGAGGTGTACTAATCAGAGTAGACCCAGTGCTTCCCCCCCTAAAAATGTTTAGGGGTACTCTCATTTTGACTCAAGAAAACCACCATTTTATAGTTCAAATCGGGGGAAATAAAAACAGTAAATGGACAAAAGTACAAAGATTCACAAAATGTTTAGGGGTATGTGCCCGTCCCCCCCAAAAAAACACTGAGTAGACCTATTGAAATTAATGGACCTAGCTTAGCCATGTTCCTTAACTTCAATGGGTCTACTCTGAGTAAAACTTAGTTGAATACCACCCGATGGGGAAATTGACTTTATCCATTGCTTTCTGCTGGTGGTTTAACCAATTAACAAGGCATATTTTGTGTTCATGTCCAGTTTGCATGTTCCCCACAAGTATCTGTCTGGCCACTGTGAGAACAGGATGCTGGACTAGATGGGCCATTGGTCTGATCCAGCAGGCTCTTCTTATGCTCATGTGGTCTTCACAGGCATACTTCTACTTTAACCAAAAAAGTGAGTTTCTTCATTTTAAGCTACCTCCTACCTAGCTTCCTAAATAGTAAGGCAATGAACAAAACCAAAACAAGGGACAAACTATTAATAATCTGCTTAATTTTGTCACACTCTCCTAAATATTTCACATTGTTCAACAAAGAATAGAGAAGCTGAAGAGCTCTAATTTGTGGTTACCAGATGTCCCAGTTTCCCAGGGACAGTCCCCGGATTTACAAATCTGTCCCCGGACAAAATCCGTCCCCGGAATGTCCCAGGATTTCATTTAATGTCCCCAGATTTATATTTTAAGTGTTGTAGATTTATTAGTAGGGAATGAATGTTGAGTCATTGGTTCAATGGCACAAGACACATCATATGGGGACTTCAGGCGAGGCAAAGTGGTGGGTGCCACGGCAGCAAGCAGCTCCTGAAACCAGCCATAGCCAACTGCGCTAACAGGCTGGCTCCAGGCTGCTGAGACTGCCACTGCCGCCACCACTGCCGAAGGGGAACTGGGGTAGTTCGGCTTGTCAACTGGGGGAACCGCTGACACCCTCCCCCCACAACCCAAATCGAGCCGGGAGCGAGAGCGCCTGGCCACCTGGCCAACTGCCCAGTGGTGCTCCGGGTCCAGGAAAACCCCGGAGCTGACACAGGGAGAAGGGGGAGAGGAGGAGACTTTGTCGCACAGCTGCCGCTGCTGCTGAGAGGGAGAGGTAGGAGAGCACTGGGCGGGCAAGGACATGTGGCCAAGCTCAGGCCCAACCCGAGCCTACTCCATGGCAGCTAGCGCTCCAAGGAAGCAGGCCAGGGCCCAGGGGAAGGCGGCGTGACAGAGGAGACTACAGAAGAGAAGATATTACTTCTTTTTAAAAAAATAACAACTCTCTTTTAATAACTTTTTTTCTCTTTAAAAAAAAAATAGTGTCCCCGGATTCTTTGAAAAAAATCTGGTAACCTTACGTCTAATTGGAGGGAATTGCTTTGGTTCTCTGTGCAAAAAGGACTAATTGATTTAATTCCTGTTCCTGGAAATGTACATGCAACTGTTCATTAATTTAGAAGTCCATATAATCCCCTCAGTCCAAACTAGAACTTCCTTTTCTGATAGGATTCCTGCAGCAGTTCCAATGTTTGTTCCTGAGCCAGGTTCATTGAAGGCCAATTTTCTTGAAGAAGGATGACAGCCTAATATCACATGTGGTTAGGGACAAAGACGGGTCCAAAGCAGATTGCATCAGCACCAGTGAGGAGTAGGGGGAATGTTGTGCACAATCCTATTAAGGCATTATTATATAATGGAAATAGCGGGATGCAGGTGGTGCTGTGGTCTAAACCACTGAGCCTAGGGCTTGTCGATCGGAAGGTCGGCAGTTCAGGAACCCACAATGGGGTGAGCTCCCATTGCTCGGTCCCAGCTCCTGCCCACCTAGCAGTTCAAAAGCACATCAAAGTGCAAGTAGATAAATAGGTACCGCTGCGGCAGGAAGGTAAACGGCGTTTCCGTGTGCTGCTCTGGTTTTGCCAGAAGTGGCTTAGTCATGCTGGCCACATGACCCGGAAAAACTGTCTGCGGACAAACGGCTCCTTCGGCCAATAAAGCGAGATGAGCACCGCAACCCCAGAGTCATTTGTGACTGGACTTAACTGTCAGGGGGCCTTTACCTTTACCTTTATATACTGGAAATTACACACACTGGGTGGAGCGGGACATGTGAAAAATGTACTAGCTCTATTCCCTGTTTCCCAAGCTCTCTGCAAGTTCAAGGGTGCAAGATTGCACCAAGGGTTGGCATAATCAGGTACGTACCAACAGCAGGACCCACTAACAAGATCTCCACAGACCAACTCCACCTCTTTCCCACTGCAACTTGTTTGTCCACCAGCCTTTCACTGTGGCCCTGATAATGGTGGTGGTAAGGAGTAGTAGTAGATGCCACTGCCTGCTTAATCAGTGGCCTGGTGGTAGCAACGATGAGGAATAAGAGGAGCATCTGGTGAAGATGGTGATGAAGAGCTTGACTAAGAGAGCGAAGCCCTTGGAGGATGTCTTGCCCAAGGGCCTTTTAAAACCTGGAACTGACAATGACTGTCAGATGGTGGGATCTTGCTTCTACATGTGTAGGCTTCCCACATGATGTAGAACCCAGGTTTCCCAGGGTTCTTGATCACACAAAAGCCACTGAGTACAGAAGGCTCCATTGCTTCATGCCAGTTGTGAGGACCCTTTGGCACTCTCGATGTTGCTGAGCTACATCTCCCATTATTTCAGCTTATTGGACATGCTTGCTGAGGGTGATGAGAGTTGCAGTTCAGCAATGTATGGAGGGTCAAAAGTTACCCACACCTGATTCAGACAGTCAGCCTCAAATTCCTGGAAGGTGAGGGGAATAGGCATAAGGGGGTAGAGCTAATATGCTTGACCCTGTGTTCTTCCTTGCATGTGGCATTTTACAATAACGCCTGGATAAGGCTATGATGGTAATTAGTGTTAAAGACCAGAAATCACAGCATGGTCTGTCATTTGTATGTGACATCTTTTGTGGCAATCTCTTATTTTTAATGAGAAAGATTAACTAACCAGTGAAGCTACAGTTCTCCATCCCACAGGTGAGCAGAACCCCTGAGAATCGTGGGCTTGCCTCTGACAGTTTCATTGGACTCGAACACCTTCTTTGTGCATCTTTTAAGTTGCCTTAAAGTTGGCATTCAAACTGGATGCAATGAAAATGGAGGGGGGAGGAACACCAGACTCCTAGTGTGTGTAATGTTGAATGTGTGAAGCAGGGTGCACCCATGAACTTGTTTATCACAGTGCTCCCCTTCCTTTCATCCTACTCCCCTCACCTTGCACTTTCATTATATCCAGGTTGAAGGCATGTTTGTTTAGTCTTTAATGCTTTTGGGCAACCAACACTCTGCAATAAATGCCAATAAAGAAGAAATGAACTTAATGTAATGTATACTATCAACATAGGGGTACTCCCTTACAGACTTTTAATTTTAGACACACATTTTATGCCAACTATATCTAAAAGTTTGGCCACAGATGGGGCAGGATTTGGGATGGGGGGGCAGCCCACATTTTCTTTTCTGTCCTTTGTATGTAATAACATCAGTGATTCTTTCAGAAGGATCAGAGAATGTACCAAATGGAAGCACTATAATTAGCTTTATCGTACCTAACGCCTTCTCCTGAACACATGTAGGATATAGTCCCCTGATGTTATGGTGCTATTTCATTCCCTATGATCAAAAGATCTGTGTGACTCTTATATGTATTTGTGTCTTTATGGCACTGAAATGAGAGCCTCTTTCAGAGTTCAAAGTGCTTTTTAATGCACAAAGACCAGGTGAGGGTAAAAAATAGAGGCCTTCAAAAATCCAAGGAAGTGTCAAAGACTAATGACATTTTATATCATTTGAGAAGTAAGGGGTGAAGGTTAATGCTTAGAACATGTGAACCAAAGGGAATGTTTGAGGGTCATGAGGCCCAGAGGGAAATGGAATAAATGCACAGAGAAGGCTCCTAAACAATGCCATGCACTATCACTTTTTAACACCTAATATCACATAGGAAAACAAGTGCCCTTCTACCAAGAAATGTTTTATAATTGCACCAGGTATTTAATGTATTTCTAGCTGTTCAGAACAAATAACAAACTATACATTTGGGGTGCATTTTTCCATCTTGGTAGATATACCTGAGCACAGAACAAATAATAGTAAAGGTAAAGGGACCCCTGACCATTAGGTCCAGTCGTGTCCGACTCTGGGGTTGTGGCACTCATCTCGCTTTATTGGCCGAGAGCCGGCATACTGCTTCCGGGTCATGTGGCCAGCATGACAAAGCCACTTCTGGCGAACCAGAGCAGCACACAGGAATGCCGTTTACCTTCCCGCCAGAGCGGTTCCTATTTATCTACTTGCACTTTGATGTGCTTTCAAACTGCTATGTGGGCAGGAGCTGGGACCGAGCAACGGGAGCTCACCCCGCCGCAGGGATTCGAACCGCCAACCTTCTGATCAGCAAGCCCTAGGCTCTGTGGTTTAACCCACAGCGCCACCTGGGTCCCATAATAGTCATGGTTTATTCCTCCCCCCATAACTGAAAAACTAAACTGAACTGAACTGAATTGTCCATTGAAAGGAGAGAATAGGGATACTGAAAATAGTAAGGACTGTGAAGTTGTTCACATTCAGTGTTGATTAAGTGTGAGAATAAGCATGGTTACTGTTGTTGTTGTTGTTGTTGTTTTTTGCTTCTAATGATTTTACTGTTTGTATTGCTATATGTTTTTTAAGTTGTACTTTAAATTAGTTTTGTGTGCTTTGAAATTTTGCAAACCATGCTGAAAATTTTGTTGAGGTCTGGGGTGTAAAGCAAACAGATCAATCAAGAAACTACTCCCCCTTCCATACACATTTTGTCAACACGGAGCATCATGTTTGCACAGTCTGTTAGCAGTTTCCTTCTCTTGAATATTTGCATCTTGAATGGGAAACTGGTTTGTGAAAGTCACTGCTGAGTACAATGTGAAATATTCAGACAGTTCTGTCATTGGAATGTGAACCTGGTGGACAGTATGTTGCAAATGCAACATAACCAAGCCAGAAATGTTCTTTAAATAGGGAAGTGATGGGCAATCAACAGCATAATGCAAAGCGTAAATACAGTGCTGCATTACTCAACAGCTAGCCAGGTCTAATTTTTAACTCGGTGGTGGGGTACTATATCCTTTGATAAGGAACTAGCTTCCACCCCAGGTTAGGGTTTTTGTGGGGCTAGCAAATTGTTTGCACTCATTTGCAACATTATATATGCAAAGCTTGGAACTAATGCCATGGGGGAAAAATACCAGTGTACCAAAAGGTCAGGAAGGCTGTTGTGCTAGAATTTTGAAGTTTTCATTTTTCCTTTCATGCACAGGGATATTTTATCGTGGAGACCCATTCAGATGAGCAGCCCTCTCTCCAACTATCCTGAGATGAAATAGTCCTGTGAGGCTACCACGGACCCTTCCTGAACATTTAAATCAGGTATTAGTGTTTGAGCACAGCAGAAAAGAACAATCTTTAAAAAAAGAGCATTAGGCAGCCATAAATACATAAACCACAGCTCTATATGCTTTAGATTTAATCCATTCTCCTTGTCTCCTCATGACCTTTTCCTTCTCTTGCAGAGTAGGTTGCTTAAACTCATTGAGGAAGGTCATGCAAACTGATTTTCAGTTCTGCGAGTCTTGATAGATAGTTTCCTAAGTCTTAGTAGTTTTCCCTTACTGTAAACCAATCACTGAAATTTTGTTTTTTCAGTACTGTATAATGTTCATTAGGAAAGAACTTGGCTTGGATACTAATGGACTCTAAAATTCTATGGCCTGTAAATGACTCATTAACAAATACCTAGAGAAACCAATCTTATTTGAAAGCAAAAAAAACAAAACACTAAAAATCAGAAGCTTCTGCTAAAAGCTAAATGCAAGATACTAATTAATCTCAAGCTGTTGTATTATGCAGGTATCCTCCCTTCTGACAGCAAACATCTTTTATCAATAGGGAGGTATTGATCACAGGTAGCAAAATGGATTAAGGTTGTGCCTCTGGCTACTCCATGCATGCATCCATTGAGTGCAGAGAAAATTGTGATAGCTGCCATGTTTTTCTGCTGCAAACTTTGTGAATGAAGCAAACAGGAAACGAAGGAAATTTACCTGAACAGCACAACTCTTACCATTGAACCCCATTTCCCAAATGCGAAATCCAAAAGCACCAGTCCCAATACAAATCATTTGGGGAGCCCACTTCTTACACACCTACTTTGTGAGATCGGTCCATTCATTCATTCTCTCTGCTTCCTTTCCTTCAGCCATTACTGATCCATTAGATGATCCATCCTCTTACCCCATGATAGCTAAGCTTACTCAGGAGTCTTTGGTGAAGGAATGCATCACAAGCTTTTTGAGACTGCAAGGAGACAGCGCCTACTTCACCACTCCTATCCATAAGCTTTTTGTTCCTCTCAAAGAACTCTAAAAGATTAGAATGCTGTTCCTTCAGTGCTTTTTTCCAGAACTTTTGCCTTCCATACCTTCTGCCTTCCAGCATTCTAATATGGAAGAACTTTGGTTCCTAAAATCAGTGATTATCTGTAGTGTTAATACTATTTAGATCTCTCATTGTGTTTATTAGAGAGTCTGCAGTGTAGTGGTTAAGGTGTTGGAATAGGAGTTGGGAGGATTTGTGTTCAATTTCCAACTCAGCCATGATGCTCACTTTTAACCCAGCACAATATTTCAGCATAGCCTTTCCCATAGAGTTTTCATGAGGATAAAATAGATAGAAACATCCATTCTACGCTGAGCTCCTTGGAAGAAGGATTAGGATACAATAGGTGTGGGACATAGGGTTCAACAACCACTTTTTGCATCTGAACCCCAAATGCACTCCCCACCCCCCACTTCCTGGTCAAACCCTAACATAGGTTACTGGTCATATATCATAGGCATTTATTTCCTGGCAAACCATAACCTTAGCTCAAGTCAAAAGTCCATACCACATCCATTTTGGTTATACCATAAGCATTTTGAGACCACAAAGTGATCAACTTTAAGATAATCTTCACCAAATGCAATTGGTCATTTAACTGTCTAATGAAAAAGATATTTAAATTACACATTTAAGCCATATAGCGGCATTTAAGTACCTGCTCGATTTTCTGGAAGGCATATAGTTTCTCAAAATGCAATTCTGATTCAAGTTTTAGTAATATGAAAATATCTCCTGATTTTGCAAAATGTCTAGAGAAATCTGTCTGTGAGCTCCCCATTTCTTATGATGGAGAAACCTACGTAGACTAGAAATTTTATAGCCCAGAATCACTGCAGAAATAAGTTTTTGTTTGTTTGTTTGTTTGTTTGTTTTTACAGCAGAAAGCATTTTCGAACACATAGTTGGCTGTAATGTCTGAGTTATATAGTTTCATATTCTCTCGCTTGGTTTTTTTTAAATAAAAAAATACCCCAAATATTAGCCTGCACAGGAGCAGCCATGCCAGGAACAGAATCACCTTCCCAGAGAGGTTCACTTGTTTCCCCCCTCTCTGATCATTTCAGCACCTTTTAATTTATCCAGGGTTTTCATTGGTTTAAGTTTTAAGTTTTGGGGACGACAGAGGACAAGATGGTTGGACAGTGTTGTCGAAGCTACCAACATGAGTCTGACCAGACTGCGGGAGGCAGTGGAGGACAGGAGTGCCTGGAGTGCTCTGGTCCATGGGGTCACGAAGAGTCGGACACAACTAAACGACTAAACAACAATAACAAAGTTTTGGTTGTAAATAGTTTTATGTTGTCTCGTTGTTGTTGTTGTTGTTGTTGTTGTTGTTGTCTTCTATTATTTATTGTTGATTTCTCTTATTCTTCCTTGCATTTTTATGTTGTTTTGTTTAAAGCCACATGAAGAATATCTATTGATAGGTGGCTATAAAAATAATAAATACATGCAAATAAATATAATATGTGAATGAGGCAGGCATGTGGATGGCTGCCCTCATCACATCTACTTTGCCCCCTATTCTTGGAACTCTAATGTGGAGCGATAGTTTATAAGATTGGATCCTAAGTGCAATTAATTACAGAAATCTGACTGCAACAAATGACACTTTCTTCCAAGTAAATTTAGTTACATTGAGGCTGCAAGTCTGCTGTTATGGTAACAGAAGTGAGAAGTGTGATACAATATTGCATATAACCAGGAAAGCCACCATAATCTGATGGACTTGATTTCCACTGCAAATATTCTAGTTCTGTAAAAAATAGAACAACCCCAAACACACATGTATAGTATGTATGTATGTATGTATGTATGCATGTATGTATGTCTGCTTATTCTATTGTTCACTAGGTGTGGCATTAAGGCAGCATCTGAAAATGACAAGGGGGAAAACCCACACATGAAACAGCAACTAGTTACTGAATGAATGAATGACCTATTACTAAAAAGCATTTGAGATCTTCTAATACCATTTGAAAGAATGGGATGGACTTTGCCTGGGGCATGAAAGATAGCAAAGATGGTGCCAGGCAAGTATGTTAAGTGAGAAAGTTTTGCAATTAAGGTGCTGCTACCAAAAAGGTCCTATTAAATATCTAATCACCAAACCCCAGCAAGCAGATATGCCCAGACAGGAGCCCCAGCATATCTTAATTAATGGATAGCTTATGCTGGAGAAAACTGTCATTTTAATGCCCCAGTTCTATATGATTCTGTATGGGTTTTTTTCATCAGGAAAAAGTATTGACAGAAGCTCAAAGTGAAAAACCTCGGACAAGTTCCTGCTGCTGGGGTCGAGAATGAGGAATGTACCATTAAATGCACGCCCCAATGAAAACAAAGAACAGCCTCTGGACTTGGCTGTGCATCTGGATATGCCTCTTATTTATTTCTGCAGTTTCTAACATCAATGTTATTTGAGACACTGTGCATAGGGTGGAAAAGCAAAAAACTCCGCAAAAACAAAGAGAGAGGTTTGCAAACCCATATATACAGAAGTCAACAAATAATTTATTCAGAAAGCAGATTGTTCTATTTAAGCGATGCAACATTTTAAGGTTGTGGTTCAAAGTATCTCATTATGGAACCTTATACGGGCTTTTGTCGGATTCATTAGGGAACAGCTGGAGTTTCAGGTTTCTTTTCGCCACTTGTTGTCCTGGCCTGAATAACAAAGAAATCAAATGGTAAACGTTTGATGAGCCATGCCCCATCTTTATGATTTGATTTCCTTGGAATTGTGGCCAGGACAACAGGTGAGGAAAAGAAGCTCAAAGAGGGTGCTTGTATATGTGTATATATATATTTGTATATATCTTAGAGAGAGAGAGAGAGATAGAAAACAACAACAACCAGCATTTACAAGGTGAACAATAACCCACAAATGAAAATCTCTCTGACATGGAGAAATGGTTTCTCCCATAATGATGATTAATTCAATATTTAGATACATTTAGATAATTCCCCGGGAGGATTTAATTAGGTATATCGCTAGTCCTGCTAATTTATTTTTAATCTCAAAATTGTATGTAAGGCTTGCCCAGTCTCTTCCCTGAGGATTCCTCTGGACTTAACTTCCAAGAACATTTCCCTGCAAGCCAACAAGAGTGTCTTAGCAGGATGCAAACTTTATTAGTACAAAGACACTTAATTGTTTCACATAATGGCCCATGGGTGCACTGAGGCATATTAAATCCAGAGTTCAATGAGCTCCCTTGGATGACCAAGTTAGTTATTTATTCACTATTTTTATGTTTGCCACCCTTCTTATGCTATAAAAGGTAAAGGGACCCCTGACCATTAGGTCCAGTCGTGACCGACTCTGGGGTTGCGGCGCTCATCTCGCATTATTGGCCAAGGGAGCCGGCGTACAGCTTCCAGGTCATGTGGTCAGCATGACAAAGCCACTTCTGGCGAACCAGAGCAGCGCATGGAAACGCCGTTTACCTTCCCGCTGCAGCGGTACCTATTTATCTACTTGCACTTTGACGTGCTTTCGAACTGCTACCGGTAGGTTGGCAGGAGCAGGGAGCAAGCAACAGGAGCTCACCCCGTCATGGGGATTCGAACCGCCGACCTTCTGATTGGCAAGCCCTTGGCTCTGTGGTTTAACCCACAGCACCACCTGTGTCCCTTATGCTATACTTACTAGCAAAAGCATTGGTCCACTAGCCTGATGATCATTGCTAAGGTGTGGAGGACAAATAGTTCTGATAGAATGATTTATCAGCTTCCCACCTCAAAATTTACCCTAGCAGAAATGTTAGAGACAAGTCCTCTAACTGGAAACAAATAAATTCAGACATTTTAATCTAAATACAAACACAAATCAGTGTGGTGTATTGGATAGAGAGTTTCAGACAGGGACTGAGGGGACCTGGCTTCCCATTCATCTGTGAAGCTCATTGGCTGGCCTTGGGCTAATCAGATCCTTCTTCCTCACCCACCTCGCAAGGCTGGTGTGAAGATAAGATTGGAGGCAGGACTCATATGGTATTTTGAGAAGTTTGGAGAATGGATAATAATAATAATAATAATAATAATAATAATAATAATAATAATTTATTATTTCTACCCCGCCCATCTGGCCGGGTCTCCCCAGCCACTCTGGGTGGCTTCCAGTAAACATTAAAATACATCAACACATCACAGATTAAAAGCTTCCCTAAAGAGGGCTGCCTTCAGGTATTTTCTAAAGGTCATATAGTTGTTGATCCCTTTGACCTCTGATGGGAGGGCGCTCCACAGGGCGGGCGCCACCACCGAGAAGGCCCTCTGAGAAGGTTTACAACAGGCAATGAATCAATAAATAAAATGCCTAACCTCCATCCTTTAAACACCTATAGCAGGGATGGCAAAACTGTGGCCCTACAAATGTTGTTGGATGCTAGTTCCCATCAGTCTCAGCCAGCAAAGTCAGGGATGATTGTCCCAGGTTCTCCACCCCTGGGTGAAAGGATTGGTGGGTGTTTGCAAACTGCAGGACAAAACACTGTTGAGAGGTATTACTAGCCTTCTGGTCTTCCGGTCGGCGCGCCGGAGAGGACGGTCGGGGGGACATGTCGCTCTTGACATTCCCCAAGTCGACCGGGAAAAGGGGAGCCTGTGCCAGCGCCACAGCCCCCAAAACCCCTGGGAAGGTTGTCCCAGGGTCTCAGCGGTCCGGCTGAGCTCGCAAAGCTGTTCCTGCTCCCCCGGAGACCCGAGCAAGGGCTCCGGAGTGAGAGCGGGCGGCAGAGCTCCACGGACCCATCACCCCGTCGGCGGAAGCTGCGAGACCGCCCTCCCTGTGCGCGCCGATTCCTCCAAGGACTACAAAAGAATTTGACTCGTGAGTAAAAGGAAAAGAAAGATTTGGCTAAATTAGGAACTAGCTTGGGACGTTAAAACACGGAGGTCAGTCCCCTGCTACTGAGACAATGTAACAGGCATTTGGTATCCAAGGCATTTAAACTGCAATACAAAGTGACAATTCAAAACAGAGATTTAATCCATCTGTCACCCCTGGTCTTGGGGGTAGCTTACTGGAAGTGGAAAGCGGAAAAATTGATAAGATAAAAGGATTAAATTGAACTGCTTGAAAACATTGGATTTATAAATGAAAAATTGACTTTTGAGATTGTGGAAACAGTGCCTCTTAAAATGGCGGAGAAAAGTGAAGTGAATCTATGGAAAATTTTAGAGACACTGGAGGCATGGAGAAAGGAAACCCGTGACTCTGCAGAGATCATATATCAGAGTCTAAACAATATCAAGGACAAGCTAGGAATACGGGAAGAGGGGGAGGGAGATCCCCCTGCAAAGCCCAAAAAGAAAGCAAAGAAACACAACTCACCAGCCTGCCGGAAAACAACACAGAACCATAAGAGACATAGAGCTGTTAAGCAGCGTAAGACAAAAATGACAAGAAAGAAGAGGATTTTAAAAGGAAATAAAAGGAGGCAGCAGATAGAAGAAATGAAGAAAGACCAGTTTGTACAAGCCGAAGTTTGTCCTGGAACTTTGGGACAAACCTCACATGAGGAATCATGGTTTTGGACGTTGGAAAAATGTGGTGTGGGGTAAAATGTGATGGTGGGGAAATTGGACTTTTAATTTGGGGTTTCAAGACTTGGATTATGGATATGATAAAGAGATATTAGATAATATTATAGCTATGTACTCAAGATTGAGGAGAGACAGTGGGAAATATAAGACATAAGTTGAACAAAAAATAAGCCAAGGATGATGTATGTTAATATAAAATTGATTAATTTAAGACGATGTTATTGATAATGGAGTTTGAAACTGTTTAGAAGATGGGATTTAAAATAAGAACCAGTACAGGAGATGTGAGGAGGTCAGATAAAAATGTTAGAATAATGAAATGACCTGGCCGGGGAAGAAGGCCAGGACCTGGCAAAGTCCAAGAATTGAATAAATGAGTCAGGAACATTAATATAAGGGCAACTCCCATGTAAGGGGAGAAAGGATAAGGACCTCTCATGGTAAATGGGGGGGGGAGGCAATGAAAACCTGACAGTAACGAAATGTAAAATGCCTATAAAATTGAAAATGAATAAAAATTATTTGAAAAAAAAATACTAGCCTTCTGATGCTTTATGTGTCAGAAATGTATTGCTGAGAAGAGATTTCACCATTCACTCTTGTCTTACCTTCACATCTTTAACATTCATCCTTGTCCCTTCCTTCCCAACAAAGATGTCATCGATGTCGACAAGAATGTATCTATCCAAGGACAATGTAAGCCTCTTCCCTGACAGGAAGGAGATGGCATCTATAAAAATGAGTTTGTGCAGCCAAAAGTTCAAATTGTTTCCAAAAAGAACTCTTTGAATCCCATCATGAAGTCCCAGGTCCTGAATCACTGTGGCATAGAGAGAAGCCTTAGGCAGTGATACTGGGAATGGTTTGGAAGCTTGAAATTCTGTTAAAAGCACTGGTTGATAAGTGGAGTGATTATATTGGAAAATGGTCCAGTCTTCACCAGGTAACGGGCCTTTCTCAACCCTTGGGGCTTTGGTAATGTGAAGCAGAGGAGACTGGGGGTTTACCAAGCAGTTTTGCAGAGCGGCATTATTGTAGAGATGTAATGGAAATCCTTTGAGTTTAGTGCTCGACAAGCTGTTCTCATTGGCTTTATGAAAACCAATTATGCTAACACTGTATTCCACACAGTATTTTTCCAGGAGTTCTCTATTCCATGAATCCATGGAGGTGTACTTCAAAATATTTTCATAGATTACAATAATGTATTTCCCTTTGCCATTGTCTGCCAGTGGAGGAAGGTCCCCTTTTCCTGATGCAATCACCATCTGAAACTGAAACCGACTTGACTCCAGAATGGCTATGATGTCTTGGCCGAGCTGAGAGTACTGGCTCTCCACAAAGAGCAGCACAGTCGGGTCAGTCCTAGATGGGTCTATGGGCTTCACCGTTTTAAGCTCCATTGATCTGTATGGCAAGAGTTTAAGATCCTCACACTCTGCCCCTCCTGTGGTATCAATGAGGGCTATTTCCTGCTTGTGACCTGTGTACAAGTAATAAGCAGAAATGACTATGCTTGCTAAGCAGAAGGTGGCTAAGAGGACGACCAGTGTTCGAAAACTTCTACGAAGCTTCACAATAAGATTCATTTTTTTTGCAGCACTTTATGTTTGTTCATTTAGTTACTAAAAACAACAACAGCAATTGGCTTCTTCCTTCTAAAGTGCCATTATAAACAGACCAAGTGATGGTGTCAGTACCACTCTCCAAACGTTCATGTGACCATTGCAATGCATTTATAAGGGGGTTGTTCAAAACTATGAAACTCTGAGAGCTGGAAGTCCAAAGAGTTGGAAATCTATATTGGAAGCCGTCTTCTCTGAATGCGCCAGTTGCCAATAATCAATGGAGAAGACAATTAACATTATCTGCAACAAAGTGAGAAATTAGAGTAGGTTAAGAAAAATCCATACAGCAATTAAAACGTGTTAATTAAATAAGCTAGTCACCTTTTTAAAAGTTCTATTGATTCCACCATAGATGACGACAGTGGGATGCCTTCATGGTGTCATTTAGGTGTGGAAAAATATTTATAATTTATCATTATTATTTTAAAAAAATGCTACAGTAATTAGAGTTGGAATGAACCATGTTACATAAAAGAAGAATTAATGTTAAGATAACGACTTTAAAGGTTAATTGCAAGGACAGCAGAATGATGGCAAAGAGGTATTTTGGGTTAAGGTAAATCTTAACCAAACATTCAACAAGTGAAATCTTTGGGATTTTTGGTCTTGTTCTCAGAAGGGTCATTTACATTGTAGCAAGGCTGCTGGCATAAGATATTAAGATTCTAGACAACATCAACCCTATATCTGTTTTGGAGTGGTGGGGTGGAATGTTTATGTTTCTTGGCACCCATATCAATTTTTTAAAGAGTCCAGGTGACTGGGAGAATGGAGACTGGTTTACAGCTTGGCCTTCACAATTCATGCCTCATCTCTAAGATCAGTAGGTGGAGCAGCCCTGATATAATGCTGGGGGTGGGGATACTTGTTCCTTGCACAGAAGCCTCTAGTCCCTTTTAATGGCATGCTCCAATCTATGGGCCAGATAATTAAACCGCATATACAGCAGGGCCTGTTCTCTTCAATATTCTGAACTGCCAAGCATGTGCTATGCAGGGCTGGCCCAAGACAAATTGCTACCTGAGGCAAAGGACAAGACGTCACCCTCCATCCCATGGAACTGGCCTTGTAGCTGAACCTTATTTTAAGACTGGCCACAGGGCAGCTTCTTCCACTGCACATGAGGACAGTAGGATAGCTTAGGAAGCACGTGGCAAATGTCGTCCTAATACTGTAGTAGAGCCCGCCCTAAAGGTAAAGGTAAAGGGACCCCTGACCATTAGGTCCAGTCGTGACCGACTCTGGGGTTGTGGCGCTCATCTCGCATTATTGTCCGAGGGAGCCGGCGTATTTTCATGTGGCCAGCATGACTAAGCTGCTTATGGCGAACCAGAGCAGCGCACGGAAATGCTGTTTACCTTCCCGCTGCAGCGGTACCTATTTATCTACTTGCACTTTGACATGCTTTCGAACTGCTAGGTTGGCAGGAGCTGGGACCGAGCAACGGGAGCTCACCCCGTCACAGGGATTTGAACCGCCGACCTTCTGATCGGGAAGCCCTAGGCCCTGTGGTTTAACCCACAGCGCCACCCGCGTCCCTTAGAGCCAGCCCTGGCTCTGTGTAAATAAAATAACAGAATTGTAGAGATGGAATGGGCCACCAGAGTAATCTAGTCCAACCCCCTGCAATGCAGGAAACCTTTGCCCAATGTGGGGACTTGAACCCACAATCCTGAGATGAAGAGTCTCATGTGCTGCCGACTATCCGTAGTAGCTTTCTGTTTAACTTCAATGAAGTGTATTCATAGCCAGTGCTTTGTAGATTGTTACTAAGCTTGACTTAGATGCTGTGATACATCAGTTGGGCCACCTTGATTTTTCTTCTCAATCATTAATGATGACTTTCAGTCCTCTCCGTGGAAATCCAACACACCCCACCCTCCATTTGGAGAGGTCTGACTCGTGGCAAATATAACTGCAGTGTTTTTATAGGTCAAGCTTCAATTTTATACACATGTACTTGGAAACAAGGCTGCAGACCTAACTGTACTTACCTGGGAGTAAGCTTGCTGTATTTAATAGGACTTCTGAGTAGGTATGCATAGGATTGTAAGTTCATGGAAGTCAGTGGGTCTTACTTTTAAGTGTACATGTATATGATCGATTTGGCAGGCCCCCAAAACACGACAATTGAGTAAATATAGAAAAGAGACATTAATAATGTTAAAATGGATATTTATATAATACTTATAGTTTCCAAAATGCTTTACACTCTTAACCTTGCTCAGCATTAGGGTGCTATTGATTACTGCTCCCATACTACAGGTGGAGTATCAAGGATGAATATGTTTTCTAGATAAGGCTTCAAAAGCAGAGGCAATATATAAAAATGTGTAACTGGAATATTAGAATGTATAACTGGAAAGTCCCCCCCCCCAAAAAGCCTACTAAAGTGTAAGAATACATATAACCAGTTTACTGCTCCTATCATTTCTACTACTGATATTACTACTGCTAGTAACAGTTCAATTGCTGCTTAATTACTGAGATCGTAATCATGATTTACCCAATGTTTATAGATTTCTGGCTTAACATTAATGTTTCAGATGCTTTGTGCAAAGCGACAAGGCTCTAGACAGATACAGCAGATCATGTGAAATTCTCCACAAGAGTTCATTGCCGTTTTGAAGCTCTGGTGACACTGATAAATCGCTGCAACTTCACTTTTGGAGTACATCAAATCACACACACATCTTGGGCTTTACAATCTCATTAGGTATATTCACTGTCCCTAAGCAAATCAATAAGTGGTCCTTACAGCAAGCAAGATCAAAAAACCTTTTGAATTTTTTTGCTACCAGAAAAAGGGGAGGGGGGGGGGGAGTAGGGCATTCTTAGATGAAATCTCATTTGTTTTCATTCCAGTTATATATTTTTCAACACTAGAGGGCAATATGTTCCCATTTTTCCTAATACAAGAATTGCTATCACCTCTTTTACTACCAAGACAGCTTACAAAACAAAGGGCTGCTCAATCAACCTTAGAGTCGCAACTTTCTAAAGAACAGGTGTAAAAGTGGATTGGAGACTTTACTGCTAAAACAATATAATGTAAATTCTCATAGATAATATATTGTTGTCGTATTAATACTTACAATATTTCTTACTTTGGACCAGTAGAACAGGTGAAATTAGAAGGCTGATGTTTTCTCTCTTTTTGTCTTTCTTTCTCTTAAGGTGAGTTGGGCACCAGAATTCTAAGCTATGAAAATAATATTTGGTGAAAAAGAAAATCTGTTTTGGATTAAATTATTGATAATATAGCTAACAAAATCCCTATCATGAGGAAACATCTTGACAGATGCAGGTTTGTTTTTAAATGCTCTCCTTCTGTTTTCTAATTCTAACTTATTCCTAGGTTTCTGCTCTGTTTCAAAGCAGCTCATGGCACAAACTAGTCAAAGTTAAGTACATTTAAGTCCTGTTCACATCAATGAAAGTGTTCAGGATATGCTTAAAATCTCTCATTAGATTCAGTGGGATTTAAAAGCACTTAACTTTGGTGGGATTGTATCTATGATCTGTAAACTAGTACAGCTATAGCAGGGTGATATTGAAAACAATGGCAACTTGTGACTGAAAGCATAATATTCCTTGGAGTTATGAACAATATGGAAGATAGAAGGTCCTCTCTCTCTCTCTCTCTCTCCCACTTTTTCTTTTATCTTGATTGCACAACATTCACATTTTTGTTTGGAGAACTGTATTACAAAACTCAGAAAAATGCAAATTTCAAAGGCCAGCTGTGTTTATATTTGTGTATTTTTAAAGGAAATGACAATTACATATTTTTCATCTTTACATTGAGGGAGTTTCTTGCCTATCAGTTTCACCACTGCTTTTTCAAGTCACTGTAGAAGAAAGAAAATAATGTCTAATATTATTGTTTAAGATGAGATAATTTTGCACAAAGATTGTGACGGACAGCAGTGAAACGGACAGTCTCTTCCTTCCACCAGTTATATAACAAGTCGGAAGAAGCTCCTTTGCTGTAATAGCAAAACTTACAATGGGCTTCAAAATCAAAACCCCTAGTCAATTTCAACTCTACGACAAAAGGAGCAATTCCTTCAAGATGGGGATTTACTTCAGCAGTTTTCAGTAAGCAATGTGATCTAGACACTATTTATAAACTTCCTGTCCTTCTTAAAACTTTGATGATATCTCAAGAGCCAAATGCAAAGCAACCACTGTTCACTCACTTCTCAGATTTAATGGGCAAAAGAGTAGAACTGTTCAAATGCTATTTCTGAAAGAACTACTGGGCAGTTATCCTCTGAGTATCTGTTTTTGGGAATCGCGGGTGGGGAGAATGCTATTGCACTCGGGTTCCGCTCATGGGCTTCCCATAGGTCACTCTGAAACCTGGATGCTGGATGAGAAGGTCCAGCAGTGTTCTTCTTACGTTCTCATCTTAATATTGTATGAAGTCCCTTTGACCTCATTGAACTTTGAACCCCAGAGATGACATCCCTTGATGGAACTGGCTCCCTTAACACCATAGGTCTCATGCTCCTCAGTGCCTGTTGAGTGTGCAGAGTAGGAACTGATTCATTGCTGATGGCGTTCTAGGCTCTAGGCCAGAGGACTACCCCTTTAAGGCTTCAAAAGAGGTGGGTGGACAGAACTTGGGAGAGATAAAAGGCTTCAGTTTAACCCCAGCCCTTGCTGAAGCTAGTTGTCTGCTTAGAGATACCCAAGACCCTGCAACTTTAGATCGACCCTAATCTCTACTTCCTTCATGAACCTACTCTCAAGCATTCATTATATCCCTTGGACTTTTGTTTAGGACTGTATATCAACACTGCATATACTTTCTCTTTATATAGGGGTGATGCTAGTCATGTGGTTGAACTAGCCAGAGGCTACTGCGTGGGATGCACTGCACATACCCCCCAGAGAGAGCTTATGGACTCAGCCTTTGGGGCTGGAATTTTTCTCTGTTGTTAATGAGCAGTTATAGATTCCTCCATGCATGCTGGTGCCACACATTGCCTTCCTCTGCCTCAGATTCTCAATGCCTATCTTCTCAAGCCTGGGCTGAGGATGCAGTTGAGACGTCAAAGACAGAAGGATGCACAAATTAGGGCCGTTGGGGAGATAGATTCCGTTTCCTGTTATTTATTTGACCATTGTGAATGTTTCATTATATAAGGACTGTTGTACCGATTATGAGCATTTATAGCAATTATTCTTGAGAGGCAGCAAAGTGCAAGGCTACAGACTACATCTCTTTGTTTGAGGTAATAGCTGGTCTTCAACAAAGTTTCACTCAGAGTAGAAACATTAAATTAATAGACCTAACTTAGCCATGTCAATTCATTTCAGTAGGTGGAATTCAATGTAGCGTTAACTGGGATATGTATGTGCAGAATGAGGTCTGCTTGCACACCAGGATTGCTCCCTCATCCCCCCTTATGTTTCTTCTGCAGCTTCCCCCAACTCTCCAGAGCGAATTTAGGGAGCACAGGGTGCAGGTGGAGGAGAGGCAAGGCAAGCTTGTTGCATGAGAGAAGCTTGCTCCATGCATGCAACAAGTTAGTTGAATCCAGCCTAATGGGTCTAACATAGTTAGTTGAATGCCACCATGTATAGCAGCTGTTCCCAGAGTGTTGGCTATGGGTCCACGTGGCTCTCGCATTGACGAAACTGTATTTGAAGTGTGTATTTGGGTGTGTTTTGTAGTTTGTGACAGTAAACCTGTTGAGGGTTTGGTGCCAGAGATCGATGGCTGATGAGCAGCATCTGGCACAGAGCACAATTCTTTCATCTCTGGGTCTTTCATTATAAAAAGGACCCAGTCCCATGATTCCCTTTTATGCCCATGCTCATGTTTCCAGAATTTGCAAATGTAATGATTCTGTTCCGAACCACTTCTCTTCTCCTAAGTAATAAATATACAGACTGAATATTGAAACAAAACTGTGGCCAGCGCCTAGACAATTTCCAAGATTACTACAACTCAATACATTAAAGAGTATCATTGGGATTTGAAAATGGGTTTTGGCTACATTTTGGACCATGTGTCAAGTCATTGCTCTGAGCCAATTTGATTTAATTGAATTTTGCAAGTAACTTTTCTTTTTGTGTGAGACACTATCAAATGCTTTTTGGTGAAGTCCATATATATTACATTTACATCTGTTTTTGTACTGCTGCCAGCAACACAATCAAGTTTCTGAGGTATGATTTGCTTTCCTCTTTCAGCCAGGAGACCTGCATTAACGCAACATTAAGGTAGCTCTGTTAAAAATAAAAAGAGCCAGGCAAAGCAAATGCAGAGGCTCAAACAGCAGCATTAATATGCACACATACTCAGTGGGTTTTATGGCGCACAGCTGGTGACTGAACAGCGATGGTAAACTAAAAGCAAAACAGGAAAAATATTATCTATGTGATAGATAACTCTTTTATTTTATTTGTCTCCCACTCCTCATTTCTTTACTTATCCTTATCCATTGCTTTTGTATCATATAGTTCTCAAGAACGCAGTTAACCACCTCTCTGTAGCCAGGTCTCCTGGGACTAGATAGCATATGATGCCACGTACCCTCTGCTGGGATATGATATAAATCTTCTTTCCCCTGCAAGCTCTTTGCATATGCCAGGGTTTACTAAGAGCATGGGATTAGAGCCAACAATAAGTGCAATGGGAAATAGATACCCACATACACACACATTAAGGAATTCATACATTTGGTTTCTCATTTTTCAATTCCACATTTCCATATCACTTTTGTGACTTAAAAAATAATCCTAATGAAACTGCATCTGCATTTTAATGCAATTTTTACTACATACATTTTCTAATGCAATTTTGCGTATAAAGACATTTCTGCAAAGCATTTTTTCCTATTGTAATGTATTTGTATATTATTTTCTCTAGCACATATTTGTATGTAAGTAAGTAATTAAGTAAGTAAATTTTTACTTATACCCTGCCCTCCCTGGCCAAGACTCAGGGCAGCTCACATAAAATATCAAATACATTAAAACAAAATCGAACCATTGATTAAAATACAGCTTAAAAATTAGAATCAGGATAAAATTAAGTAACTGCCCATGAATTACAACCATAGGGGTCGGGAACCTCAAGTATTCATCAGAGCCAGCTATCCATGTTGGTCCCACATGAGCCTATAAAAGGGCCAAAGAGGTAACTTACAGGGTCGCATAGAGGAGGGTCAAAGTGGGCCCGGACCAAAGGACAGGCGGAACAGCTCCATCTTGCAGGCCCTGCGGAAAGATGTCAAGTCCTGGAGGGCCCTAGTCTCCTGCGATAGAGCGTTCCACCAGGCTGGGGCCAAAGCCGAAAAGGCTTTAGTATATTTATATGCACACTTTTTGAACACATTACTTGGCTGGAGAACTACATTGCATAATTCGTTTCAAAGACCGTTGTGTTTTGGTTTGCATATGAATTTGGAATGTGCACTTCCCAACCCAGCATGCAGGGGATCCAGTGTGCAAACAGAGCTCTGTATTACCAGAAGCTGTCCTTTTATCTCCTAAGAGTTGTGGACTATTTGGGGTATGCGACAGGAATCCCCACATCATGGAAAAGAAAGAGAGCCATCTCATATTGCAAGAAGTTCCGCTGTGCACATAGGAACCCCGCAATGTTTTGGACCACACACACAACAGCCAGTAGCAATATGCCCTAATAGAATGTTTCAACAAGGAATGTAGAATATTTGTGATAGAGAAGATATGCACTTAAAGTTAACATGGAACAATTAATGGTATTACTAGACCACTGTTGTCTAGTCCTTTGTAGCCAGTTTGGCTATCTCAGCCTGGTTAGAAAATCAGGATGTTGAGATAGGAAGAGAAACATTTTTCCATACATTTTTTCTCTCCTCTCTACAACACTCCAGTGTTTTTATTTATAGTTGCTTTAGAAAAAGAAAAATCAGATTCAAGAGACACATGTCTTGTTTCACTATTGTGGATTACTCTTAAAGTGCAGGTTTGCAGGAATACTTCTACTTAAACTCTCAGAAATCATACCTCATTAATGAGGTATAAATTAACTTTTGCTGTGTGCATTGCTTAATACCATACACCCCACAGCTGATCCTCATGTATCATAGGGAAGAGGTGGTAAATCTGAAGTCACAACCAACACTGTGATACACAGGATAAATAACCACCACCACCACCACAAATTGCACTTAAAATGTTCTAAGCATTGTAAAGAGATAAAAGCTTAGGCCACGTCACTCACTACAAGCTCAGACTAACCTTCCCACACCATATATTTAAAGCACAATAAAAACACATTGAAAGCATATTGGGAGCTGTAGCTTGCTAACTGTAGTTCTGTAATAGGAAACAACAGTTTCCAAGAATCTTTGGGGGAAAGCTATGTGTTTTAAATGTATGTGGTGGATGTGATCTCATGATACAAAAGGGCGGGGAAAGGAATGGTGAGGGAAGAGAAAAGCAAGCATTAACACAGGGTGGTCTTTCTGGCAGGGAGGGGGGAAGCGGGCTCCTTCAGCTGCTCCTTCTCTGGTCGATAGATTTTTAAAAATAACCTTTGTAATGAGCCTTATTTTGCTTCCCGGTTTTGTATTGCACTGTCTTGTGTTTTTAAGCTTCCTGGTGTGGACTGCACTTAAAGAGAGAGCCTGTCAATGAGTTCATGACGATAGACGAGGCCATGCTGATCTCCTTGCCATGGTGTTCTTTCTGGGAGGCAGCGGGTGCAACTTCCCAGCGACTCTTGGTCCCCTGGCCTGGAGTGTATTTCCCTCCTGTTCTGCAGACCCAGATAAATGCTGAGAGTTGTATAGATGTGGAAAGAATAAGTGAAAACTTCCCTAAATCCTGGGTTATAATACTAAGGCATTTGTGTGATATTCAACTAAGCCAAAATTGTGATCATAAATTTTAATGGGTCTGTTCTAAGTAAAACTGAGCTGAATACCACCCTTTTAGATTACATGCGTTTTTACATTTCTTTAGTTGATTTCACTTCCCCAAACAAAATGGGAACTGGCAATGTAACAAAATCCTAGTGCCTTTGAAGTAACGGATTTGGAGTGTGCATCATTTTCTGTGTGCACATCCAGGACTTGTTTCCCTTTCTGAATGTAGATAAAACTCATGACAATGTTGGGGCAAGCTACTGAAGTACATTGATGTGCTTTGGCACTCGAAAGACTAGCTCAGGTTAAATTTGTCATTCCTTTAGAAGAGATTTGCCAATGATTACCGAGGTGTTCCAGCTCTCAGCACATGTGTGAATCAGCGCATGAATTCTACTGCCTGGCACTTTTGTGGTGCACTAGAATCTTACAAGTGTTCCATTACATGCTGTCTATGTATATGACTACAGTGGTCTGTAAAATGGTTGGGGCAGCAGGGATATAAAAGTCCATAATGCACTAAAAATATCACGAATGCAGCATGAATGCAAAACTCCACAAACCACTAAACATTTATGGTAGCAAAGAGATTGCATTTCCCTTTACAGCATAAAGTTTCCTGAACTTCTACAAACAGTTCAGCTGTGTTGTGTTTCCAGGGTTAAAGCTGCTGCGGCATTCCTCCCCTACCCCCCGGAATGCTGACACTATTTGAAGCATCTTGCAATGGTTGCTTGAATACAAACACACAGTAAATTAAAAGGATTTCTTTTTAATTAAAAAAAGCATGCACACACTGATAGTGAATACAGAAAAAGTCAGTGGGCCTGGATTGGGTTCTGCTCTCGGTTGTGTCAGATAGCCGAGATTATTATTTCTTTGTCTTTCAAACTAACCAATTTGTTCATGGAGCAACAACCCCATTTTAGAAAAGCATAGTTTGGTTCTGTCATACGCCCTTTTTTGAGTAAATCCCATGGAAGTCAGCATATGGAAAAAGATTACATTATGCATGAAAATCCATGTTGGTTTCTCAAGAAAAAATAACCGAGTGGGATACTAGAGTCCTCCAGAAGAATTTTTTTTTTGTGGGTAGGATTTTACAAAACATTTTGAATTCCAGCACAATATTATTTTCCATGTATTGTTTTATGAGAACCACTTTATAGGCATGGTGGTGTAAGAAATTGCTACATAATAGGAGGTCTAAAGTCTTATTAAATGATTGAATGAGCTCTTGCACTTCTAAACAAACCTGGGTCATCAGTCCCCACTGATTTCAGTAGGTCTGAAACCAGTTAAACTAATGTACTTCCACTTCAATGAATTGTAGAGAGGGCTGTATGAAAAATTCCCTATACATTATTTATTTATTTATTTATTTATTTATTTAAATGTGTACATCTGTAAACACTTTAAGATTATATGCATTTTTTATATTACTTTGGTGGCCTTTACATGCTCAAGACATGGGCAAGAGCAATGTTACAAAATGCTAGACTCTTTAAAGAAGGGATATGAATACACCATGTACCACCACTGAGTGCTGTAGAAGTGGCACATCCAGTACCTGTTGCCTTTTTCTAGCTATGACTGCTCTTGCAATTGCATTTCTATGCAATCCTTTCAACATAGGTTAGGTCAGGCCATGACTTGTTATTTCAAAGGCAGTGATACATAAATATCCAAAAAGTTAAAACTTCTCACATAAATGCATGATGTATTAAAAACAACCATTAAAAACAACCCAGCAGATGAGAAAACATCAACAACCAAATGCTTGGCAGTCAAGGACTGGTGCTGAAAAGAGGGCCATGTTTATGAAAGGCAGCATCCCTGAAAAGAACACTCCATAATTGGGGGCCTACTATTAAGGAGTCCTCTGTCCTATAGCCATTCACTGTAGGATGGCCACCAATGATTTCCTAAGGCAGGTTTATGCAGAGAGAAATGTTCCAGAAGGTATGGGTTTGTTAGCCATGTAAGGCTTCATAAGTCAAATCTAGCACTTTGAATTGTGCCCCCAAATGTATTAGAAGCCAGTGCAGTCATGCCAGAGCTGGTGCTATAAGTCTGAACTGCTGGTCCTCATTAGCAATCTGTCTGCAGAACTCTGTACTAGCAGATGTTTCTGGACAGGCCCACATATAATACATTGCAGTACTCTAACCAGAAGGTTTCCTGGACATAGATAATTAAAACATGCTGGCTGTGGCACTTTTTAAAGGCACTCTACACTACAAGACCACTTGGATCACCAACGATAGTGATGGATCCAGGGGTATTCTGCAAGCTGCAACCCTACTCCATTGGGGGGAGGGCGACTCCACTGAAGACCCTGCTGGCACCACACTGCCAAAAATCTGCAGCCACCACCACTCCATCAGCAGATGCTTTGGGGTGACATAGACTTTTTAAGTCGGGGTGGCTAAATATGGCCCTTCAGATGTTGTTAGACTCCAATCAGTCCTTACTCCTAGCATGATCGGAGTTGTAGTGCACATCATGTTAGACACCTCTACTTTATGTACTGGAAAAGAGTTTTGGGTAGATGATTATATCCCTGCTGGGATTGTGGGAGTTGAAGTCCAACAAATCTGGAAGGTCACAGGTTTCCCATTGCTATGTTATATGTGGATTTAGACTAGGGATGGAGGGAGAAATTGGATTCTGTTTGCATTTAAAGGCGAACTTACCAGATTTGCATGTTCTAAAACAAAACAGGAACCAAAACCCAGCCATTCTTCAAAATTTGCACTTCTTCAAATTTTGCAATGCAGTTCTCCAACCAAGTGTACAAACATGAATATACTAGGGTGAATTGTGCATCAACGTGCATATACTGATGGAAAGAACGTACAATAATGTATTATAACAGATAAAATCAGTCTGCAAAAATGTGCATATTGGGATAAATTCACACTAAAATGCTGATGAGTTTTCATGATTTTTTAAAAATGCAAACTGATGTGGAAATGTAGAGCACTGAACTTAAGATTGGAAATAGGACAAACAGAGAGAAAACAACATTGACAGATTTGCCAGGCTCAACAGACAACAAAGCCTTAAACTCCCACCTCTTAAGGTTCTTGCTCTGTAACTTATATGGGGGAAACATAGCAGGAAAGAGGGAATCTGAAGAAATTTGGCAACTTTACTTCAATATACATGGGCTAGGATCCAAAGAGACATTTTCTGGATATTTGTGCTTTTCCAAACAACTTCTCCATATGTGGAGTTCTTCATCCTCCCCCCCCATCTCCCCCACAAAGCAGTTATGTCAATCAATGTGATGTTAGTGGACATCAGCACCTGGATGCACAATTCAGCCTTTGTTTTATTCCTCTCCAGCTAGCTTGCAGAAGAGTTTGTTTCACTAAAATGAATGGGGGGGTTGTGCATCCGGTTGCTAATTTTAAAACCAGGCAATCAAAAAATGGGTGGGAGGTGGGGAATTGTTCACAACTACAGAACAACAATATCTATATCAGAAATCAAGCAGGGCACATTAGCCTGTTTATTTACTTATGCATTTAACTCTAGCCTGGTTTCCAAGTTGCATAAAGTAATAATGTTGCTTTATTCCTCACAGTACTCCACATCTAGAGTACTGTGTACAGTTTCAGACATCACATTTCAAGGATGTAGACAGCAGCAGGGGTGAGGCCAAAATGCTGGCTTCTCAGCAGTAGGAGGGGCAAGCCAGAAGCAAGTTCAAGATGGTGGGGATGCACCAGTGGAGCCAATCCAGCATTCGCACTGGTGCACCTGCACAGCCCTGACCTCGCTGGCGGCTGGCCCTTCCCTTCCTCTCTCCCCATAAACAACAGCAACACTGCTGCTGGGAAGCTGGACCTGCAGCTCCACCCTACCGGGTGAATCACTTCTGGATTGGTCAATTGGAACAAGTTCACTGGAAGGCAGTGAAGATGTGGAAAACAACTGCCCCCAAGGGTGCAACTGAACTGTTGGGGTGCAATTCAGACTGTAGGCTGACATACCTTTATGAGAAGGGCACATAGAGAGAAACATCTAACCTTCCTAGACTGTCCTAGTTGTGCAGACCTATTGATCTTCCTTCAGTGACACCATCAGTGCTGCTGACCTCATTTCCTGCTTCCTCTTCATCCTCACCTTGGAAGAAGAGACACCAAAGCAATCATACCTCTTTGTATCTCCACCTTAGTTAGACAGAACTAATATCTTTCCTATCAACTATGTATTTCCTGAATACATTTTTCTTTCTTATTTTCCAAATCCAGAATCTCATTGTGATTATATCCACAGATAAAATGTGCTCCTCCAACTGTGATTCAGTTAAGCTTCCAAGCTGCATGTTAACTCTAAACACCAACAGGGCTCAAATTATAGGAAGGTCAATTTCAGTTGAACATTAGGAGGTGCATCAAGCAGAGGGGTGGAGGGAAGATAGCCACTTGTTTGGCATATGGGTTTCCTACACTGAGTTGGAAGAGATGTCCTGCCCTGCATGCCCCGCTCCAACTTTAGGGTCCTATTGTGTTTCTCGCATGCAGGATTCTGTCTTTTAATTAACTTAGCAGAATGTGTATTTGTCCCCCAGGGGCTAAAAAGAAATGCTTGCTGCAGAGAACTGGCTGAGAAGAGGCTCAGACATATGGGCTAAATTACCCCTCCAGGACAAGATACATCTTGCCAATGCAAGTCAGGATGCCTCATCCCCACTTGCTAACCTGTGCTTTGGGCCATGGGCTATTAGGCTTCTGGTTACTGCACACTCCTGCTGTCAATGTTTGTGCACACACCACACCCTATTACATTCCCAACTCCTTGAATGATAGAGGCATTCTGAATGCATCAACATTGCGTTGGGCTGCTGCATTTCCCAGCACACTCTTGGGTGTTATTAAAGGATGCCAAATGTTCTCCTTCACACATTCAGTGGCATTCAAGAGCTGATGCTTTGTTCTCCATCTCCTTGTCTATCAGGATTTGTGAAAAATGCAAAAACAACACTTCACTTGTTGCTTTGCACTTTAGACCGATTTCCCTAGCCGCAACACACAGGTCAATCTGTATTATGAACACTAAACTGCATGCAAACAAAGCATGTATATTGCGCATCCTTTCTTCCCCCCGCCTGCTGAAGTTTGTTCCCACTGAGCAGTCCTGAATGCCCCAAGATTCAAAGGTAAAAGTACACCACATTGTCAGAGTAGCATTCCCACTATTTCAGCTATTATCTCACAAGGAATGGGGACTAGAATTTGTGAGCAGAGCAGAGCCCAGTAAGGCTTACATGTTGCATCACCATCTTAGTGCAGCTAACATCTGCCAAACTGTCAGTGTTCGTCACGTTGAAACTGCATTCCTAAACATCACTAGCAACACAAATATAGTACAGATGATCCTATATTAAAAGTTAGAATAAAAGAATCATAGAGTTGGAAGGAACCCTGACGGTCATCTAGTCCAAACCCCTGCAATGCAGGAATCTCAACACACAGTCCCCCATCCACAGTCCCCCAACCATAAGAGACCCTGCTTAGCTTTGCAAACACACTAGCAGTTTTATTGCTGCACAACATCATCTGCATTTATGAACTTTACTGCTCGTTCTGATAAGTGGGACCCTGGACATCTGTCCCAAAGTTTAGCCCTGATGCCACCACTGAAAATGTGAAGAAGCAGAGAGGGGCCTCCTATGGAAAACGCAAAACGTCCCAAGTTCAACCCTTAGCTTCTCCAGGAAGGGCTAGGAGAGAGCCCTGTCAAAAGTCCTGAGTAAAAAATGTTCCCCCACCCTTATTCCACGTGAACTGGATATACACATGAATATAGCTGGCGTACCACTGACAAAGATTTCTGTGATCATGGGAGCTTGAAAAAAATGCTACAGACAGAATCCACACATGCCTGATTCACATATTATGTTATGTATACTTGTGCATTCATAAGTATACATAAAGACAGAAAGAAGACTCCCAGAGCAGCCAATACCACTTCTGAAAACAACCTGTACATCAGCTCCCCTGAAAAAGATGGGTAAAAAATCCCACTTCTCCAGATTTACAGTTCAGAGAAGGGGGTGTTTTCATGGCCATCTACTATTTCCTGAACTTGGAATGCTTGTTGGCCTATTTTCCCATTGTGTCTTTCTTTACCCTTTCACTTCCCAACTCAGGTTCTGCTTTCTATGTCCAGCCTTTTTCTCAGGAAGTGGAGGAGAAACAGGTTGGTCTCAAAAATCTCTGGATCTGAGCCATCTCTAATGATGTGGCAGTCATGGCAAAGTGCTGCAAAAAGGCAGAATGGGAAGCAGCCTCAGGTGGAACACCCTGAGGATGGCCCTCAGGCTATTCAGACGAATTTGGCGTCATATAATATTAATAGTCAGGAACACTTTGGGACCATTTTTAACAAGACAAGAAAACTGTAGATGTAACCACCGCTCACCGTTAGTCACAATGAGATGGGGTCGAGGAGACGGCAAAATATGATCAGGAGAAGAAAAAGTTATTATTTTGCTTTTTGATACACTCATGGGAAAACCTGCCAAACCTTCTAAAATGTTCACTGGTGCAGGGAGGTAGTTTTAGACACTGGGCTGAGGGCAGATCCACGCTGTACATTAAAAGGATGTTCAAAGCACTTGACTTTCCCCAAAGAATGCTGGGAACTGTCGTTTGTCAAGGTTGCTGGAAATGGCTGGTTTGTGAAGGGAAAACGACCATACCCAAGATCCTTTGGGGAAGTTATGGGCTTTAAATGTTGAATATGCTTTAAATGTATAGTGTGAATCTACCCTGGATGGCTTGATGCCCACCTATTTAAATTGAAATGTGAATACTTCAAAATGTGGTATGCCATCCATGCAGTTTTTGAAGGTCCTTCTGCTCATTCTGTCAAATGGGGCTCTGGTCATTGGCCCTAAAGCGTCACAGCAAATAAAAATAGCACATTAGGGGAACGTTAGGGTCACTGCAGACAGTATGTTCCACATGGAGGGATATTTGCACAAAGCCCAATGCAATATGGTACCTCCTTTTTCAAGATACTGCTTTATGCATGACCCAATATTCAAGCACACACCATTGTGAGCATGAAACAGAATCCAGAATGAGACTAGTTAGGCAGAGAGGAGAAGCTTTGATTCAATATCTTATGTCACAAGAGGCAGAAATCAGGCAGCCCTGCATCCCTTTCCTGACTCCTGGGAATGGGGAATGGGGAGGGGAGGCAATTTTGTGGTGAGGGCTCTCTCCGTCCATGGTATTGAGTGGTCCACCACTCACTCACTAGGATCCTTTGGGATGTGTGTGTGAGTCTGTGCATGTTATGTGGTCTGTGTTTGCTTGAGCTTGAGTCTGGACTCAGGATTCTGAGCCTCTGTGTTCTGATTCAAGACATGATATCCAATCACAGAACATTTCAGGATTTGGGCCATTGCCATTGGCCCTTAAACTCTGAGTTATGATTCACAGCGTGGGAATTTAGACAGCCAATCCCATTGAGAGTGGGAATGGCCCAGGCCTTCAGAAATGTATATAAACAGTTGCTTTGCCCCTGTTGCCCAGTTCTGTTAGTTCAATAAAGGTTCTTGCTGTTATCACTGCATCTTGCTTCATGGGAACCCACCTACACTTCAGTGCACACTGCACGAGTACTGCATCTCTGCAAACAGAGGATCCTGTGGAGTCTTGCAATATACAGGCCCTTCATACACACTGTGCCCAGCGTAAACAATGGCCATTTCACTAGGACTTTCTTTATATTTTCCAGAAATACTTGGAGCCATTCTGTAAGGTAGGTCAGTATGATCAAGTCCATGTTACAGATAATAAACATGTATATAATGGATAGAGGATGGGTCAGGTGTGGCTGAGAGGTACCACCTTGCCAAAGACAAGCGGGTGAGAATGCAGGTGAACTGAAATGTGAGGTAACAATTGCCAGCACATTGCCCATAATCATAACCACACCAGACCAAACAAGTGAAGGAGCAGGGTGATCCTGCATGGATATGCCCACATGAAAACATCTATTCTCTTAGCAAACTCCCAAGAAAGACTAACTTTACGCATTGGGTGGGATTCAACTCAGTGTTACTCAGAGCAGACTTACTGAAATGAATGAATATCACTGAGTTACGGTCGTTCATTTCAATAGGTCTTCTCTGAGTAAAACTGAGTTGAATACCACCCTTTACGTGCTAGATTAATGTTTTGCCAAACTAAGGCACAATTTAACACACACCACCTGCAATCATGCATTTTAACAATTGCTCAGATTTTGGGTTAATATGCATGATATTCCTTTTTTTACACCACACCTTTTTATAGGTTTAAACTCCATTCACTTATAAAATGATATTAAAGGACATTTGCGCTTCCTTTTTAAAAAATGGATATAACACTCTTCTGCATGTCTTTCACAATGTACTGTATAGGAGGAGGAATTTAAAATTATTATTAAGTACAGCCACACTAGCTTCTCATTAGGAGAAAAGGAACGCTTGCCAATATGAAATGGAAACTTTTCCGAGACAAAGCTAAGGTACAATAGTATGCTTTTACATAATGTTTTAATGAAATTCAACCCAGAAAACATTCTTCTCAACAGCCGTACCTGCCTAGTCTGGCTCACAGCCAGATACTAACATTCTCATTTTCTTAGCTGAGGTTCTGCAGAACTTGGAAATCAGAGATGATGGCCCAGGCATCAATGAGCTACCCAGGAGTTCAGCTCTCTGCTGTGTTACCCCAGCAGGAGCCCAGGGCTGCGTTATCTATCCATCCATCTATCTACTAACCTACCTACGCAAATATAGATGTGTGGATGTGTGTGTGTGTGTGTGTGTGTGTGTGTGTGTGTGTGTGTGTGTAAAGTCTAGCAGCATTAGCCACCTAATCCCTGTACTGGCAGCCTAAAAAAATATTCATGACATACTTCCTATATTGCAGTCAGCTTGCATTTTCCTACATAAGAGATTATTTCCATGTAGGAAAATGATAATATGGTGAAGCACCCCACAAGTGTTAGGTATTCATATACTATATCCTAGTAAATATGCTTGTATATATTTCTTTGATAGTCCTTGAATCTATTTCTTTAGAAAAGGTTATTAAATGACAATTCATTCTGTTGTAGACTAGTTTACTAGATCACTAGATTTTCATGCAAATCGGGGGACGAAAGTTCTTCTCCGTTTATGGAAGTGGGATTGAGAAGTGAAGCATCATATTGCTGAGAGCCACTTGATGAATCGCAGGTGGAACTGAGATTCTGACCTAACTCTGTCAATAATTTACCTACCAGTTATGTAAATACTTGCTGTTAGAAAATGTTCACATTGGGTCAGAAAGAACATGCTTACTAAGCCTTTGCAATTCTCTGTTTCTTAGGCTGCAATCCTAACCCCACTAACATTGGAATAAGCCCCACTGAATTTAGCAGAATTTAATTCTGAGTAGATGGGTTAGGATGGCACTGTAGGGTATGCTCTTGCCCTGTAGCTATCCCAGGAGCATGATATGCTAAGGATTGCAACCAGGTTACTTATTTATTCCTTCAGTGACCTTATTTTATTTTTATATGCGTTATAAGTGTTTTTGCTTGAATTTTTAACTCTATTTCAAAATATAATTCCAGGAAGAAGAAAAATCCAAAAGCTATCATTAGATTTGACATCTCTGTGATGTTGGAAACATTTGCTGAGTAGAGTTTCTCATCCTGCCAGACAACTTTTGAGAAGTTAAGTTATAATTGACCTGGAAGGGAAAATTATTTAGGAATATTGGATGTGGAGCAAAGGAAGCCTATACTTTCCAAGAACACTTTCCTAGTCATTCCATGCACAAAGCAATTCTAGGCATGTCTACTTGGAAGTAAATCCCACTGAGTTAAAGAAGACATATTCTCAGATAAGTGTGCTTTGTGCTATTGCCCAGACTTTCAGCCTGTCTATATATATTCAAAATGCAGGATTATTTCATGCAGTTCTTTCTTTTTTTAAAGTGTGGTATGTACATTATATGCAATTTGTGTTTGTAGGTGTGTTAAACCTATGAAATAAATTTGTTCCGCGCAGCACACTATTTTTCATTTCTTTCTAGGTTTTCACAGCAGCCTTAATTGTGAGTAACAAATCTAGTATGGTCAACTTTGAAGGTTAGCAACTGGAGGAAATGCCCCGTTTCTGGAGTAAGGCATGATCACTGAGAATGATTGATAAGTTTGATCACTGAGACAATTATGACAATGGTGCCTTGCCATTGTAAAACCATCCAGCAGTTATCACAGTGTTTATAGACCCATGAAGTTCTTATCAAAGTTGTTGGAGTTGAAATTGTGGGCTTTTAAAAAGCTTATATACAAATATATAATTTGTATATAGAGAGGGAAATCAGAGTTTATGACAAGCAAGTGGTCTGTGACTCAGCCATTGCTATTTATATTTAAAACTAATTCACAGGCTTTGTTTTATTCTGTCAAACTGATGGGACAGAGGAGAACTATTCAGTAGCATTATAGAAAGCCCTCACCCTGTGCCAGGTTGGCACTAAATTGTGAACACTTGCCTTCTCTGGAGACTATAAGACATTACACATGTGCTGATAAGAAGCCCTAAACCTAAAGAGTGAAGAATAAGAGCTCAGCTTGTGAAATAGACAGTTTCTCTGACAATAAATTGCAAGCAAAACTTTTCCCTTGTCTCCACGAGACTTTGGCTTATATCAGCCCCTTTACTCTACCAGAGCTCCATTAAAATCAGTGAAACTGCCTTTCAAGTAACATATTGGTCCTGGGCAGCTTTACACACTGCCCTGAACAGACGACTTGAATACAAGTCTTACTGATTCAAAAGTTTCCTCTGTGTCTAGCCTTTGGAGAGTCCAGGATCTTCTGCTGTGAATTAATTTCTTACTAAGTAGTCTTTGAAAGAGGACAGTTGTAAGGCTGCAGTCCCTGTGTCCACTTACCTGAGAACAAACACCATTCAACATTTCAACATTTACTTCTAAGTAAACAGGCGCAGACTGCATGAGTAACAGGATCCAGGAATAAAATATTACTTTGCTTGGACTCTACACTTCTAAGGCAGTGTATATTAAGGGGCACAGAAGCAGGTTGTATGGGAAACATATAACACAAGTGGCTGTAGCTGCTTTCACTTCTGGCTTATGTGAAGAGTATGAATCACTTCTAGGAATGGCTCTGTTTTGAGTACTTCTTCCTGGCAGCAGTGTGACTGGGAGCCAGAAGATAAAGCAGCTAGGATGCCCTGTTCTTCTTGCTGTAACTCTAGAGCAGAAGGCACTTTCTCTTCCAGTCTCATTGCACTCCCGCCCCCGGCCCCTGTTTTCTCCCATACTTAAGCAATTGGTAGTTGCAAACACAGAACAATCAGTCTCTCTTAAATGTCCCGGACAGATGTTGTTCAACTACAAAATCAGTGGAACAGAACAAATTTGCCTGGGCTGCTTCCTCACAGATTAGTTATCAAGGGAAGAGCTTTAAATGGTTCAGTTTAAGGATCATCCCAGATAATCATAACCTTTTGATCTGCCTTTCTTGCCAGGCTTTTAATAGTCTCTCCTGTCAAAAAGTCTCTTCTGCAAAGAGCATGAAGTGCAAGTCCAGACTAAGATCCTCAACTTCGTTCCTCCCATCCTATTTCCTACCGTTTTCTAATGTGCTGCTAACTTATTCTACCCTTCTACACCTCGAGACAGACATCAATCAACAATCACCACAGTTATGCCTATCGGAATACTTCAGCTTTGAAACCTGACTGAAAAGCATTTGGGTTTGTTTGGTTATGCTTTGTGAATAGTGGGTGTTATTTGGCGATTTCCTCCATTCCACAGGCTTCATATATACTACAGAATTATGTATATGCATACATTAATTCCATATGTACACATGCACACCATATGTTTACAAGTAAATACACAACAAAACTCATCTGAAGCCATGCTCTGTGCAAAGTATGGGCGTAACTTACCCAAAGAGAATTTATTTTCAAGTAACGGTCCATGAGGGGAAAGGAGAGTCCGGTGTTGAGATGTCTTCATCCAGTTCCCGGCAAGGCAGGAGTTGTCCCTTGATTTGCAAATATCATACCCACTGCTTGAATAGTATCCCGGGAAGACTCCTTCTGCTCTGCTCCCTGTCCGCTGGATTCCTTCGGAACAGTCACATTTTATTTATACACACACAGTCCTTTTCGGAATAAGCAGCCAGCTGAATGATTCAAACCTCTGTTCAGCACACCGGTTAAAATGCAGCTTCCTTTTCGGACATAGGAATTACACCAGGGAGCAGTCACCGAACAGCAAAGAGGCAATGAGAACTACTTAATCACCCGAATACCAGCTGCTGCTGCTGCTGCTGCTCTGCCTCTTTCCTAGCTGTGCTCTTCCCTTTCTCCCTCCCTCTCCGCTCATGTCCTACAGAACTATAAGGCGGCTTTGGAGGATTATGATTGGCAGAAGCAGCCAATTCCTTCAGCTAATCATCCTCAAGGTTTTCAAGGACTAGAAGCTGTTGTGATGTCATTCAGACAGTGTGGTTACACACAAACACATTCCAGCAGCAGCTAATTCAGAGATCAGCTGCATTCCGCTCACACCCTAGTGATTGATTAGCTGCTCCTGAGGATTTGCATAATCTGTCATTGTACAGTTGGGCCACCTCCTTTATAAACCTGGCCAAATTAAATCCAGGAGTGGAAATGCCACTGGCTGCTTTTTGACATCTGCAGCCAAAGCTGTGAAAATAAAATCACAGAGAAATGAAAAAAGAAAGGAAGAAAGAAAAAAGTTTGAAGAGTGATTTCCCGGTCATCAAAAAGACAGACATGAAGGATGGGTGGGGTGGAGAAGGAGGAGAGGAGAATCGTAAGACAGACAAGGTCTCACCCTTCCAACACAGAATTCATAACGGTATTAGGACCATTTTAACCCAGAAGTGTCACAAGGGTTGTAGGTTTAAAAACAAGGGGTGGGTACCTGCCTCCTTTCCCATGTATTTTCTATACTTGGGGCGGGGGCGGGGAGTAAGTCAAGTTTTTATTTGAGAAACCCCAATTTCCTTGATTCTGATAAATTAAATGTACATCCTATTTAATAATTTTTTTTTAAACTATTCATTCTGTTGCCCACTGTGCTTGCTTACTAGAGAGTAAGTCCCATTGAAATCAGTGGGATTTGCTTCTCAGTAAAAAAAGGATAGGATTTTGCTGTGGTGAGCAAGAGCAAAACACTCTTGGACCAAGAAACTCCACACCTGGACCACGGATAATCTAGATCAACTGCCCCTTCCTTAGCTATGGAGATTCACCAGATGCTTCCCAAACACTTTCAAGTCCATCTTCTGAATCCTAAGAATTAGAAACTTTAGCGTTTTGTTTTGTCTGTTATTTCAACAGGAATGACCAAATTTTAAAGGTGCTGAATTCTGTGCCCAATTTCAGTATCTATCTATCTATCTATCTATCTATCTATCTATCTATCTATCTATCTATCTATCATCTATCTATCTATCTATCTATCTATCATGGATGGATAGATAGATAGATAGATAGATAGATAGATAGATAGATAGATAGTAGGTAGGTAGGTAGGTAGATACATTTTGTGTGTGCTATACATTAACAGTTTTTGTTCCTTTTTTATAAATTAAATGCTTTATTAAATTTTCAAAACATACAAGCAAGAATTTTCAAAACAACTTCATCAAAATACACAAATATAAAATATAAGAAAACAAAACAAAAAAAAGACAAAACAAAAAAACAAAAAGACAGAGATAATGAAACCCCCCCTTCCCCCCGTGTTGACTTCCAGTCCAGCCGTTATTATGCTTTGTATCTTATCCTTATCACATTATATACCTTACTTTTTTTTTTTGCTTATTCTCATTTGCTTAAGCTGTGAGCCCACTTATATATGCAACAGAAGTTTTTGTTCCTCAAATATCCTCCTTTTTTATTGTTTCAGTCAAAAGTACAAATCATCCCCCCCAAAAAACAATAAAATGCTACACAAATACAGTGTTATCTGGCAGCTTACAAATAATATCAAACCATTTTTTTGTTTTTGTTTCATCAGCCATTTTTAGGGAACTAATTTGATTCAGTCCTGGTCATTTGTTCAGCATTTTTGGATTTTATATATTTTATGATGTTCTAACGATTTTATTGTACACTGCCGTGATACTTCCCCCCTATGAGTTGGCAGTTTGTAAATACTCTTATAAGCAAGCAAGCAAACAAACAAACATATGATATATGAAAATATAATAGTCACAGAACAATAAAAGCAGCAAACTAATTCCAGCATACAAATTCCAGTCACAGAAAGTAAAACAAGGTAGTGTCTCAAATATGCAGCATCAGAAATAATTCCTGCTATCACTTGTGTCTGTTGGTATTTATTAAATTTATATCCTGCATTCCCTCTCAAAGGAGCAACAAAAATAATAAAACAATGCCATTTAAAAAAATAAATTAAATTAAAAATGTCTTACAAACATGTAAACAATCACACTCTCTCACAGTTAATAATTTAAAGGTCACCAGGAACAGGAGACGACACACATGGAGATAAAAATAATAAAATTGGATATGGAAAACTTGGGTTCAAATTCCTTCCAGTCCTAAACAGCCAACACCAGGCCTCCATCTTTCAGCTTCAGTTCCCATGACAACAGAAGCATTGTGGGAAATACAGCAGAGTGCTCAGAAGTACTATATACATGACTAGTAACAATAATCACCCTTGGGCTGCTGTGTCATTTGCTCAAGGCCTATCTCATACATGTGAATATTAGCCGAACTCCACACAAACTGCCTTTTGAACAGAACATTGCACCTCAGAGCACAGCAGCAGCTTTGTTTTAAACTGTGTGGCTGAAGAACAGATGCCTCTGTGCAATCATCCTAAAAATATCTAGCAATTATCCTAGGTATTACCCCTATATCTAAGGTAATCTCTAACCTCTAGTGCAATAGCTTATCAGTTGTTTATTGCATTTTCCTTACGGGTCCCTTTCCCCATCCTTCTGGTGATCATGGAGACATGAAAAGACCTGCCAAAAAAATGTGTGAACAATGATAGCATTTTCAAAGTGATCAAAGTGGAGCATCCAGCGCATTCCACATTCCCAACTGCATAGCATTGTCCTTTTATTTAGAAAGCGAGCGAGCAAGAAAGAAAGCAAACCAACCTGTCATTGTTATCAAGGGGATCTGAATCACAGGTGCAGGAATGAATGAAATCAGCCTTTGTTATCTGGCTCAGTGATGCGCTTTTTCTGGAAGAGCTTTTCTTCCAAGAATAACTTCCTTAGGTGCATAGGGTTGTATCTCGGGGAAATCCTTGTTGGGCCGGGGGATGGCTTATTGCCCTTATGTTGGCAAGTGACAGATGCAATCATTACAACCGGCGCACATCAGCCTCCCTGTGTGTTGAGAACATCCTTGGAGTCTCTGACCCCACTGTCTGAGATGAGGTGGGTGGGGAGAGGACCTTCTCAGTTGTGGCACCCGGCTTGTATGCTCTTCCTAAGGAGGCTTGCCTGATCTGTAGTGCATTCAGTCAAATATTGCTTAATAAGCGAGAGCTGAATGAGCCCCCTGCTCCAAATGCAGCTGCTTCACTCCATAATTTTATTTCCTGGCTTGTCTTTTAAGCCATTAAGCATAGTTTCTTGGTTTCGATGCAACAGGAACGGTGGCTTCCTGGCTTCTTTCAGCATCACAGAGCAACTGCCTGTGGGTATATGAAGCTCAGTCATATCTTAGCTTATTCAGCTAAGACTTGATCATCCAAACACAGTGGCAGGTAAAAGACTTTAAGAGCTCGAAAGCAGGATATCTGAATTATTACCTTCTCCTGTATATGTCTACCTAAGCTCCGAGTTTGGCTTCAGATACCTTTTCTCTGGCTGTCCCCACCAACTAAAGTAAAGCTGCCAGGGAGAGTGGCTTCTTGATGGTGATACCCCAGTTTTGGAAAACATCCCACCCCCAAGAGGTTCATCTGGTACCTTCTTTTTGTAGAAAAATTTCTCCCAGAACATTTTGAAATACAGTGGTACCTCAGGTTACATACGCTTCAGGTTAAGAACTCCGCTAACCCAGAAATAATGCTTCAGTTAAGAACTTTGCTTCAGGATAAGAACAGAAATTGTGCTCTGGCGGCGCGGCGGCAGCGGGAGGCCCCAATAATAATAATAATAATAAATTTTTATTTGTACCCCGCCCATCTGGCTGGGTCTCCCCAGCCACTCTGGGCGACCTCCAACAGATATTAAAATACATCAAAATATCACAGGTTAAAAACTTCCCTAAACAGGGATGCCTTCAGGTATTTTCTGAATGTAGGATAGTTGTTTATCACTTTAACCTCTGCTGGGAGGGCGTTCCACAGGGCGGGCGCCACTACCGAGAAGGCCCTCTGCCTGGTTCCCTGTAGCCTTGCTTCTCGCATTGAGGGAACCACCAATAGCTAAAGTGGTGCTTCAGGTTAAGAACAGAGGTACTTAACCAGAGGTACCACTGTATGTTGTTTTACTGATTAGTTTTCCTGTTAGTTTATTCTCTCTGCTGGAAGTTTTTAGACTGCATTGTTCTTTTATGATATTTCAGTTGTGTTTTATCATGTTATTTTTGTGAGCCACCTAGAGAACAATGTTACTGGAGGCCATATACGAAAAGAACAAGTAAAAAACCCCCCTCAAAATGCCTTTACCTTAATACATTTTTTAATGCTGTTCTATAACAGATACATTTTTTTGCAAGCAATTTCCCCAATCTAATGCATATTTTGTTATTGCCACTAAAATATAACATTTTAAGCACACTTTTCAATAATATAATGCAATCTATGTGCACTGAAGACTTGCATTGCAAGATTTTGAAAAGTGTGAACTGTGTTTTGGTTCACGTATTGGTTCAAAAACCCTGAATTCGGTAGTTTTCTCATTAAAATGAAAACAAAATTGTATTTCTTCTCCATATAGCTCCCACCAGCCCTAGATCTCTGGAAATCTGCTCTCCCTCCCCAAATTCCTAAGGCATCTCTAGCAAATTTACAGATAAAACTCAGTATCAAATATGAATCTCACAGAATGCAAAATCCTGAAGCAACATAGGTCAAGTTCTGATGCAAGAAGAATAGGCTGTGGTATTCTTTCTAATGAAATGTTTAGGGTGAAAGCAAAGCATCCATCAATGTATGTTACTCAAAGAGAATCCTAAGAACCTTTACATGTCCTATGGCCAGTCACTGTCCCTCAGTCTAACCAAACCTATCCTGCCTCATAGTTTGTTGTGAGGATAAAATAGGGGAAGCAGCAGGCATGCATGTCACATTGACCTCCTTAGAGGAAGGAGATGAATACTGATGTGTGAATTGAGACTCTAAAGTTATTAAAATGGGCCTTCTAAACACAAATTATTTTCTCTCTCTCTCTCTGTGTGTGTGTTGTGTGTGTGTGGTTGTGTGTGTGTGTGTGTGTGTGTGTGTGTGTGAGAGAGAGAGAGAGAGAGAGAGAGAGAGAAATAGATGATAATCACAACAAATACTCTAAATATAAGCAGACTTTTTACAGTGCAAAATGTATCCAAGTGAAATCAATACTTTGGATGTGTTGTGAAGCTTTCTTCTCTCTCAACTTTAATCCCTCCTACTGAAATCAAACATATTGCAAACCCGTAAGTGTATAAACATTTTAAAATTTGGGTGAGAAGTTTCCAAGTAGTTTCCAAGACCTGGCATCTTCCTCTTGCCTTTCTGCCATGCGTAGCAAGACACACACCATGCTGCTGCTTTGAATGTAATGGAACATCAATAGAATGCAACAGCACAGATGCTCCTACTGAGGGACTTCGGCCAAGTGGTTAAGCTTGTCCTTCGAAATTTGTTTTAATTTAGAGGCTAAAATCAATACGCTTAGTCTGTACCAAAGCTTTGTTCCTTAGCAGAATAGCTGCTATACTGGAAGAATCCAGCATAAAACAGCTTGTCTAGTAATATGTACTACCTCAAATTTCCCTGTACCTTACAAGTATCTTGAATGGGAAAGCAAAGCATCCTAACTTTAGAGAATCTGCCATCAGAAAAGACATCCAAACTGTGTATTCCTTTCAAATCTTTCAGCTCCAAACCTGAGCTGTTATTATATTATTATTAATTACTACTAGGCATGGGATTTCTTATATATATAAAAAAAGTAAAGGACCCCTGACAGTTAAGTCCAGTTGTGAATGACTCTGGGGGTTGCGGCGCTCATCTTACTTTACTGGCCAAGGGAGCCGGCGATTGTCCGCAGACAGTTTTTCCAGGTCATGTGGCCAGCATGACTAAGCCGCTTCTGGCGAAACCAGAGCAACGCACGGAAGCGCTGTTTACCTTCCCGCTGGGAGTGGTACCTAGTTATCTACTTGCACTTTGAGGTGCTTTCAAACCGCTAGGTTGGCAGGAGCTGGGACAGAGCAATGGGAGCTCACTCCATCGCGGGAATTCGAACCGCTGACCTTCCGATCGGCAAGCCCTAGTTCAGTGGTTTTATATCACAGCGCCACCCCGCGTCTCTTTCTTATATATATAATTTGTATTAAATTTTCTGTTTTACAATTTAGAATACTCATTTAAACAACCTTAAAATATCAATGACTTCCCTTCTTCTCTTTCCATGGTTCATTTTTGCATATCATAAATCCCTGCATATTTTACATAAACTAAACCATTCAGTATTCCATTATTATATCCATCAAAACTTATTTACACTGTTGAATTTATCTTAATGCAGCCAACGTTTTCAAGTGTACACAATTCCCCCCATATATTTAATAAACATTTTCCAATCTTCTTTAAACGTAATGTTCTTGTTCTCTTATTCTATATGTTAGATCCGCAAGCTGTGCATATTCCATCAGTTTAAGTTGCCACTAAACATGGGATTTCTTACCTGCTCTTCAACATAATGTCTCTGGGTGGGTTACAAAATAATATAAAACTACGATATTAAATCAGTTAAAACAATTTACAATAAGATGAATACAGTGGGCCCTAAAACACACATATATATTGAGTTTCAAAGGCCAGGATGAAGAATATGTGTAGTTTCAGTTTTTTGCCCTAACACTTTATTGACTGCCTTAAGGGTGCTTTCTTATTTTCCTACTCCTAAGGTTGCCTGCTGTTATCAGACTATCCCAGATCAGGTTACTATGATCCGCTTGAATCATCTCTCCCAGACCTTCCTGGTGACACCAAGGATTGAACCCGAGTCCTTCTGCAGGCAGTGGTGTAGTGGTTAAGAGCGGTAGACTCTAATCTGGGAGACCGGGTTCGAGTCTCCACTCCTCCACATGCAGCTGCTGGGTGACCTTGGGCTAGTCACACTTCTCTGAAGTCTCTCAGCCCCACTCACCTCACAGAGTGTTTGTTGTGGGGGAGGAAGGGAAAGGAGAATGTTAGCCGCTTTGAGACTCCTTCGGGTAGTGATAAAGCGGGATATCAAATCCAAACTCTTCTTCTTCTTCTTCTACCACGGAGTAATGGCCCTGCCTCTGTGTATTGTTAGAATATTTGAAAATGGAGGCATGAACACATCCAAATAAAGGAACCTGACAATATGTACTTTTTTTGTTTTAATAGTATGTTTCTAGCACTTATGTTACATCATGAGAAAAAGTGCAGATATGGATCCAAAGAATGGAAGCGAGTAGAAAGAAGCCCAGTCCTTTTCAACAGTTGTGATTCCTACAGAAGTTTTCCTCCCTCTCACTTTTTGTGTGTGTCTGTAAAATATTTGGACTGATTTTCTGAAATATGGCCAACAAGATAAAACTAACTTTGTAACAAGAGATGAAAAAACGCAATCATCAACACACATTATTCACTTCTGTGTTTTCTTTTTTAGAATATACAGGGCAAAAAGAGAGAGGCAGCGGCTAAAATCAGTTTAAGGGAAAGAGAACAAAGCAATTAAGGGCAAAGAAGAAGAAGAAATGAAAGTTCTAGCTCCAAGACGAAAGCAACCTATGTGTTTATGTCACCTTCCACCAACTTGGCTGGACCTATAGAAGATGTACTCTGAAGCATTTGGAGGGCACCAGGTGTGGTTGCTGACCTTGAGCCAGACATCCTGGAGAGTGAAGTCAAATGGGCCTTAGAAAGCCTTGCTAACAACTAGGCCAGTGGAAGTGATGATATTCCAGCGGAACTATTTAAAATTCTAAAAGATGATGCTGTTAAGGTGCTACACTCAATATGCCAGCAAGTTTGGAAAACTCAGCAGTGGCCAGAGGATTGGAGAAGATCAGTCTACATCCCAATCCCAAAGAAGGGCAGTGCCAAAGAATGCTCCAACTACCGCACAATTGTGCTCATTTCACACGCTAGCAAGGTTTTGCTAAAAATTCTACAAGGCAGGCTTAAGCAGTATGTGGACCGAGAACTCCCAGAAGTGCAAGCTGGATTTCGAAGGGGCAGAGGAACCAGAGACCAAATTGAAAACATGCGCTGGATTATGGAGAAAGCTAGAGAGTTCCAGAAAAACATTTACTTCTGCTTCATTGACTACGCAAAAGCTTTTGACTGTGTCGACCACAGCAAACTATGGCAAGTTCTTAAAGAAATGGGAGTGCCTGATCACCTCATCCGTCTCCTGAGAAATCTCTATGTGGGACAAGAAGCTACAGTTAGAACTGGATATGGAATAACTGATTGGTTCAAAATTGGGAAAGGAGTACGACAAGGCTGTATATTGTCTCCCTGCTTATTTAACTTATATGCAGAATTCATCATGCGAAAGGCTGGACTGGATGAATCCCAAACCAGAATTAAGATTGCCGGAAGAAATATCAACAACCTCAGATATGCTGATGATACAGCCTTGATGGCAGAAAGTGAGGAGGAATTAAAGAACCTTTTAATGAGGGTGAAAGAGGAGAGCGCAAAATATGGCCTGAAGCTCAACATCAAAAAAACTAAGATCATGGCCACTGGTCCCATCACCTCCTGGCAAATAGAAGGGGAAGAAATGGAGACAGTGAGAGATTTCACTTTCTTGGGTTCCATGATCACTGCAGATGGTGACAGCAGTCACGAAATTAGAAGACGCCTGCTTCTTGGGAGAAAAGCAATGACAAACCTAGATAGCATCTTAAAAAGCAAAGACATCACCTTGCCAACAAAGGTCTGTATAGTTAAAGCTATGGTTTTCCCAGTAGTAATGTATGGAAGTGAGAGCTGGACCATAAAGAAGGCTGATCGCCGAAGAATTAATGCTTTTGAATTATGGTGCTGGAGGAGACTCTTGAGAGTCCCATGGACTGCAAGAAGATCAAACCTATCCATTCTTAAAGAAATCAGCCCTGAGTGCTCACTAGAAGGACAGATCCTGAGGTTAAGGCTCCAGTACTTTGGCCACCTCATGAGAAGAGAAGACTCCCTAGAAAAGACCCTGATGTTGGGAAAGATTGAGGGCACAAGGAGAAGGGGACGGCAGAGGATGAGATGGTTGGACAGTGTTCTCGAAGCTACTAACATGAGTTTGGCCAAACTGTGAGAGGCAGTGAAGGATAGGCGTGCCTGGCGTGCTCTGGTCCATGGGGTCACGAAGAGTCCGACACGACTGTACGACTGAACAACAACAACAACAACAACAACAAGGTTGGGAAAGCACTGTTTACACCATCGTATCTCAGATATCCTATACATTTCGCATGGCAGACTTCTCCAGTTAGCTAGGTTGTAATCTATAAACACTATAGATTGTCAATTTGCTTGTCATTAATGGTTTTTGTTCCCATTAATGGGAAAGTTATAGATAGAACCCTGAGAATGCTGGTCAGTTACCTGCATCAGACAACAATCCATCTTTTAATTAACCATTTTGTATTCTATAGATTCTTTCCTGAGAATGTCCAGAAATGCCAGCCACTATTTTCACAAAACCTATTTTGCCTGAATTGTGGTAAAGTTCTTCATTTTATTGCCTGTCTCTGCTACAGGAATGTTTGGGGAACTATAGGTCCTGCACTTTATTACTGTTAAATGCACAACATTTCTGTTGGCGTTTTTATTATCGTCTTCCAGGAGGAACAGTAGATGTGAATGTGTTTCTCATATATATATATGTGTGTGTGTGTGTGTGTGTGCGTGTGTGTGTGTGTGAGAGAGAGAGAGAGAGAGAGAGAAACCTATAGTACCAAATGCATTCACACACACACACACACACACGTACGTGTATATGTACTTGGTACTATAGGTTTCTAGAGTTATCTTTAAAAACAAGTCTCTGTGAGTTCCATGCAGGACCGGTTCTAGGGGTTTTTGCGCCCTAGGTGAGGGGGCGGGGCACGTGACGTCATTGTGCATGACGTACGGTGCCCCGCCCCTGCCCGCCGTGCGCCCCGCGCCGCCGTGATTTTCGCCGCTGGTTGGGGCGGCACCGGGCAGCGGCGGGGGGCGAGGGGCAGGCTGGCCAGCGCCCTCTCCATTTTGGTGCTCCCGCCGCCACGGTTTTTGCCCCAACCTGCTCGCTCCGCCGCTGGTTGGGGCGGCGGCGGGTGGCGGGGGGCAGGCTGGCCAGCGCCCCCTCCATTTTGGCGCCCTAGGCAGTTGCCTAGTTCGCCTAAATGGAAGCACCGGCCCTGGTTCCATGTGCCTCTCAGATAAATTTCATGGAGGTAGGAAAGAGGGAGAGGAAACAGGAGAAGAAGCAGTAGCAAAGGGAGAGAATGAGGTTGGGGAGAGGAAGTGGAGTAAGTGCAGAAAGAAAGAAAGAAAGAAAGAAAGAAAGAAAGAAAGAAAGAAGAAGAAAGAAAGAAAGAAAGAAAGAAACACACACACAGAGAGAGAATGGGCTGCAGATAGAGAGAGGGATGGTGGAGAGAGAGAGGAAGGGAGAAAGGGGCGACCCACTTACAGCTGGCTCTTATCCTGCTCACTACTGACACACAAACCCCCCTCCCAAAAAAAGCCCCCAGCACCCGAATATGGCCTGGAGGAAGTATGACAGACCAAGACACAGCCCCTCAGCTAAACAATTTTGTCTAGAACCTACATGCCAGGGGGTCATGAAAACTGGCATTTAGAACCGGACATGTTTAAAATCTATGCTAAAACAAAAAACAAAAAACCAGGCAGGATGGTTTGGATCTCGTCCTTCATTTCTTCATGGATTTCGAAGTTTAAAATTACCTGGTCTTGTTTGCAAAGTAAAAGTGGCATGTAAATCCTCCACTCTGCACATGCGTTTTGCCAAAGCCATCAGTTACTTCAGCTGATGTGCGCCCTTCCCTCTTCCACTTTGCATCACAGATGCAGATGGGCCCATTGATAAACGAAAGCAATCTTGATGTGATTTGGCA